>JAJKFI010000187.1:325003-386243 GCA_029204185.1 Lerista edwardsae | reverse complement strand
TCCTTCCTTCCTTCCTTCCTTCCTTCCTTCCTTCCTTCCTTCCTTCCCCCACTGTCCCCAACCCCTGAACTGGCCAAACCTGGCCGGCCCTTCCCCATTTACCTGGGGCGGCCAGGTGGCAGGGGACAGCCTCTGCGGAGCAGTGTGACTGGCTCAGAGTGGCACAGACGTGCCTTACGGCATGTTTCCAACACTCCCAGACCGGCACAACTGACACACGCCGGTCTAAGGGTGCAGTTGGATTCAAACCCCACTGTTCAGTCCCAATTTCACAGGGTCATTGTAAGGATAAAGGGTGGAACCACAGACACTGCCCTGAAATCCTTGGACGAAGGGTGGCCTGTGAGTCAGGGCCCAATCCTAACCCACATTCCAGCACTGTGCCAATGGGGCATGTGCTGCATCCTGCAGTTGGGGGGCAGTCACGGTGGCTTCTTCAAGGTAAGGGAATGTTTGTTCTCTTACCTCGGAGCTGCATTGCCCTTACCCCAGTGCTGGAACGTAGGTCAGGATTGCGCCCTCAACGTTCTAATGACCGAGTGGGATGGTTATGGCAGGAGAATGTCCTGGAGAGGCAGTGGAGGCGAAATTATGTTTGATCCCAGCTGGGCCAGGGGAGGGGGCTGTGCTGTTTCTCCTCCTCTTCTGATGCAGCTGGGGAAACAGGCACCAGTGAAGACCGTTGTAGGAAGGAATGTTGCATTCATCAAAAGACTGCAGACGTTTCGCCTTCTCTCCTGTAGGTTCTCCCTCTTGTTTTCATTCTCTCTCTCTTTTTTCCCCTTGGCAGTTGGTCATGTTGGTTTGAAGCACCGTTGGCTCCTGCGGTTTGCTGCAAGACGTGGTTGCTTTTCCACGTTGCTCAGAAGGGCCACGTTGGGTACCTCCATTAACGCTGATGAAACGGCAAGGAATCGAGCAAGAGAGCTGAGGTGTCCCTCTGGGATTAGTGCAGAGAAGAGCAGAGAAGACCAGCCTTGAGTCAACACCTTGCAGAACAAGAGAGAATGGCCACCCATGCTGTGCTAGAGCAGGGGACAGAGCCAGAAATAAAAATGGAGGAACAGGATTCAGCAGGCCCTGGTGAGGGCATGCAAGGAGCAGCTCTTCCAGGCGTTGGAAGGCTCAAGGCGTTTCGGTCCGGGGAGGCGCCTCAACCCGTGAAACAGGAGCCTGAGGAAGGACCGTCCAGGAACTGGGATGTTCAGTTCCAGGAGTTCCTGAAGACACTGCAGGCCCCTCCGTCGGGAGAGGAAAGCCCACAACTGCCTGAGCTCCGGGAATGGAGCAATCCCAGACCATCTCCAGTGTCTTCCCAGGGTGCCGCAGAGGCCAGCCGATGGCCCAGAGGATTGTGGGTCTCTCACCCCCAGCCGTGTCTCGTGGAGGACGTCCAGCAGGAACAGCTCAGCCACCTGGACGCCACCCACAGTGGGAAGGGAACAAGCCGCGTTCCGGCTGGAGCGGAAGTGCACCGCCAGCAGTTCAGGCAGCTCCGCTATCGCGAGGCTGATGGGCCGCGGGGGGTCTGCCAGCGGCTCCAGGAGCTCTGCCGCCAGTGGCTGCGGCCGGAGAGGTGCACAAAGGAGCAGATGTTGGACCAGCTGGTCCTGGAGCAGTTCCTGGCCATCCTGCCCCAAGGACTGCAGCGCTGGCTCTTGGAGCGGGACCCCGAGACCTGCACTCAGGCAGTGACGCTGGCGGAACATTTCCTTCTGAGGCAGCGAGAGGCCCAAGGGTGGGAGCAGCAGGTGAGCACGTGGGCGACTGATCACCTGCGCATGCATGTGCGTGCGCAGGCGTACAGTGGACCCTTGAGGTCTGCAGGGAGTTGTTTCCACAACCCCCCATGGATACTGAAATCGGTGGATGCTGGAATCTGGGGTGGGGGTGCGCAGGCTGCTGGAACGGCCAAAACCTGTCTAGATATGTATTGCATATGTGCCAAGCAGTATCTTTTGGGGGCACAATCCTAAACTGGAGTTAGGGCGGCATAGTTAGGCTGGCAAAGTTTGGCTGACACAAGGGACACTGTAAAGCATGTTTGCACCACTCTCGGAGTCAGAGAGGCCAGAGCACAGACGCGAGCCATCCTCCCTGACTCCGAGAGTGGTCTAAACGCACTTTATGGTGGCCCTTGTGCCGGCCAAACTTTGCTGGCCTGACTGTGCCAGCCTAACTCCAGGGTAGGATTGCACTCTATATTACTTAAGTCTCTCTTATCTTTCTAATCAACATTCTCAGAGCGCAATCCTAAACTGGAGTTAGGCCGGCGGAAGCTAAGCCAGCAAAGTTTGGTCAGCACAAGGAACATCATAAAGCGTGTTTGGACCACTCTCGGAGTCAGGGAGGATGGCTCGCGTCTTGTGTTCTGGCCTCTCTGACTCCGAGAGTGGGCCAAACATACTTTACGGTGTTTGTTGTGCTGGCCAAACTTTGCTGGCTTAGCTGCTGCCGGCCTAACTCAGTTTAGGATTGCACCCTCAGTTAAATGACTGAGAGCCTTTTTTCGAATCTTTTCTACCCTAAGCAGCACCAGCATAGTAAGGCCGACATAGCAGGGCTGCATCTTAAGGCAGCAGCAGCGCAGTGCAGGGCAAGGGGAGGTTTTCCCCTTGCACCCAGGTAAGCCCCAGCCAGCCCTATGGGCTGCTCGGATCTGCGCCTGCTGATTTGCAGGCGCAGATCAATGTGTGCTGCAGTGGCCCACATTGGGGCCGCCGAGGCTGGGGGCGGGGTTTAGGATTCAGAGCTACGGCGGTCATCTGCCACTGCCCCCGACGCCGGCCGAAATTCAGCCGTAAATTTTCAATTATTCGCTTACATGGTTATTATCTGTTCTCAACATCCTGCATCCTGGCTTCAGATGTTCCCATCTGCCCCTTGGAACAAAGCCAAAGTGTGGGCAAAATGACACAATCTCATATTCATCCCCTGTTTAATAATAATAATAATAATAATAATAATAATAATAATAATAATAATACTTGTATTTATATACCGCCTTTCTTAGGTCACTAGATTTCTCTAATGACTGTAACTCAAGGCGGTTTACATAGGCAGACTTTACATCTGCCTGATTAACATCCCTGATTTTAAATTGTTAACTCCTTGGGGCAGAGACCTGTTCTCTTGTTTATACTCTTGTTAAGCACCATGCTGTTGATGGCACTACATAAATAAAATAATATGACGGTCAGCCGGATTCTTCTTTTTCTCTCTCCCCCACCCCCATGCAGATCACAGGGATGTCAGAGGAGGAGCTGGTGAATCCCCCCAAAGCAGGAGAGGCTCTGCCAAGCGTGGCAGAAACACAACTTTTTGCAGATGCGAAGCAGGAGGATGGGGAGAGCACGAGCTCGTTAGGTAAGGCTGACGGGGCACCTGGCAGTTTGACTCCGGCTGTGTTGCTCTCCCCCATATGACAGTGGGGGCAGTGGCGTCATCTACTCTCTCGGAGACGGAACGCTGGGCGGGACGTACGTTTGATTGGCAGCCTGTGCAGATTGATGGTCTGTGCAGTTCCGCTGCCTTCCCCCTGCCACGCGGGCTGCCCTCGGTTGCCACGCCCCACCGCTGCTCGCCCAGCTCCGTGATGGACGCGGGGGGGACGGGGGGGGGCGCTGGGTGCCTGGGCGAGCAGGAAGGACGGCGGAAGCGAACGGGCAGGCAGCCAATCAAACGTAAGTCCCGCCCAGCGTTCCGTCTCCACAAGAGTAGATGATACCACTGAATGGGGGAGAGCTGGAGTCCATATGCTGGAGTCCTCTTTCATATTGCTGCCTGGCCTCATGTGCTACTTCCAGGCACAGAGGCAGTGTGGCAATGGTGGGAGAGGAAGATGGCCTTTATCGTCTGCTTGTGGGCTTCCCAGAGGCATCTGGTGGGCCCAGAGAATCCTGCCAGCCTTTCCGTGTTCAGAGCTTTGTGGACCAAGAGCTGATCGTAACCTGCCTCTTAGTTCCAGCCAATATGGGGCAGATTGAGACTGGCCATAGCTGCAATGGGAGGGGGGACGATGCATCTTTCTCATATCTGTCATACCTTTTTAAACATTAGTTGGGTCAGGCTTCTGCCAATGGGACTGACTGTGCAGCCCTATGCCTGTCTGCACAGTTCCATTGTGCTCCGTTGAACACACTCCCAGAAAAGTGTGTACAGCAGTGGTTCCCAAACATTTTCGCCTTAGGATCCACCTGGAAAAAAAAAAGAGGGCTCCACTTTACCAGCTGCTCAAGAACATAAGAAGAGCCCTGCTGGATCAGGCCAAAGGCCCATCTAGTCCAGCTTCCTGTATCTCACAGCGGCCCACCAGGAGCCCCAGGGAGCACACAAGACAACCAGATGCTTGCACCCTGTTGCCACTCCCTTGCACCCGGTACTCTGAAGTAGCCTACTACTAATGTAAGGAGGTTGCACAGCCCATCATGGCCTATAGCCCACGATGGACTTTTCTTCCAGAAATCTGTCCAATCCCCTCTTAAAGGCAGATCCCATCACCACCTCCTGTGGCAAGGAGTTCCACAAATTAAATACCCTCTGGGTAAAAAAAGTACTTTTTTGTGTGTGGGAATAATGATAATTGGCAGCGGTTCTCCCCCCAAGCAGCAGGTTGTTTAACCTTTTGATGCACATCGTGTAATTGACCCTGTCAATTACGTGGGTGGCGACCCCTTGGGAACCACTGGTGTATACACAAAGGGCTGCAGCGCGTGGCCTGTTACTGCAACGGAGCTGCCTGCTGGGGGAGGGCGGTGGCAGCGTCACCTCCACCCAGCGGTGTTAAGCTGCCGGAACGCTGGGCGGGACATCCGGGTGATCGACAGCCTGCTTGTCGCGTTCTGCAGCCTTACACCGTTTGCGTTACCAGTTACGCCGCTTGCGTACGTTACGCAAACGGCAGAACGCTGCGGAACGCGACGGGTGGGCTGTCGATCACCCGGATGTCCCGCCCAGCGTTCCGGCAGCTTAACACCGCTGCCTCCACCCCTGCAGCCGCCGCGCTCCATAATGGGAAGGCAAAGAGCATGTGAGAGCAGTGACTGCAGGAAGAGAGTCCTTCACTCCCCCGTTGGCAGGTGCCTTCCTGTGCACCTGCCTGATGGGCCATCTCCACCCCCAGGTGGTGGCGGCTGCTCCGATCCAGCTGGAAGCAGGTGAGCCTTGTTGGGGCAAAGATAAAAAAAATCCTATATAAAAAAAAATATTCATCCAACTCTGCCAAGCAAAGACCAGACCCGGTGGAGCTGGAGGAATGATTTTCCTTTCCAAATACAGCATTTTTCAATCCGCACTTGGATGAGAAGCCTGCAGATAGGGAGGACCCACAGTATAGTCTGTGTGTATGTGTTGTGCATCCAGGCCTTTAATTTTGGAGGGATTTCTTAATTTCTTAATTTTGGAGCGTCTGGGGCTCTTCAGCCTAGAAAAAAGGCGCCTGAGCGGGGACATGATTGAGACGTACAAAATTATGCATGGAAGGGACAGAGTCGATAGAGGGATGTTCTTTTCCCTCTCTCAGAACACCAGAACCAGGGGGGCATCCGCTAAAACTGAGGTTTGGGAGAGTTAAGACAGATAAAAGGAAGTACTTTTTTACCCAGCGGGTAGTTAATCTGTGGAACTCTTTGCCACAGGAGGTGGTGATGGCATCTGGTCTGGATGCCTTTAAGAGGGGATTGGACGGATTTCTGGAAGAGGAGTCCATCGTGGGCTATAGGCCATGATGGATTGTGCAACCTCCTTACATTAGTAGTAGGCTACTTCAGAGTACCGGGTGCAAGGGAGCGGCAAGAGGATGCAAGCATCTTGTTGTCTCATGCCTCCCTGGGGCACCTGGTGGGCCGCTGTGAGATACAGGAAGCTGGACTAGATGGGACTTTGGCCTGATCCAGCGGGGCTCTTCTTATGTTCTTATGCTACGGGCATGGTGTGTGCCTCTTCCACCCCATCCCATGGAGGGAGATTCATGTACTGTGACAGGAATGATGTACTAAAGACAGAGAGACAGGAAGATGCTGCTGGAAAGATTTATTGCCCGGTTCTGTTTTTACATGGATGCAGTGGGATAGGGCAGGGAGGTGCTGGCAGTGTCAGCTGGTTTGGCTTCAGGGTCTTCCTGAACTAGCCCACTGGGGCCAAGAATCTTGGGCTGTTTGTCACCCCGCCCTACAGTCATCCTCTGGCCCAGGAATCCTGCAGCCCAGTTTGGGGCTGGTACAGAATTGGGAGGTTGCAGTGGCCCTATGGTCTTCTTGGGTCTCTTCTCCCCCTCACAGTGGGTCCTCCAAATCCATCCTTTGCCTCCAGCCTTCTCCACCATTCCCTTATGTCCTTCACTGTTCTGCCTTTTTGTTTCTGCTGCCTCTTCCTCCCCTGACACAGATTTCCTCCTGTCTTTGCCATATTTCTTTTTTCTTGTAGCCCCTGCCTCGTCCTTCTGATTCTCTTGCCCGACTCACCCTTTCCTCGTCCTTCCACTCTGTACTTCTCCTTCTTCCCTCCATCTCTGCTGTTCCTATTAGCTCTGCTCTCACAGTCACTCGCGGTGTTCTGCAGGGCCACAGATAGCAGACACATATCTGAATTCTCCCTTTTGCTATGACAGGTGACGGGTGGCTGAACAAAAGCAAGGACCAGAAACCTTTACTGGAAAGTCCAGAAGAAATGGAGCCACTGAGGACACCCTTGGAAACGGCAAAAAAGAACAGTGTCCTGTGTGGGGGAGAAACTGATGAGAACCAACAGGGGGTAGAGAGGCAGAATGGAAACAAAGAGGAAGAAGGAGATCAATTCATTCTTTCAGAAATGGCTCACAAAAGAGAAGATGAAGCCAGTGTCCAGCAGAGTGAGAACAGGTCAAAACATGAGGTATGCGGGGAAAGCTTTGGACAAAGCTTGCAGCTTCTCACGTACAAGAGAGGAGAGGAGACGCTCTCTCCTCTCCACACAGAGGAGAAGCTGTACAAGTGTTGGCACTGTGGAAAAAGCTTTCGTAGCAGCTCAGACCTTATGACACATGAGAGAACTCACGTAGGTGAGAAACTATATAAATGTTCCCACTGTGGAGAAAGTGAGAGAACCCACACCGGGCAGAAGCCACATAAATGTTCTCACTGTGGGAATACCTTTGGCTACAGCTCGCAAGAAGGATTCAATTTAGGAGAAAAACCATATACATGCTCAGAGTGTGGGAAAAGTTGCAGTCAGAGATCAGACCTCCTTAAACATCAGAGAACCCACACAGGTGAGAAGCCTTGCAAATGCTCGGCATGTGGAAAAAATTTCAGAAACAGCTCAGGGCTTAAAGTGCACCAGAGGATTCACACTGGTGAGAAACCGTATAAATGCTCACACTGTGGAAAATGTTTCAGTTGGAGCTCACACTTTATATCACATGAGAGAATCCATACTGCATTTTGTTCCTATTGCGGGAAAAGCTTCAGCCAAAAATCAGACCTTGTTGAACATGAGAGAACTCACACAGCAGAGGATGGTTTTGCTTGTTTTGCCTGTGGGAAAAGCTTTGATGTCAGTTCAGAACTGGTCACTCATGCACGAACCCACAAGGAAAAACCGTTTGAATGCTCTGTCTGTGGGAAAACTTTCAGGAACAGCTTGCAACGTATTGCGCACCAGAAAGTTCATACAGGGGAGAAGCTGCATAAATGCTCTCACTGTGGAAAAAGCTTTAGCCAGAGACAGAGTTTTATTACTCATGAGAGAATCCATACCGGAGAAAAACCTCATAAATGTTTAGTGTGTGGGAAAAGCTTCCGAAATGTTCCAAATCTTAAATCACATGAGAGGACCCACACGGGAGAGAAACCATATAAATGTTCCCACTGTGACAAAAGTTTCCGATGGAGTTCTCACCTTGTGTTGCACGAGAGAATTCACACAGGAGAGAAGCCCTACAGGTGTTTAGACTGTGGGAGAACCTTTGATAGGCGATCCAATCTTCTTGCACATGTGAGAATCCACCCAGGACAAAAACCATATACCTGTTCAGACTGCGAGAAAAACTTCACCTCAAGGTCTTCTCTTCTCCGACATCAAAAAATCCATGTGGCACAGGAGGTTTCTACATGCTCGGAGTGTGGAAAAGCCTTCAGGCAGCGATTGAACCAGAGAGGCAGTAAGGAAGCGAAAGCATCTGCATGCTCTGAGTGCATAAGAAATCATTACCTGAGCTCAGATCTTGTCATACGTGCAAGAACTTGTGCCGAGAAAAAACCATTTGAATGTTTGGTCTGTGGGAAAACCTTTAGGAACAGCTCACACCTCATTACACATCAGAGTGTCCACACAAGAGTTCAGCCGTATCAGTGTTCAGATTGTGGGCGGAACTTTGTGAGGAGACCCAACCTCCTTGCCCCCACAAGTGACCAGGCAGGCCAAAAACCGTATAAATGTTCAGACTGTGAGAAAAGTATCAGCTGAAATTCAATTCCTATCAGATCCCTGCATTTGCTCCAGTTCATCTCCGTTTCCTTTTGCCCTGTCACTTTAAAATGAAACTGGAAGGTCCTTGGGGGCAGGGACTTCCTCTGCTTCTAGTTCTCGCTCTAATGCGCCGTGTACACTGATGGCTCTAAATAAACAATATCCAAACAGGAGAGAATCCATTTAGAGTTTTAGAATGGGAGGAACAGCTTCACTGGTAGACCACTTTTCTAACTGTAAATGGATTGAACCCTTTTAAAATTATTGATTTTATTTATTTATTTTTATTGGGTTAGTGCAAGGACTGAAGTAGCATGGCTAGTGAACAAAGCAGAGCTTTCCTCCAAATCCCATTCATTCTGTCGAATCTGGGATCTTCTTGCTTTAGAAAAAAAAAAAAATCCCACCGGATCTGGTTATTCCAGAAACGGAGTGTGCTCAGTGGTTTTCTTTGAAAGACGGTGTCTCTACCTACAAGCTTTGGAGGACAGAAACAACTTGCTGCTCTTTCCATCTAAATGCAAATTCACATACCACTGAATATATCCTCTGAGAACCAATTATTGTACATTTAGCTTCTAAGATCTCAGCAGGCATTCTCCACACACTTCCAAGTGTATCTTTGCAACTATGAACATCTTGGCAGTGCAATCCTGACGTGTGCTTGGGCCAGCACAAGTCTCTTACGCAGCCCTGGGGTGTCACAAAGGTGCTGCAAAGCATGTTTGCTGCCTCCTTTCGAGTTGGGGAGGACAGCGCACAGGCACGCACCGTCCTCCCCATGCTGGTTCCAGAACTCTGGCCGGGAAGGTAAGGGTGGACTAGGGAGGCTGAATGGAGGGTTGAAAAGGGCAAGGGAGGAAGGGCCTGAGCACAGACCAATCTGAAAGAACATAAGAAGAGCCCCGCTGGATCAGGCCAAAGGCCCATCTAGTCCAGCTTCCTGTATCTCACAGCGGCCCACCAGGTGCCCCAGGGAGGCACGAGACAACAAGATACTTGGATCCCGTTGCCACTCCCTTGCACCCGTACTCTGAAGTACCAATGTAAGGAGGTTGCACAATCCATCATGGCCTAGAGCCCACGATGGACCTTTCCTCCAGAAATCCATCCAATCCCCTCTTAAAGGCATCCAGACCAGATGCCATCACCACCTCCTGTGGCAAAGAGTTCCACAGATTAACTACCCGCTGGGTAAAAAAGTACTTCCTTTTATCTGTTTTAACTCTCCCAACCCTCAGTTTTAGCAAATGCCCCCTGGTTCTGGTGTTTTGAGAGAGGGAAAAGAACATCCCTCTATCAACTCTATCCCTTCCGTGCATAATTTTGTATGTCTCAATCATGTCCCCCCTCAGGCGCCTTTTTTCTAGACTGAAGAGCCCCAAACGCTGCAGTCTTTCTTCATAAGGGAGGTGTTCCAGCTCCGTAATTTTTGTCGCTCTCTTCTGCACCTTTTCCAGCTCCACCATGTCCCTTTTGAGATGCGGCGACCAGAACTGGACACAATATTCCAGTGCCAGTATTCCAGGGGGGTGGGACCAGCCTCCCACACTGGTAAGACCAGATAGTACCTCCGCATTCCCAGCCTGGTCAGCCTTACAGAGGCTGCTCTGAGAGCACAATCCTAACCTGGAGTTAGGCCGGCACAGTTAGGCGTTGCTGACACAACGCAGGGCACAACCCTAAGGCCGGCTTAGTTAGGCCAGCAAAGTTTGGCCGGCACAAGGAACACAGTAAAGCGTGTTCAGACCACTCTCTGTGTCAAGGAGGATGGCGCACGTCTGTGTGCTGGCCTGTCTGACTCCGAGACTGGTCCAAACATACTTTACGGTGGCCCTTGTGCTGGCCAAACTTTGCTGGCCTAACTAAGCCGGCCTTAGGATTGTGCCCTGCGTTGTGCCAGCAATTTCATTGGCACAGCTCCGAGTAGCCCTGTTGGAACTGCCGCGGCTCGACACATTTAGATTCTCAGTGTGCGACAAAGCTTAGATTCTCAGGAGGCATCTGTGGCAAGTGTTGTATCCTGTGCTCCCAAAGAATCTGGGCATGTGCAGAACACTGCCTAGAGCCATCAGTTCTGACAACTTTAGGCTGCCTTCACAAGCTGCTACGTGAACAAAATCCGCGTCTTCTGGAAACTTTGTACCCACCTTGCATCTTGACATGTCCCATTGTATGTGTCTGACCTAAATAAATATCCTTGCCGCCAGAGGCATATCTAGCCTGTAGCCCGGGGTGGCGCGAGCCATGGGCGCTGGGCAGCAGCAGGGCGGCAGGGTGCCATTGCGCGCAGTCCATGAGGGAAACGGCGCACTCTTCGGCCCATCCGCCCTCCCTCACTTCCGTTACAGTCTGAAATGGAGCTTTTCCAGGTGCAGGGAGGTGTGTCAGAGTGACGTACAGGGGCGGGGCGCGATTTCGTCGCCTGCATGGGCACGCTTGAGCCTCCGTTTGTCCCTGGTTGCCGCTTTAGGCTGCCTTGAAGCTTGTGTAAATAAAACAGGAGGAAGAAAATAGGTGCCACAATATCATATTTTATGTGTCCTTCAGGTACTAAAGGAATACAAACATAAGAGAATCAGGCCAAAGGCCCATCCAGTCCAGCTTCCTGTATCTCACAGGGGCCCACCAGGTGCCTCAGGGAGTTAAGTAGACAAGATGCTTGCATCCTGTTGCCACTCCCTTGCACCTGGCATTCTGAAGTAGCCTACTATTAACGTAAGGAAGTTGCACAACCCATCATGGCCTATAGCCCACGATGGACTTCTGGAGGTCCATCTCCAGATTTCTGGAGGAAATCTGTCCAATCCCTTTTTAAAGGCATCTAAGCCAGATGTCATTACCACCCCCTGTGGCAAGGAGTTCTTTGGTTAATTACCCTCTGGGTAAAAAAGTGTTTCCTTCTGTTTTAACTCTCCCAACACTCAGTTTAGCATCTTTTAGGAAGGGTGTAGTCGAGAGCTCTGACTACCTACATCTCTCAGCTGTTATGGACCAGACTGTCTTTTTCTTCTGCTTCTTCCAGCGTAGCTTCGGCATCTCCCATGTGGCCCACGATGCCAGCTTTGTCTCACTAAGAACAAGCAGAGATCTCTCTAGACTGCATTTGCAAATCTGAAAAAGCTCTTGCCTGAAATAGCCTTTGAGGGTGCACGCCTAACCGACCTTCCAGCACCAGGGTAAGGGCAGCGCAGCTTCGAGATAAGGGAACAAACATTCCCTTACCTTGAAGAAGCCTCTGTGACTGCCCTCCTACTGCAGGGTGCAGCACATGCCCCATGTCAGTGCTGGGAAGTTGGTTAGGATTGCGCCCTGAGTTTTTTTCCCCAACCTTGTTTTTTTCCAAGCTTGTTCTGCAATTCACTTGTGTGAGCTTTGACTTATTCAGGACACATTGTGCTCTCAACGGTATCCTGCTGCTGCTGTTTTGGTATATTGAAATTGTTGGTCCAAACCATTACTGCCTCTCTAAGAGTTGCTTGTGTTGCAATTATTTTAATTATTTGCCTGTTCTTTGTTTCTTCACCTCCTGACTTGGGTTTCCAGGGCAAGCCTTTTCCGTGCAGGAAGAGGACAACTCTTAAAGTTGACTTTGCATATTACAGTACTTGGCAAATTCCTGACACTTCCCTCCCGCCCCAAGAAGGTTTTTCAACTGGGTAAAGATTAGGACAAGCATCTGGCCAAAGTTGACCATTTGTCACTCTCATTGGTTTCAATGGAAGGGCAGATGGGAATGCATGTGTTTTTTAATTTCCTTCTCTGAAATCAATGAGACTTCAGACTGCTTAATTTAGACTGTATTGTGTTGTATATTCACATATTTTGGGGCTGTGGTTTGAGGAGATACCCAAGTCTTGACTTCTGGACAGGAATCATGGAAGTCCTTTCCGCATCATCCTGGTTTTCCTGCACAAGTATGAATTGTCCATCTTCGTAGTCCTTTCTGTTGTGTTTGATTTGGCCAAGTAAGAAAAGAGGAGGAGCGACTTTGAATTGGTCAATCTAATTGCAGACGATCTGACATTAAATTTTTTTTATTGTGTATGTAATTTTTTTCATTGTTGTTCAGTAAAGTTCTGTTTAAAATTTATTCACAGTGCTTGTCTGTAGTTCTGAACCTTTGATGCCTTTAAAAAGAATCAGATAAATTCAAGGATTCAAGAATAAATTGTATAACGTGATGCACATTGGGGCAAAAAATGAAATACAAGCTAATGAGTTCTGAGCTGTCCGTGATGAATCATAAGAACATAAGAAGAGCCCCGCTGGATCAGACCAAAGGCCCATCTAGGTCCAGCTTCCTGTATCTCACAGTGACCCACCAGATGTCTCAGGGAGCACACGAGAGAACAAGAGACCTGCATTCTGTTGCCATTCCCTTGTATCTGGCATTCTGAGGTAAACTTCTGAGGTAAACTTCTGAGGTAAATAAAACAGAATTTGCGATCCTGTCTGTGGGGAGGGAGCTATAATAACTTGCAACCCAACCTGGGCCTTCATGACCTTCAGATCTTCAGCTGTTATCTTCGGGCAAACGGAGGCATTAACCCTCTTGGCTAAATAATCTGCCTAGGTGCTTTTAAAAGGGGATTGGATGGATTTCTGGAGGAAAAGTCCATCAAGGGCTACAGGCAACCTCCTTACATTAGAAGTAGGCTACTTCAGAATGCCAGGTGCAAGGGAGTGGCAACAGGATGCAAGCACCTTGTTGTCTCTTGTGCTCCCTGAGGTATCTGGTGGGCCACTGTCAGATACAGGAAGCTGGACTAGATGGGCCCTTGGCCTGCTCTAGCAGGGCTCTTCTAACGTTCTTGCATTCTTATGATCATTTGTGCTGCAATTTCTCAAAAGCTAACAGGTTTCTATCAGGTTTTCCCAAAGTAAATCTGCCTCCACCACTTAGGACACAGGACAGTTTCTCTCCCTGCCCACCTCCAGCACCGGGAGGGCCAAAGAAAAGCCATTTCCCCTCTCGCCAAAGTGCATCATGCAAGGTAATCTTAGAGCAGACAAATACAAGGGGAGAGCCTCAACCACCGCCACCGCCCTTATTCCCAGATCTTGCAAAGACAATCACTGATCTGTTATGTTGAGAGAATCAGAATGGATAAATGGAAACACTTTTTTACCCTGCGGGTAATTAATCTGTGGAACCCCTTGCCACAGGAGATCGTGATGGCACCTGATCGAATTGCCTTTAAAAGGGGATTGGTCAGATTTCTGGAGGAAAAGTCCATCGTGGGCCACAAGCCATGTTGGGTGGTGCAACCTCCTTAGGCTGGAAGTTGCCTACTTCAGAATGCCAGGTGCAAGGGAGTGGCCACAGGATGCAGGCATCTTGTAGTCTCTTGTGCTCCCTGAGGCACCTGGTGGGCCACTGAGATACAGGAGGCTGGACTAGATGGGCCTTTGTCCTGATCCAGCAGGGCTCTTTTTATGTTCTTATCTCCCCACCTCTGCAGCACTCAATTGCTCCTCTGTCTGCTTCTGTCAGGCGTTGCTTCCATAGCAGACTCCAGCAAGACAGGATAGGGAATATCCCTGCCAAAGGTTCCCCAACAAAGGCCTTTTTCCCCCCTCTGTCTGCAGTCAGAGGAAGGGAATGAGACAAAGGGACCATCAAGGGGATGCTCCACTTCCTAGAGCCAAAGGGTTCTGGATGATGTAGTTTTTCGTTGCTTTTGCAAGAGGCGTTTTTGCAAGGGGACTTTGTGGAGGAAGCTTCTGTCTGCGTACGATCCGGTGCATTTCCACACTCAGATGCAATCCAAGGGAGGAGAATCTCTGTGCATTTAACTGTTGTGCAGGAGGGAGACTGGAGGGGCTCAGCTCTACCATGCAAGCGCGCGTGAGAAAACCTGCAGCCGCTAACATTTCTTGTCCTGTATTGGAAAAGGCAGGAGATAGGGAATGGTATCAGCAGTGGCCCCTTGTCCCAGATTACCCAGGAAGTACAGGGTTAATCCCAGAGGTTCTGCAAGGAGCAAAGCTGCAGGCTGATGAGGGCCCTGGCTAGGAAGGGATTAGCGCAAGTGCAGATGGGTGTGGCTGATGAGCTAGAGCCTGCCCAGCAACAGACACCTATTGCCCTGCCTCAGTATAAAGTGGGAGGCAGGAGCTGCACTAAGGAACCTGGGGAGGTGCTAGAGGAGGGTACCAGTTAGGTGCTGGATGGATTATTAAAGGAAGGATGATTAGCACCAGGTAGGTGTAGGAGCCGGACTGACTGATGGACTGGATAAAGGAAGGTAAGGTTGTGGGAAACCATTAGGAACTGTTGTATGGCTGCCAAGCCCCTGGAGCCACCAAGTGGAGGAGGCAGTTGTGGCTTAGGCAAGCTGACTGCCTATTGTTTGTTGGTGGGGTTTGTTGGTGCTAAATTAGGGTATCTTGAGCTAAGCCGGTGAAGAGGGCAGCCTGGAGGAGGCTGGCCAGCCGGTGAATCCAAGCAAGGCTGCTTGAAGAGAGGAGAATCAGTGGGTGACTGAACCCCCTCCTCCCTCTTGCCTATCTCTGAGGCTGCTCTGGAGGGGAAACTAGCCAGCCTAATGTGGGATTGGGGCCCTTGGGGAGACCTAGCAGGGAATTTGGCAGAACACCTCCGCATCTCGCGGTACTACCTGCTCCTGTATGGAGGGCGAAGGAGAGAGTGTACACGAATGACCATCATAAGCACACACACACAGGCACACGTGGAGTTATCTGAACATGGGAGGAGGACAGAGTGGAAAGGTGCCTACTGGTACTGGCCCAGTTCACATGTTTTTATATAGGTGCGGAATTCTTGTGTGTGTCACTACTGAGCCAACGTTTCAGACGTGAGAAAAATAATTTAAGAATTAAAATAATTAAAATTAAAAATAATAAAATTAACAAAATTTCAAAATTAATATTACAATGATTAAATTATTAAACATTCTAATTATTAGATGATAATTGTTATTAATTTATTATTAATTAGTGTTGATTATTATTTGTTAATGACATTAAATTTTAATTATTAAATTTTAATTATTGATTTAATTATTAACGTATATATTAAATTATTTTTACAAATAAGTAAAAAATAAGATAAAAACAATACAATTAATTTAAGATAACCATAGTGAGAGCCAGCTTTAAACACGTATTCAAGATATTAGCTAAGTCCTGAGCTGTGTGCTCGGTTGTTGACAATCTTACAGGGGAACGTGAACCACCATCTATCTCCCGGCGACTACCGAAAGCAGTAGTCCCTGGAGGGCCTCCGTGGCTTACAGTGCAATCCTATGCAGGTCTACTCAGGAGTAAATCCTGCGGCATTCAACCGCAAATCAAAATCCAACGGGGGGAGGGAGAAAGTGGAGCACTTCAGAGAAGACTGGAGTGGAACCTGTGAACTGGGTGGGTTGAGTTGAATACGAAGCTAGACGTGGGGACTGGGGCGGGATTGTGTAGGAGCGGGGCAGTACAAAGGCGCGAAAAGGGGCCATACCTGGTGATAGCTTATCCCCCTTCCCAGCCTAGATCCCAACCTTCCTGGGTCCACTCTGACCTGCGCCTGCGCCAGCCACATCACTGCCACAGGTCTGACCACCAGATGCGAGGGAGGTGGGTGAGCTCAGCTGATGCAGCCGCTCTCACCTTTGCATGCTACCGCTGAACCTGCAACCCAGACTGCAACCCTGTGCGCATTTTCCTGGGAGTAAGCCGTATTGAACACCATGCAGCTTACTTCTGAGTAGACATGCATTGGATTGCGCCCCCAAAGAAAGGAGCAAAGGACAAACACGCAGGTGAGCGTTGCACACCTCTTGACGCCCCCCCCCCGCCTGTCTCGAAATGTGGGACATTTTGAAACGGACCCAGGACAGAAGGTTGAACTGCAGGACAAGCCCTGGACCAAGGCTGGTCACCCTGGCTTCAGATTACCTTGCATGTTGCAGTAGAGGGAGAGGGGAAATGGCTTCTCTTTGGCTCGCCCGGTGCTGGAGGTGGGAAGGGAGAAAACGGATGCTGTGTCCTAAGCGGGGGACTGACGGACATGATTGAGACATACAAAATTATGCATGGAAGGACTAGAGTTGATAGAGGGATGTTCTTTTCCTTCTCTCACAACACCAGAATCAGGGGACATCCGCTAAAACTGAGGGTTGCGAGAGTTTAAACAGATAAAAGAAAATATTTTTTTACCCAGCGGGTAGTCAATCTGTGGAACTCTTTGCCACAGGAGGTGGTGATGACATCTGGCCTAGATGCCTTTAAGAGAGGATTGGACAGATTTCTGGAAGATTTCTGGACAGATTTCGTGGGCTATTATATAGGCAATGATGGATTGTGCCATCCTCCTTACATTAGTAGTAGGCTATTTCAGAGTACTGGGTGCAAGGGAGTGGCAACAGGATGCAAGCATCTTGTTGTCTCGTGCCTCCCTGGGGCCCACCTGTTGGGCTGCTGTGAGATTCAGGAAGCTGGACTAGATGGGCCTTTGGCTTGATCCAGCAGGGCTCTTCTTATGTTCTTATTGGGGGGGGGGCAGATTTCCTTTGGAAAAACGTGTTCGAAATGGTTGCAAAAACGATCTTAACTGTAGTGTATTGGCAACATATAATTCTCTGTGTATTTCACAGTGTGATAGAGAAATAATTTGGGCGCCTTTTGGTTTTGTTCACAAAGTGTTTTTCCAGCACTTGGTGCTAGAATTTCTTCAGAAGTTGGGGAAGAGGCAAGACAAAAATCAGAATTTCCGCCCCCACCCTCAATGGAGGTTTTCAGTCCTGACAGAAGTCAAAATCTCCCCCTTGAGTCTTTCACTCCAGAATGTCTCAATCGGCTTCTTTCCCGCGTTTGAAACCGGGTGTGATGTTGAAAAGACCTAGCTCTGAAATGCCTTGTTCTTCCTGCGACCACAGATTGCAGAATGACGTCCCAGATTCAGGGTGGATCGTCTCTTCCTTCCATGGACTGGCAAATGGTTGCAGCAGATCCAGCTCAGGTATGAGATTCTTTGGAAAATGTTGGTTGGTTTTTGGTGGGGAGCCACAGAGCAGGACTGTCACAGTTTTTTTTTTATTTAAAGAGGCTAATTCATTCCCTTAGCTTGAGAAAGTATCTGTGACTGACTCTCTATTATAGGATGTAGCATGCACCTCACTGACAGCTAAACTACATTGGACTACTATCAGTTAAGCTAAAGGCCACTATAACAATTTATGATGCGCTTCACAAAAGCTTTTTTTCCAAGCATCTCAATTAAAAACATTAAGATTAAAGAAAAAAGGAAGTGGGTGTCCTCAGAAAAAAGGAGCCCAGGAAGACTACGATAACCTGTTTATACTTATTGTATATTTAATTGGCTGTGCAATCTAAACAGTGTTGCATTTTGCAGCTGAAACCTGAAAGGGAACATAAGAAGAGCCCTGCTGGATCAGGCCAAAGGCCCATCTAGTCCAGCTTCCTGTATCTCACAGCGGCCCACCAGGTGCCTCAGGGAGCTCAGTAGAGAACAAGATGCCTGCATCCTGTTGCCATTCCCTTGCACCTGGCATTCTGAAGTAGCCTACTATTAATGTAAGGAGGTTGCCCAACCCACATTGGCCTATAGCCCACGATGGACGTTTCCTCTAGAAATCTGTCCAGTCCCCTTTTAAAGGCATCTAGGTCAGATGCCAGCACCACCTCCTGTGGCAAGAAGTTCCATAGCTTAATTACCCACTGGGTAAAAAAGTATTTCCTTTTATCTGTTTTAACTCTTCCAACACTCAATTTCAGTGGATGTCCCCTGGTTCTGGTATTGTGAGAGGGAAAAGAACATCCCTCTATTGACTCTATCCCTCCTGTGCATTATTTTGTATGTCTCAATCATGTCCCCTCTCAGGCGCCTTTTTTCCAGACTGAAGAGCCCCAAATGCAGCAGTTTTTCTTCATAAGGGAGGTGCCTTATGAAGCTACATACCCCCTGCCACAAAGTTTTCCATAAGAAAATTCACTGTCCAGAAGGAATAGTCTGCTTCATGCATATGAGGGTGCAACCCTAACCTGAGTGAGGCCGGCACAGTTAGGCCAGCAAAGTTTGGTGTGCACCAGCGCCACCGTAAAGCACATTTGGACCACTCTTGGAGGCAGGGAGGATGGCGCATGTCTGTGTACGGACCCAAGAAGGTTAGATTGACAGGAGGGGACATGATATCAGTATCTTGAAGCTTCCGAGTCAGACAATATGGCTGACTCAGATCTTTCCCGCCAGGAGGAGGGTTGCCGTGAATTCTCTAATAAAACTCTCCCTGCACGTCTGTAGAAGTTAATATCTACCTCGTTAATAATGCCTGCGTGTTCTGCATACGGGTGTGCGAATCGCTGTATGAAAAATGGGATTTAATTTCCACGGAAAGATTCATGTATTCACATTACATCGGTTCAATAAAGCAACCGTTCAGTGAGTACAGAATTTTTGAAGCTGTGTAATTTCTTGTTGTTCCTAGCAGTCTTATTCACCATTTTCTGACACCCACTGTTAATGGTCTAGAAGGAAAAAAAAAATATTTTCCCCCTCCTTTTTCCCCCCCTTCCCGTTTACACTTTTTTCCCCGCCTTCCATTTTCTACTGTAATATTTTCAAAATTCTGAACATTAACAGAATTTGTTTCATGGGGGGGGGTGAGTGTAGAAGTTAAAAAAATACTCTTAATAGTCTAGAAGTAAAAAAGAATTACTTTCATATTGACAACTACTTGTGTTATGAAGAGATTTTAATGTAATTTTCCTACATATTTATCTAATTTTTGCCCACCCTCCCTTTTTTTTCTTTCCTTCCCATTCACACTTTATTTTTGGTTGTGTAGATTTCAAAAAATAAGTCTGTCAAAACAGTGCAATCCGAGTTTAAATAGACAGCAAGCAGCATTTCGTCCGGTATGTTCAGTAATATAATTACGCGGAATAAAACCTTGGAATTGCATATTAACTCATAATTAGGTTACCAATGATGTTTCTACACGATCACACGTTGTTATTTTCGTGAGTTTTTACTTCAGGAGTAAACTATTAAGTCCTAAACATCACGCGAAAACCAATCTGAAATGAGCAATGTTTTGAGTCAGAGAACATGGCCGCTAAGCCCGCCCCCTGGCCTCATTCGACTGCTATCTCTTGTTAAGGCATGTCCCCTCCTGTCATTTAACCTTCTTGTACGGACCTCTCTGACTCCAAGAGTGGTTCAAATGTGCTTTACAGTGTCCTTTGTGTCAGTCAAAATTTCCTGGCCTTTCCAGGTTAGGATTGCGCTCTGAATAAGAACATAAGAAGAGCCCTGCTGGATCAGGCCAAAGGCCCATCTAGTCCAGCTTCCTGTATCTCACAGCGGACCCACCAGGTGCCCCAGGGAGGCACGGGACGCAAGAGGCTTGCATCTTGTTGCCACTCCCTTGCACTGACATACAAAGTCAGGGCTGCTTACTCTGATTGAAAGCAGCATCCCTAATGTCTCCAGCTTGTCTGTAATACGCAACACCTTCAGCTGCAGATATCAGGGATTGAATAATTGAGCAATAACAACTTCTTCCTTGAAATCGACAATCCTGTTGAGCAGTAGTATTCAAACCTTTTAGACCGGGACCCACTTTTTAGAATGGCACTTCTGTTGGGGACCCATCGGAAGTGATGTCATTAACCTGGAAGTGATGTTGTGGCAGGAAAGTGACATCATCAAGCAGGAAGTGCTATCATTGAAACATAACATGACACTCCTGAAATGCAAATGGACATTCTTGAACTGCAGCAATTGTACAATCATGAAACATCCCTGACAAAAAGCAAGATTAGGACAAAATATTACGTAAAAGCACTGAATTAAAAAAAAAATCTCACTTGAAAATTCAAACTGTTAATACTCCCAAAAGGAATATAACAAGAGTCAGGTCTGCAGTTTCCAAGATGGCTGCTCCCAGCTCTCCACGACCCACCTGACATCAGGTTACTACCCACCAAGTGGGTCCCGAAAATATCACTGCTGTAGAGGACTGTCATCTACAACGGATTATAGGGAATCTTCCTTCCTGTCACACTGGCAGAAAAGAAAGTCAAAGATCCAAAGATGAAAATCACATGATGCAGTTTCCTTTTTGTGTTTACAATTTTAATGGTACATCCATCTTGTAGAATTTAAACTGCTGAAATATCTATCTTGGTAAATTGGTAAGAAATGTTAATACTTCATACTTGGGCACCTTTTGGTGGGGAAAGGAAATGTAGGTACTTCTAATTGAAGCACCGTGTATATTCGTCTATAAGTCAATCTCATGGATAAGTTGAGGGCACTTTTTAAGCCCAAAATAACAGAATTCCCTGTGACCTGTGGATAAGGCGAAGGTAAAACGTAGGAGCGTATGAAATTCTTTGAAAATGACTTGCCAGTAATTGTTCTGAGGCAGCAAGACAAGAAAAAACCAGAGCCTTTTTTTGAAAAAACAAAACAAAAACCTTTTTTCTGAGGCAGCACAGGAATGGAGCTTTTCCTCCAAACAGGAAGGAAAAGGGGTTACGGCACTTACGGGAGTTGTAGGCTTCGTGAGGAATACAGTACAGGACCTCCATGACAGCACCTTTCATCAAGACTACAATTCCACGTTCATCTCCATTCCTGTTTGAAGGAGGTGGCAAAATGGTTATGTTTTTTTGCTTGCTGTCGGTTGATGCCCGAGAACAATTACTGGTAAGTAAAATTGCTTCTTTTTTGCCTCACTGTGTTCTTAGCCCCACTCCAAGTTGTTGCAAGAAGTTTTATTTAACGTATTGACCTGTGTATAAGTCGATCCATGTTTTCAGGTCAATCTTCAGGCATACTTTTTTTTTTTTTACTGTATAAGTAAACAAGTATATACAGTAAGTATACACAGTAAGTAACAAGTATATACAGTAAGTAAATTGTTTCCTCTGGGGAGGGTGATGCCCAGGAGGTCTGGGGTCCTTGACACTGTGTAAAGGCATTTTGTTCTTGCAGGGTCCGGTGGTTTTCGAGGATGTGGCCGTGCGTTTCACAGAGAGAGAGGCAGCCCTGCTGGATCCAGACCAAAGAGCCTTGTACAGGGAAGTCATGCTGGAGAATTACGGGCATGTGGCTTCACTGGGTAAGGGGCACCATTCCCTATAAGCTGGACAGGTGCATGTGTGTATAGCTGTAATAGGAGCCTAGCAAAGCTGAAAGGTTCCCACACAGTTCTCAGTTTCCTTTCTTCTGTTTCCTGTGCCTCTCTCTCGCTTTTGTCTCTTGCCTTCGTTCTCTTATTGCTCTCTGCCTGAGGAGCTGCTGAAGGACAAGCAGGCACTGTGTGCAGATCACTAAAAGAATGTTTTGATACTTTTTTACCCAGCGGATAATTAAGCTGTGGAACTCCTTGCCACAGGAGGTGGTGGCCTATATGCCTTTAAAAGGGGACTGGACAGATTTCTGGAGGAAAAGTCCATCGTGGGCTATAGGCCATGATGAGTGGTGCTACCTCCTTACATTAGAAGTAGGCTACTTCAGAATGCCAGGTGCAAGGGAGTGGCAACAGGATGCAAGCATCTTGTTTTCTACTGAGGTCCCTTAGGCACCGGGTGGGCCACTGTGAGATAGAGGAAGCAGGACTAGATGGGCCTTTGGCCTGATCCAGTGGGGCTCTTCTTATGTTCTTATGACAGCTGGACCTGAGTGCTGATCGCTGAGAGATGCCTCTGTAGGCTTCTACCCTCCTAAGAAGGTTGTGCCGATAGAAGCAATAGAACAGGGCACGATTCTATCTGTGCTGCCTCAAAAAGGATGCTGCGGGAGAAGGCAGAAAGCAGGCTTCCAATGTGATCAGGGGCTTTTTACTTCTGAAATCAGGAGGGTGAGGAGGTGGGTTTGGGACCTAAGAATGAAGAGGAAGACAGCTTATGAAATCAGATGTGATTTGGAAGGAAACAAAAGCCATCAAAATGTCACAATATAGTAATACCTCTGTTAATACTATCCAGACTCAACATATTAAGGAAGTTTAATGAGGATAAGGTTGCACTCACAGCAATTGTTTTCTTTTAACTTGGACGAATAATTTCCCTGGTTCAAGTTCGAGAAGAGAAAGGGGAAAGGTAGGCTGCTGCCAGAGGGGATAGGATCCAGCACACAGATAGATACAGCAGGTGCCATTGTCCCCAGGTTTACCCCCTCCTGCAGCCTCCCCAAACCCTCTTCATCCTCGTTCCACCCAGGGACGAACGGAGCCCTGAGTGCGCCCATGGCAGGGCGATGAAACCGCGCCCCCAGCACGTCGCCCCACCCCCATGCATCGCCCAGCCACGCCTCCCTGCGCCCGGAATAGCTCCATTTTGGAGCGGAACGGACGCTAGGGAGGGCTAGACAGTGTGCGGGTTAGTCCGTGGACTCTGCGCAATGGCGCCCTGCCGCTGCTGGCGCCCATGGCTTCCGCCACCCCAGGCTACACCCTTCCTCTGCCTCTGATTCCGCCCTCCCCCTGCCCCCTCTCTCACCATCTTATCTGTCTCGCCAGATCTGCCGGGGGGGGGGGATGTGTGGTCAAGGGAGGCAGAGCCTCACCTGTCACACAAGGAAAATAGCGTCCGCTTCCCCTGTGATTGCACCCACGCCCCACCCACTTTGGGGTTGCTCAATCACAGGGGAGGCTGAGCTCTCACTCCAGAGATGCAGCTCCAGTCTCTCCCTGTACAGCAACCAGAGTTGTGGTGCTGTGATTGCACATGCACTGTGTGAAGATAATGCGGAAGCTCGGTGACCGTGACGTTTGGTGGTGACATGATGACATCACCACCATATTTCCGGATTACCAAGCCCCATGTGGAATGCCCCAGCTTTGGACCTCACTACACATTCCTGGTCTGCAGGGCTCTTGTGACACAGGTGGAAAGGCCTTATGGCCGAATCCTAAACCCGTTCCCCGGGCCGCGCGGTCTCCTCGGATCCGCGCCTGCTGTTTAGTAGGTGCAGATCCGAGGAGTCCATAGGGGATGCATGCAAGGGCACAAATGTGCCCTTTGCCTGGGGAGTCAGCGCTGGATACAGCCTGCCTGATCCAGGGCTGCTTAGGATTGCGCTCTTTACTGTGTGGCGTAATACAAGGTTCTGCTAGTAACTGCTTCTATTGAATGTATTCTTCAAATATTGATGAGCATGATGTATATTGCAGTGCAAAGGGAGTAGGCTGTGCTTGGAGTTCTGTTACTGTTTCATTAAGGGAAGCCAACCACATATGGGATTGCATAGTTCTTTATCATCCCTGATAAACATGCCACCTGCTCTGATGGTACACGTATTGCCTAGTGGTCAGAGCCCAATGCCCATTTTAAGATTCCACTGGCTACGTATGGCTTGGGTCATCAGCTGTTCTCCCGACTGGGGGGGGGGGAATTAGGAAACATTGATAAGGGGGCTCCGTTGTGGGCAGTGTCTTTTTCTAGTCCTTGTCAAGAGGTTTTACTCAATTGAATGCTTGTGGGAGTTCAGTCAAATTCTAGATTAACATTCTGTTTTCTCTTTCCCAAGGTGGACTTCCAGCAGTCAAGCCTGACCTCATCTTCCAGCTGGAGCGAGGGGAAGATCCATGGGTGTCCGATGCTCAGGGACTGGATGAAGAGGCCTCAGGCTTCCATTGGGGTATAACAGGTATTTATGTCATGGCCATTTTGAGTCTTTCTGTCCTGTCGTTCTAGGATATGCTCAATGCAGAGCTGTTGTTGGCTCGCAGCATGCCTGGGGCAGAACGACATCACTGCGCCCCCCCCCCACTCAGCATGGCGACCCCTGCATCACCCGGCCACACCCCTCCACACACCCATAATTTAGGAATGATCCAAGCTCAAGGGGCGGTAGGGGGGCTAAAAAGCGCTCTTGTTTTTCCGCCCTCTGTGACCTACTGCAGCCAGCGCCCATTGCGCTCGCCTCCCCCCCCCCATGCCTCTTGCTCAATGTGTGTTAGACTGTGTTTGTAAAATATATATAATAGGTAAAGGTTTACCCACGACCGAATGGTCTAGTCGTGACCGACTGTAGGGGGCAGTGCTCATCTCCGTTTCAAAGCCTGTAGAGCCGGCGTTTTTGTCCAAGGACAAGCTTCCGTGGTCATGTGGCCGGCATGACTCTACGCTGTAGCACATGGAACGCCGTTCCCTTCCCACCGAAATGGTCCCTATTTATCTACTTGCATTTAGGTGCTTTCGAACTGCTCGGTTGGCAGGAGCTGGGACAAGCAACAGGAGCTCACTCCGTCGCGCAGTCTTGAACTCCCAACCTTCCGGTCGGAAAGCCCAGCAGCAGCGGTTTAAGCCCAGCAGCAGCGGTTTAAACCGCTGTGCCACCATGTAGATACACTAGAACAATTAAAACATACCAGTATATCAACAAACAAAAACAGTGGTCTAACCAAGAACTGGGCAGAAGCTGGCAAGATTTTGCTTTGATTTCCATTAATCAATTGGATGCAAGAGCCAAGAGCAAAATTGTGGCAGGGTTGGGGGGGGGAAGACATATAGTTAGAATGCAGTAGCAGGATGTCTCTGAGCACCTGAGCTTCAGATATGCCATTTCTCTGTTTCACTGCTGATTATGATTCTATCTCTGCTCCAGAAAGCAACAGAGAAGACCAAGGGGATCAGAAGGAGCCCTGTGGGATGTCACTAGAAACCATGGTTCATGTCAGAGAGGTGATTCTTCAAGACCAAAGCAGATTGGAGGAGAAGTGGCAAAGCGACAGAAAGAAATGGAGAAATAAACCTGAATCCGATCAAGATGAGGATTATGCTGCCATCATCATCAATCCAGAAAAAGAAAACGGAATAAAGAAGGAAAACTTCTCTCAGTGTTCAGAGACCATTAGCAGAGAATCAACACTTGGAATAGATCAAAGAACCCACACAGGGGAGAAACCCTATATATGCATGGAGTGTGGAATGAACTTCAGTGAGAGCTCAAAACTGATTTTGCATCAAAGAACCCACACAGGGGAGAAACCTTACAAGTGCCTGGAGTGTGGAAAGAGCTTCAGCAGGGGCAATAAACTGACTTTGCATCAAAGAACCCACACAGGGGAGAAACCTTATAAATGTGAGGAATGTGGAAAGTGCTTCCGTGAGAGCTCAAAACTGATTTTGCATCAAAGAACCCACACAGGGGAGAAACCCTATAAATGCTTGGAGTGTGGAAAGAGCTTTGGTTGGAGCAAAAGCCTTATTTTGCATCAAAGAATCCACACAGGGGAGAAACCATATAAATGCTTGGAGTGCGGAAAGAGCTTTGGTTGGAGCAAAAGCCTGACTTTGCATCAAAGGACCCACACAGGGGAGAAACCCTATACATGCTTGGAGTGTGGAATGAGCTTCATTCAGAGCTCACAGCTGACTGTGCATCTAAGAACCCACACAGGGGAGAAACCCTATAAATGCTTGGAGTGCGGAAAGAACTTCAGTGAAAGGAAAAGCTTGACTGTGCATATAAGAACCCACACAGGAGAGAAACCCTATCCGTGCTTGGAATGTGGAAAGAGTTTCAGTCGAAGCACAAGCCTGACTGTGCATCAAAGAACCCATACAGGAGAGAAACCCTATACGTGCTTGGAGTGTGGAAAGAGCTTTCGTGTGAGCACATGTCTGATTGCACACCAAAGAACTCACATCAATGATAAACCATGTATCAAGCAGGAGGGTTTCCCCCCGTCCTTCTGGTTGTACCAACATACAGGAAACTGGGAAATGATGCTTTAAAGTGTTGTCTTGTGGTGAAGCTACTTTGCACTGTTTTATTCTGAAGGATCTGAACGCTCTGAAACGTAGGAATCTTTTCTGTAACATGCGGGGACCAAAGGGTTAATGTATTAAAGTTGGGTAGAGAATCAATCAATTGGTACTTATATACCGCTTTTCAATACGAAGTTCACAAAGCGGTTTACAGGCAAATAGTAATAATAATAAAGAGAAGAGCATTAATCTACTGAGTCTGCTGCTAGGAAAACCTTGGAAAGGGAGTGATTCACTGGTGCCTGCTGTTCAGAGGTTGTCAGATTAGCTGGACAGGTTTAAGGACACCTCCAGGTGTTACCAATTTAAAATTATGCCAGTTAGATGGGCTACTTGCCTGGCAACTGACTGGTCAGCCCTGACTCAGCACGTGTTTAGAATTATGTCACTGGAGTTCCACAAATTTGTTCTAAATCAGTGGGAGAGAGTCTCTATTATTCTGCGCTGCCAAGCTTGCTGTCTGACAGATCACCGCCTTGGGACTTGGAATTTTGCAACATGTAGTAAGTCGAATTAGTTAGTTAGTTTTCGTTATTTTCTGTTTTCCTATGGACTTATATTCTACTCACTGCCCTGCGTTGGGGTATGGTGAGTCTCTAACTGAGAGGATTTCAGTTAGAAAATGATTTTAAAGAAATGGCTAGTATGTAATGGATGGACCATGGGGAAATGTAGACTGCCTCAAAGAACCTTGAAGAATCTGCGTCCTCCTTTCATTCAGAGACCTCCTCTCCACCCTGTTCCTGCTGAGCTGACCAAGTGGAGAGGCCCTGGCCAGAAAGAAAGGTGGGGGAGCGAAGTGCCTTGTGGTTTGCCGGGGACTTGGCTGTGGAGGTGGGGTACAAGCTGTTTTAATTTGGGGTTTATGTGATTGATGCTCCCTTTTGCTTGGGACTCCTTGGTAGCCTCTGACCCAACAGCAACCAGCGTTACACCATCTAAATGCTTGGAGTGTGGAAAGTGCTTCCATGGGAGCTCAAACCTTAGTCTCCATCAGAGAATCCACACAGGGAAGAAACTATAAATGATTTCAATGTTGAAAGACTTTCAAAGGGATTGGAAAACATACTGTGCATTTAGAATCCACATAGTTATATAAATGCTTGGAGTATGGAAAGAACTTTTAGTCAGAGCTCACACCTGGAATAATCCATACATGGAAGAAACCTCAAAAGTTTTGAGTGTGGGAAAAGGTTCAGTCAATATCATTGATTACAGGACATCAGGGAATGCACACGGACGAGCAACCGTATAAATCCTTGGATCGTTGAAACAGTTTTCATATTAGAGCAAGATTTCAAATAGAAGCCCAATCAGTGCTTGGAACAAGCTTCCATATGAGCCCCTATCATACACCTGGGGGGGGGGGCTACAAAAATGCTTGGAATGTGGAAAGAGCTTCAGTTACCACTCATCCTTTACTTCTCTAGAACAAATTCATACTGGGAAGAGACCACATAAATGCTTCAAGTGTGCAGAAACCTCTGCCATCATGTACCCTGTAAGCGACATCAAACTCCCAATACAGGATAAGATCCACATCAGCACCTTGAGTGAAGAAAGTGTTTCAACCACAGCATGAAGGGTTTCAACCCTTCACATCACAAAATTAACCCTGGGCATTTCAGAATTTCTGCCTACTAAAATAATGAAACTTGTTCATCAATGAAATCAACGACAGAATTTGTACAGCAAGCTCTCACTTAAAGTCATGTTAAGCAGTTTTGTTATCAAGTTGATTCCTGGCCAGGGCCACTGTCTGCATGGGTTTCCTCTGGGCCTGTAAGCTCACATTTATTTCAGTGTTTAATATTAGAAGTGTTTTTGGGTCCTTATTTAGAAGTTTGATGATGTTTGTGTGACCAGAACAGTGCTGTAGGACTGTAACTCCTGTTTATGTATACAATGAGCCAGTGGTAAAATTGCTTTCGTTATAAGTCGTTTTGCTTAAAAGTTTGCAGTTTCCAAGAACCTATCAACAACTTTAATGGAGGACTTGCTGTATGTCACTATTGAATAGAAATTAGGAATGTGCATGCAGCTTATACGTGTAGAGATTGAAATGGTACACAAATAAATGCATTTGTAACCTGTTTTCTCCACCCTCCCTGAGAGCAAAATCACCACAGGTCATGTAATGAAATTGATTGGCAGGAGATTTAGAATAGACCAGTGGTTCTCAATGTTTAGTGTCAGAACCCACTTTTTCGAATGGCACTCAGGTTGGGAGGGACCCACTGGAAGTGAAGTCATGGCTGGAAGTGGCATCATCAAGCAGGAAGTGCCATCATTGTGATGTAATTCTGTGATGTAATTGTGATGTAAACACGCCTGGAATGCAAACTGGCATTCTTGGATTGCAGCGTTTGCACAACCATGAAACATTGATTAGGAATGTTTACAGTTTTTGGAATGACAGAAAGCAAGATTAGGACAAAAGATTATGTAAAAGCACTGAACTAAAAGCAAAATAAAAAAAAACTGAGCTAAAAATTCAAACTGTTAACACTCAAAAGAATAAGCAGGTCGCTTCCAAGATGGCTGCTCCCAGCTTTCTGCAACCCACCTGACATCAGGTTGCAATCCACCTAGTGCAGTGATGGCGAACCTAGGACATGTGTGTCAAGGGTGACACACCAGCATTCACCAATGCCTGACAAAAACTGAGTTTGCTGTACTCATTTTTCATTTTTGTAATTACCCGGTTTCTTTGTATAATACATAGCACCACACATAATTGGACTGTATTTTTTGTTTAAATAAATGAATCTAAAGAATTGTTTCTCCTTTGTTTGGGAGGGGGTTGACATGCCAGCAGAGTCAAGAATTTCCCTAAATTTTGACATGCCAAGCCCAAAAGGTTCACCATCACTGACCTAGTGAGTCCAGACCCACAAACACTGGAATAGACAAAGGGAGATACTGTTTCACACAGTGCATGCCTACCCTGTGGAGTTTTTTGCCACAAGGTATAGAGAAGGCCATTGGGACATGGTGGTGCAGCGGGTTAAACAGCTGCTGCTGGGCTTTCCGACCGGAAGGTTGGGAGTTCAAGACTGCGGGACGGAGTGAGCTCCTGTAGCTTGTCCCAGCTCCTGCCAACCTACCAGTTCGAAAGCACCTAAATGCAAGTAGATAAATAGGGACCATTTCGGTGGGAAGGGAACGGCGTTCCGTGCGCTACGGCGTAGAGTCATGCCGGCCACATGACCACGGAAGCTTGTCCTCGGACAAAACGCCGGCTCTACAGGCTTTGAAACGGAGATGAGCACCGCCCCCTAAAGTCGGTCACGACTAGACCATTCGGTTGTGGGGAAACCTTTATAGAGAAGGCCACTGGCTTGGATGGCTTTAGGTGTTGTGGACTGAGCCCCAGGGGGCAGTGGCACCCCAGAGGTGGGGTGTTGGCAAACAGTGCGGCTGCCAGCATTTGGCAGTGATGTCATTGCTGGATCTTGCTGGGTTTGGATGTTAGCTGTGCAAGGACTGGGGTTTGGGGGCCCTGGTGCTAGCCTGAGAGGAGGACTTGAGAAGGTGTAAAAGAGAAGGAGTGAGCAGGGACAGGGAGAGCTGAGAGAGGTGGCATGGTGGGCAGAGAGGCAGAGAAGGAAGCGGGCAGAGGAGGAGGAGTATTAGCAGGGAGGAGGTGGGACACAGACGAGGGAAGAGGCTGGGTCCCCTGCTCAGGGGGACAGGCAAGAGCAAGGAGAAAAGAAGGCAGGATGCGGGGAAGGGAGGAAGACCTGGTGGGCTGTGAAGAGAGTATGAAAGGAGAGGCTCAAGTGAAAAAAGGCGGGAAAGTCCAGCTGAGAACAGAAAAGGAGTTTGCCAACAAGGAAGAATCTGGGCAAAGTCGCCAGGGGTAGCAGCGTGGCGCTGGGAGTCGGGGCCGGGTTTCCACAGGTTCCTCAGGGTTTCCCTACCTCTCAGATCCCCCTGCCCTCTCCCTCCTTCCTCTTTTACACCTCCTCAAGCCCTTTCCTCAGGATAGCACCCACACACCAACTTGCCACAGAAGCACTTTCCGCCATCTTTGATGGTTGTGCCGTCAGCATCCACTCTTAGAAGGATTTATTTTGGGTTTCACCCCACCTAGTCTTTTTTTTTTTTTAACCACAGATTAAATAGAACGTTTTCTGATTTTATGTATTGATTTGACCTGTACAGATATCTGCACAGATATTTTTTTTACACCTTGGACTTTAAAACAAGAAAGGGGAAGATTGGGGTTAACTACCAGCAAGCTTCCTTTGCAACAAAATGGCTTCCACTTACTGGAATTATCCTTTCTCCTTTCAAGATTTGGGGAGTTGACTGCTATGTCCCTTTTTCAACCCGAGTGCTCTTCCAGGACACAGACTCCATTTCCAATCAGAGAAACAACAGACAACACTTAGATCTTTAGACTTCCCCTACTTGATGGTCTTACCAGGGAAGTAGAGACGTGCGTACTTTTCCAGTAGTTCAATACCTAGGCTCCTTCGTTTCTGTTCCCAGCACTTCAGGACGGAAGATCCCCTCTGCCGCCCACTGGAAGTTGGGGACCAGGTTGTACCGGGTCATTCAAATGTGCACCTTTGAACGAGCCATTTAAGAACATAAGAACATAAGCCCCGCTGGATCAGGCCAAAGGCCCATCTAGTCCAGCTTCCTGTATCTCACAGCGGCCCACCAGGTGCCCCAGGGAGGCACAAGACAACAACATGGGTCCCTTAGAGGGGGCCTTAAAGTTCTGTAGAATTGGTTTCTCCCATCTTGATTAGCTTTCGCCCGCTGCCTGGGAGCTTGGCCACAAGAGGGACCGGCTGCCCAAAACAACGCTTCAGACACAGCCACTACTTCAAAGCTCCTGTGTCCTCATTGACCTAACAGCCAGTAAAGATTTAGCCGAGAGGGTTAATGCCTCCGTTTGCCTGAAGATAACACCTGAAGATCTCAAGGTCGTGAGCTCGGGACTGCCGGAAGTCTCTGCGAGCAGCAGACCTTGGAAACTGCGGCTGATTAAAAGCTGAGTTTCAGCTGCCTTGTGGGAGGAGGAGTGTGCTGAAATCAGCTGCATCTCTGGTGGCAGCAGGGAAGCCTCATCAGCCAGCAGACGACAGACGGGTGGCTAAAGAAAGAAGGCTAAATCCAGAAAGAAAGATCTGTAGGAGTGTTGTTCTTGGAAGACAGAACATTCTGTAAATTGTAAAAACCTTCAGGTTTGTGAGAAAGTCTGCCTATGTAAACCGCCTTGAGTTCAATCATTAGAGAAATCTAGTGATATTAAGAAAGGCGGTATATAAATAAATGTATTATTATTATTATTATTAAAGGCTGCTAGAGCCAGGGACCCAAACAGCCTTGCGCTGTAGCCATCAGGCTGGGACCTTTCATACCCATCACACACTGTCACACGCACACTTTCACATTCCCCCACCACTGGCCTATTCGACCAGTGTCTTACCTGACCCTTGCTCCATGGTGACTTAGGTCTACACAAAACACAGGTCACACAAGACACAAAACATATCCAATCTACCAGACCGCCCCTGGTCTACCAGACCAGGTCCGTGGTTACGGGCTCCACTCGGCAAGCCTGCCTGGGCGTCCCCAGACTCCATAGAGTGACACTTACTGGTGCCTCCTCTGGACCAAACCCTGGTCCCTGGATGTCCCTCCAATCCTCTACTCTCTCTCAGCCTCTGGTAGCTGTTGCACAGGGAGTCGGTTCCCAGTTGCCAGCCCAAGCAGGAAAGTTCCTTCTTCAAGAGAAGAGTGCTGGCTGGAACTCTGCCTGCAGGACTGGTTCCTGGTCGGTCGCATCCCTCAGAGGCTGAGCTGCCAATTGATGTTAACAAGGCAGGTCACCGTACCGGCCACCAAGAAAACCTGTTGCCGAAAACCGGCCCAAATGGTTCTCATCGTGGGAAAAGCATTTAAAAAGGCAAGCAACCAAACGAGAGAGTATGAGGATCATCTTTATTACGCCTTCGCAGGCGGGCCAATCTCCCTGCCCCACTCGGCAGGCAGAGAAAAAGGCAAAGGCATACAATTCCAAATCATTTTTATATACCTCTCCCCCCCGCCCCCCACAAGCTGCTGCTTGGTGGAAAATTACTACACAGGGGCTGGGAATGAGAAGTCCCGTGTCAGCTGGGCCTTGAGAATATGCTGTGGCCATTCTGATAAGGGAGGAGGCTCTGCTGGCTTGAACCAGTTCTCTACCTATTGTGAGGGCTAGCGGCACTGGATTGGAGAAGGTTACAGGCGGGGGCAACTGAGTGAAAACAATGACAGCAAAGAGAGAAACAGTTACATACTTCAGCAACTTTACACAAGTGACTAAGCAAAGACTCAAGATGGCTGCACTTTGGTTCGATGGCAACAGCCTCAGTACAAGTTCTCGCATGATGTGATCTGGGCGGCAAGTGGCTCTGTTGAGTTTGGAATCTTGCTGGCTTTGTCTCAGTTCTTGCAAGGCTCTGGGAAATGGATCGAACATGCTTATTTGGAATTCTTCTTTGAGTTGCGTTATCGCTCTGATTTGTGTAAGGCGTGTGGTTTAAATCCTGATGTAAGCTCCGTTGCATCGCAGGGACCCGCCCCCCCCATTATCCCTGCCTATTTATGGGGAAGCTGCTAGCACTTTACCTGTCCTGAGTAATGCAACAACGTTGCTCCAACACTGCACCCATTTTTTCCATACTCGAAACATTTATAGGGTTTCTCCTGTATGTGTTCTTTGATGTCTAGTCAAGTTTGAGCTCTTTCTGAAGCTCTTTCCACACTCCAAACATTTATAGGATTTCTCCCCCGTATGCGTTCTTTGATGTCTAGTCAAGTTTGAGCTCCTATTGAAGCTCTTTTCACACTCCAAACATTTATAGAGTTTCTCCCCTGTGTGGATTCTTTGATGCAAAGTCAGGGATAATCCATTACCAAAGCTCCTTCCACACTCCAAACAATTATAGCACTTCTCCACTGTATGTGCTCTTTGATGTCTAGTCATGTTGGAGTTCCTACTGAAGCTCTTTCCACACTCCAAACATTTATAGGGTTTAGCTCCTGTGTGGATTCTTTGATGGACAATCATGGATGAGCTCTGACTGAAGCTCTTTCCACACCCTAGGCATTTGTATGGTTTCTCCCCTGTGTGGGTTCTTTGATGCACAGTCAAATCTGAGGAAACACTGAATCGCTTGCCACACTCTAGGCATTCATAGGGTTTCTCCCCTGTGTGGATTCTTTGATGTCTAGTCAGGTTTGTGCTCCGACTGAAGCCCTTTCCACATTCCAGGCATTTATAGGGTTTGGCCCTTGCATCGTTTCCTATATGGCTACTACATTTTGGTTCACTTCTGAGGGTTTTTGCATACTGAAAGCTTTCTTCCTTCCTCTTTCCCTTTTCTCGTTCGACTGGGATGACACGGATATCTACACCCTCAAGAGCGTAAGATTCATTTGTCCATTTTTCTGACTGGCTTTGCTCCTGCGTCTCTGCTCTGTCCTGGTCTCTAAAAGTCACTTCCTTTTCATCAAGCTTAGTTGTTGCCAGTATCAGCCCACGGGACTGCCCCTCATCCTCATGGGCTTGTCTGTTGCTTCCTGGAACAAAGAGAGAAGCTTGATTAGCAGTGAAATAAGGAAATGGCACCTCAAAAAGCTCATGTCCTCCGAGGCCTCCTGCATTTCCATCTGTCCTCTCCAGCCACTATTTGCAGCTGGCTCTGCAAGGTGCAGTTCAAGGGTTTAGTGGAAAGCAAAGCAGAATCTTGACAGCCTCTGCTCACTACTTGAGGACATCAGTGTTTTCCTTTGCTGACCCACTGTTTCAATTGTTCTAGTGCAATGGTTCTTTTTGCACTTGGACCAACTCTTGAGAATGTCAGGACCAATCTAGGGCCAGAAGTGAGGCCATTAAGCAGGAATTCGTGCCATTGAGTGGGAAGTGACCTCAGTATGTGGCCAGGGCCAGAAGTGATGTCATTAAGCAATGGAGTTTTCCATACCAGACAACACAAGAAAGATGGCAGAAAACCAGAAATGCCCCCTATTGAATGAGAGACACAAAAGGAAACCTTTCATAGGAGCTGGGTGTGCAGATATCACAGGTGAAGCTGCTGCCTCCCACGTGTGAAGGAATGACATGAACACTTTGATAGAAGGATTTGTGGCTGGTCCTTGATTTTACCCTCTCATATCTAAATATATACTCACAGATTCTTACATGCACACATACGTTATTCCATCAGTTATGGCACGTAAGGACCTTTTTACACATGAACACAATTGACCGTTGATCCTAGTTAGAGGCACATAGAATATGTAATAGACTCTACTGGGCCTGCTGGCTTAGCTGATCTTCCTGGATCTCCTAGTTCAGCTGGTAGATGTTATGACTCGCTAAGTTATCTCATTACAGTTGGATGTTGTGGTGAGTGGCATAAACAAGACATTGAAAACACATGTTGTTTATGTATTGTTCTGTTGAGGAGTACATTTTTGGGGAGGCCAAGATGACCCAGAAGCTGACAGGCCAAGGACTTGTTCCATGGCCAAGGTTTTCATAATAGGGAACTTAGACAGAAGGTAGCTGAATAACAAGCCCAAATATAGAAGAGGAAATTTATGTATACCACGTGTAATTGGACAGGGATGGTGTAAGATGATCAGTGGTTACACCTCTGTATACCAGGTCGAATCAGGGAGACTTTGGGTGGAGCTGGTTGGGTTTTGGCTTGGACAGGACCTGTCTGTATTTTTGGCAAGTTGCAAAGCCAAAAATAAAAAAAATTGAGTTTCTGAACTTGCTGCCTGCTGTTCAATCTGGCTGCCTTAGCTAAAAGAACCCTAGAAATTTCCTACAACTTCATGCAACTTCAAAGCCTGAGAGCCCAAACAGAAGTATGTGATAGCACTGGGGCACTGGTCCCCAAAACCTGGTCCTTCCAAAGAGGCAGAGCTTGGGGACGAGGGGAACAGCAGAACCACATCTGTGGGGCTAAGGCATCAGTTCCTGCACACAACCAGTGACAGATTCATTCTGCCTCCCTCAGCCACAGTGCGAGTAAGCACAGAATCCAATGCTCTCAGCACCCACAAATCTCCAGTGCCCACATGTCAGATTCCATTAATAAAGCAGTTGTTGTTCAGTCACTAAGTCGTGTCCGACTCTTCGCAACCCCCTGGACCACAGCACGCCAGGCCTCCCTGTCCTCCACCAGCTTCCGGAGTTCACCCAATTTCATGTTCATCACTTCAGTGACACTATCTAACCATCTCATCCTCTGCCGCCCCCTTCTCCTTTTGCAAAAGAAAGCAGACAAAGGGACAAAACAGCGAGCAGCAGCACACCTCTCGTGCCAGATTTATTCCACTTCCCCTCCCCCCCCAAAGAGGAAGCAGCAGCGTTCCCAAAGGGCATGGATTCATGCGTACACCTGGCCAATAGGTACACCAATGGGGGCAAAGGAAGGGCAAGGCTTGTCCCTGGTGAGTGGGAATGGAGGCTGCTGCCCTTCCTTGGCCCAGGCAGACGCTGAACTCCTTTTGCAGGTTGGCTCTCTGCTTTGTGGAGCCAATCACCGTGGAGCCATGGCAGTTTATAGGTAATCAATATTTGTTTATGTATCATGTGGTTTTTTGAGGTCATAGTTATTGATGTTTAGTTTGTATTGATTAGAATCATTCTGTTATTGGACAATTAAATAAATAAAATGGTTTAAGGAAGAAAAAAAACTCAGGAGAGCTGAGGGATCTAGTTTCACTGAGTTCTCCTGAGCAGTGGCTGCTGCAAGGAAGGTGGGGAGATTTTTCCTTGAGCTAAAGCTACTTCCATGGGGTCCGACTGAGATGACTAGCCAAGCAAGCTCAGTCGAGCTCCGTGACAGTAGAGTTGGCAGAGGGAGAGACGTCAGTCTGGAGGGACCTCGATGCACAGATATGTTTATTCGCAGGTTTTGGCATCCACAGGCGTGCTGGGAACGGAATCCCTGCGGATGCTGAACTTGTACTGCACTTCCTAGGAAGACTGGGCAGACACACTTAAAGTGATAATGACATAAAAGATATTGGAAAATGTTTCGGTAAAGCGGTTATTGGGTGCCGAGTTGCTGGCTTACCCCAACAGAACCCAGAAGTGTCTTCATCGCAAGCATCGGGCAGCCACGGATCTTTCCCTTCTTCCAGCTGGAGGACGAGGTCAGGCTTGGCCACTGGAAATCCCTCTTGGGAAGGAGAAGAGAACAGAAAGGTCAGCCAAACATCCATTGAACTCCCAAAGCTATCCCTGTGAAGGCACAGAAATGGAATGAAAGCCAGCCTCTTAAAGCAGGGGTCAGCAACCTTATCTGTATCACGGCCGGAGGCCATGCCTGTGAGTAGATGGTGGGCCGCTTTCATCTCTACAGCTAATAAATGAAGGGAATAATAATAAAACATAATTCACTATGAATGTTTGTTCTAAGTAATAAATTTTATGAATATTTTTCTAATTTAAACAACATTTAAATTATGGATGATAAGAAGAGAACACTGTGCAGTTTAGCTATAAATTGGAATCCAAGAAAAATGTGCACTGTGGTAGAGAAAACTCACCCAATTCAGAGGAATCCACATTAAGGTTATGACCTTCTTAAAGACCTTCAATTTTAATGACCTTCTCAGAATGTGGTGGAAGAACAGATGACACTTGATCAGGAAGAACATTTGATCGGCCCTGAAACCTTGTCTCTGGACAATTATTCGCCCTTCTTCCTCTCTCCCCCATGACCCTGAGTTTATGCACGCAGTTCAGTGCAGTGCAGTTTATGCATGCGAGCCGCAATCTTAAGCACACTTTCCTGGGAGTAAGCCCCATTGGACACATTGAGACTTACTTCAGAGCAGACGTGCGTAGGATTGTGCTCCAGTTCAGGTTGTGCAGGTGGTTCAGTTCAGCTCACGTTCATATATGCAGTTCACCCGTCTGGCTTGGCTTTTGCCTGCCTGCACTCCCCCTGCGAGGCGGGCAGTTGACCCGGGTGATGCCTCGAGTTCTGGCTGCTCTCTTACACCAGATCTCCCTGTTTGCTGCCCAGTGATCCAGGCTGGCTGCCAGAGGGCGCTTCCCCCGGGCTCGCCTCTGTCTGCCCCGTCTCAGGGTATTTTAGAGTCTCCTCTTCTTGCCTGAGAGCTGGTGGGGGGAGTCCCATTCATGTCTGAGCTGGGCAGTACAGCACGTCACAACTCGCAAGCAGCGGACTCTCTACCCTGTGCGGCAAGTTGGATGCCACCCACATTGTGTGCGCTGTGAGCCTCCTGGCTAGCCCGGTCCATGGAAGGAAGCATGTGGGAGATCACGGATGGGGTTGCTCCACCCCTTCCTGTGAGCCTGGCAGTGGCGGTGCCCACCTTTGTCCCAGCTCCGCGCTGGAATGCCTTCGCCTTCGCCCACTAAAGCCTCCCCTCCCGAGACAGACTCTCCCCTTCTTTGTAGCTGCCACGGAGCAAGGAAAAGAGGGAGGCAGGCCACGATCCTTGGGGCTGGGTTTGGAGCCTTCCTTGGTGGGACAGATCAAGCCCAGGGGCTGTATGTTGCCAATTCCTGTTCCAGAGCAAGCAAACATGTCTTCCGGGAAAGGAAAAGGGCTGTCAAAAGCCACTGACCACACGGCAGACAGAGCCGCCTTACCCAGAGAGGCCACATTCCCGTAATTCTCCAGCATGACTTCCCTGTACAAGGCTCTTTGGTCTGGGCCCAGCAGGGCTGCCTCTCCCTCTGTGAAACGCACGGCCACATCCTCGAAAACCACCGGTCCCTGCAAGAACAAGATGCCTTCAGATAGTGTCCAGACTCCCCCCACCCCGCAGCATCTCCAACACAGGCAGGACATGAGTGTCTCTCTCCCCAGAGGAAACGTTCTGGTTACTTTCATTTAACGTATCTGCACTTCCCTTCCCCACCAAAAGGAGGCGCACAAGTGTTTTTCAAGTATCAAGTACAGGTTGAGCATTCCTCATCTGACATTTGGAAATCTGAAGTAGCCTAAAATCCAAAACCTTCCCTTTTCAACACTAACATGACGTCACAAGAAACCCTTCCCTGGTCCTGTAAATTGAAGTGAATCTGCCCTTGTGGAGCACTCCACATCCCCAGAAAGGAAGGAAAGGAAGGCTAAAAGGCTGCTGTTTCCAAAAATCCAGTGCCCCCAAAATCCAATTCGAAATATCCAATGGTCCAGCCCACCTGGCGAGAAGCTGAGGTTCTAAAAACTAAAACACCCCCACCTGCCAACCTGCGAATCTCAACCTCTGGTGCCAAACTGAGAGCCAAGCAATATTTTCTACGTTTCCTCTCCTGACCCACAAGCTCCTGAGCTTGGACGTCACCAGAGTCTGGCAACATCCTGGGAAAAGAGCCACCACCCTGGCTTCCACTCCCCATGGTGTGACTAGACTTTGTAACCAGCACCTTTGCGCAAAAATACAAAGCTCCATCAGCCCCACTCTTTCAGATTCAAAACTTCTAACTCACTGGCAACGATCTATGCTGTATATACAGGCATTCCCCCACCCGCAGATCCTGCATGTTTGGATCCAGTTATCCGCGGATCCAGCTCCCTTTGCGCCAATTACCATACCTTTGTGTTTGCTTCGTAGCACCTGAAGCCTGCATGCTACAAAGAGGAGACTCACAGAATGTTCACAGGACAATTCTGGAACTGGCAGGAACGGTCCTGTTTCCTGTCAACGCTCTGTTCGGCTCCTCCTTGCAGCGTACAGGCTGGTTGCCTTCCCGCCATGTTGTTCAGTGAAGCAAGAACGTTGTTAAAAAAAGAAACAAAAACAAAGGTGTGGTGATGGAGCAAGGGTGTGTGTGTGTGTATGTGTGGGTGGGTGGAACAGAACCTCCAAGGATATGGGGGGAATGCCTGCAAATATTCCAAACTCTGAAAAAAATACAACTCCCAAGAAACATCTGGTCCCAAGTATGATTAAGGATGCACAACCTGTATTCACATTTCCTCCCCATTCATCTAGATAAGGTATTTCACCAGTTCTACTTCACAAAACAGATGTACAGACAGGCAAGATGACCAAAGGAAGCTGCGTTCTTTGGTCTTTTCATCAGGACCTCGTGTTTCTTTTCCGTATCTGTGGTTGGTATTTGGGGGGAAGATTTCCGCTCACCTGCTAGGAGAGGACAGTTTTCATGAATATCCTGCTGAGGGTTGGAAGGGGAAAGGAGTTATTCTTCTGTGATCCAGAAGCCCTCCTGGCTGGCGGTACAAGGGTATGGCTGATTCTGGGTGTCGCAAATGGGGGCATACAGCACTGTTACGGCACACGGGAAGGAAGGAGTGCTGGCACTGGGAACTCAGAGCTGTGAAGAGGACACCGCACCACCAGTGGGGTAAGGAACACTACCAGGTGACGGGGCAACGTGTTGGACGGGGGGAGGCATGAGGAGGGCGGGCTGGGCGAGAGGAGGAGAGGGTCAGGCTTGCGAGGGGGCAGGGACAGCGACAGCCTTTGCGGCGGAATCCGAACCCCCTCCCAAGCCAGGCAGCCCAACGTGGAACTCCTTGGCTCTGCTGTGCCTGCTCAAATGCAAGGGGACCTATTGGCGCAGCAGCAGTGTAACCAGGGTAAGGGAGCAAACGCACCCTTCTCATGAGGAGAACCTGGTGGTAGCCTCAGCACGCACAGGATCCAGCGGTTGCCATTTTGATGCTGCTGAAGCTGTGGGCTCTGGGCAGTTTAGGATTAGGTTGCCCATCTCTGAAATCTCGAACTGGTGTCAAGTATTACAGCCAGACTCTGTCCAAAACTGCCAGACAGACAGGTAGACTGATGATCTGATCCTGTCAGCTTCATATACAAAAAGAGGAATATTCCTGTTGGGTGGGGAACTTAGTTTTCTCATGGAAAATGTTGGGGCAGGAGGTCTGTTGCTTCCTTTTCAAGGCTACAGCTGCAGAAGACAAGAACATTTCCACTACAAAATAAATTAAATATACAATCGTTTGTAAGTGCAAAAAGGTAGTCTTCAAAGGACTCCTTCCCCCCCCCCGCCAAGATTACCTATTTTCTTCTTCCTTCAATCTTAATTTTTCCCATTGAGGTACATGGTAAAGCTTTCACGTATCAAGGACCATCTTAAATCCTCACAGTGGCCTTTAGCCTAGCTCTCTGAATCATTTGTACGCATAAAACCGACTTTAAAACAAACCAAGGCTGTCCTGCTCTGTGTCTCCCCACCACAACCCCACCAACATATTCCTGAGAATCACATGCCTGCCAGTCCCTGGAAGGAAGAGACGATCCACAGTGAATCCGATTTGTTACTCTGCACTCTGTGGGAACAGGCATCTCAGAACAAGGCATCTCAGAGCTAGGTCGTCTGTTCAACATCATAGTCTGTCTCAACAACTGGAAAGACGATTGAGACCTCCTGAAGTTAGAGCATCAACGGGGAGGCTTGAACTTCTGTCTCCACAACATCTAAAGAAATTCTAGGCTAAGAGGTTGAAAAAGCTGCTTCTGAAGACGGGAAAGAAACCAGAGAGCACTAAAAATCGCTTTCTTACACGCTGGGAAGCGTCCAGTGAACTAATTGTTTCTGCAGCGATTTCTAGCAAGTTTTCCAAATGAAAATCCTCCTCCACAGCTCAGCACACGGTTCCCCCCACCAGCGCAGGGAGGTCCAAAGGAAACATTTCCCCTGCCCCCAAATGCAACATGCAAAGCAACCTGCAGGCAAACAAGGGGACGATCCCCCACCCCACGTTATTCCCGGATCTTGCAAAGACCAACCATTGATCTCGCCACTTCTGCAGCACCGAAATACTCCTCCCGCTGCTTCTCGGTCCGGCATTGCTTCTGAAAGACCCGCCTTCCTAGACCCCGGGGGTGCTGGGAGATGTAGTTTTTCGTTGCTTTTTGCAAGAGACGCTCGAGCCAGCTTTTCTGCAGCCTTTGGGGAGGAAGCCTCTGTGTGCGATCGCATGCAGTACCCCATGCAGTGGCGTTTCTACAGGAATGGCAAAGCTCTAAGTTTTGCAAGAAGCCTTACCTTGCAGTGGAAATCACTCCTCTCCTGCACCGTTTTAGCCAATCTTGGCGTTGCTTACTGGCTACAGCAGCAAGGGAGAGGAGGGATTTACATGACAGGGTAAGGCTTCTTGCAACACTTAGAGCTTTGCCATCCCTGTAGAAACGCCTCTGACCCCATGCATGGCCGCATTCGGACCCAGTCCAAGGGAGGATAAACTCTGTTATGTGGATGTAACTGTTGTGCAGGGGGAATATTTGACCCGCTTTGCAACAAGAAATACTTCACATGAAGTTTCCGTAGCCAAGAAATCAATAAACCATTAACGGCTCACAATCCAAAAACCATGCAGAGGAACAGCAACAGCCACTGGAAAAGACCCCATGCTGGGCCAAAGAGGGTCAGTTGCTCTCCCCCAGCTAGGCAGGAAGGAGCACCACACAGAGCCCCAGTGGCTACTGAAGGGAATCCTGGACATTTTAGGAGGGTGTCCTTGGCTCTTGTGGCACAAACAATCCTACACAGATTTACGCAGGAGTACAGTTTCCCATGGCAAAGAAATCAATTAGTCGTTCCCTGAGCATGGGTACTAAGACAAAGAAGTTCTTATCTCTGGCTGCCTGGCCAGAATAGCAGAGAACCTCCAGGCTGGTAATCAGAAGATTCTCACCATCTGGTATCAAGTAGCCACAGCTTTCAAAATGGAGTCGGCTCACAAAATGGAGTCAGACCTGGGCCTTTGCTTTTTACAACAACCAGTTTTTAACTTTTCTGTATTACTGAGGTAGGGCAGTGTTGGCGAACCCATGACACGTGCGACACAAGACACCCAGCATTTTGGGTGACACAAGAGCATTTGCCAACACCTTAGTATTTTACAACTGAAGTTGGAGAGGATCAGGTCCCAATTTGATCTCTCTCGTGGTCTGTCTCTTTAAATTTAAGAGACATGAGTTTGAAGGTTTGTTACCCCGACGTGCGCTCCCTGTCCTGGCTGCAATTACCCAAGCCCCATGGACCGGCGATCCCCCTTTGGGATCGCTGCTATAGCATACCAATTGCTTTACGTCGACGGAAAAAGAGAGAGAGAGATACATACCAGCTGGACTTCATTGTAGGAAAAAAGGTACATTTTACTCATGTGTAGGACATTAGCAAAACGGACACAAGAGGCTTCCAAGGACATTACAGAACGTGTGTCTCCCAGGAGGTACAGAACTTGTGCAAATTGTACATTTGAGTTTGGTCAGTTATACAGTTGAGTATGCAAAAATGGGTTGACAACAGCAAGTAAGAACATTTGCCCAATGTAATTGGCCATTTGGGATGTGAGTCATCTGACTGGTTATTTCTCCCTCCGGTTGCCCCCCTCCCCTCTCCTCTACTGTGACTTTAAGGAAAGGGTTAGGGTAGGATTACAAGGTTTAGTCAGATGCAAAACAATTAAGTTTGACACATTTAAACACAAAAGCAGGTAGGAGACACTCAGACCAGACAAGCCCTTGACACATTTGATAACAGTAAGTACCTTCACAGTGATGGTGAATCGCCCTGAGAAGTGGTGAAATTGCCCTGAATAGTGGCCAGCTATTCTGATGGAGGAAAGCTATTTAATTCTTATCTTGGCAGATAAGAACTTGATTGAATTTTTAGGCTTGATTGAATTTAGGCAGGACTGGTCATTGCATACCTTTTATCAGACCAGATTTGCATTACAAGACCCTTAGGGCCGGAGACCTTGGAATGTTTGTGTTAAGAGACTCACCTCTGTGATTTCTCTTACAGCAGCCCAACTTTTAAAATGGAGTCAGATCTGTTTTTATTACATTCTGGTCTTACCCCTGCACCTTTACAGGCCCTGCACTGTGTGCATCTGACCATTGAGCATGCAATGCAACTGTTTTCTGGAAGGCCAAATTACAGAGCCAGTTGCTCTTAACAAGAAGTGTTTTTTCCACCAGAGTTGCTGTCCTATTGTTGCCCAAACCTCCATTGTTTTACTCTGGTTCAGGCTTGCACTGTTTGGGAAAAGGAGCTTAGTGGTTACAGCATTGGCTGGAGCGCCAGGAAGGAAGCTTGGTAGTTCCACGTGGCTGCAGCAGTGTGCTGTGAGCCAGGAGAGTTCATGATGGTTGCACGTGGCTGTGGAAGCCAGGGAAAAAAGGTAGAGTCGTTGCAGACAGCCAGCAAAAGCCTAACAACATCTGAGAGAATCCTGGGGGGTCTGTTCTCACAACACAACAACCATTTTTTTACCTTTCTGTTTTATTGAGATATTGTGTGTGTGTGTGAGTGAAATAGAGAGAGAGTGCGTGGGAGAAAGATAATCAGGGGCATGACTTTTTTAGTGATATTTTTTCCCAAATTTCTTGATTAAAATAGCAAATTGTGGTGTTCTTTGTTTTTATTCCACATTCTCAAACCAAGTTCTCACTTTTATTAATTTTAAATCCTTTAAAAGTGTACTACGTTGATGACACAGGTGATACAATGTCACCAGATGCAGCCACACCATTATTTCTAATTGGAAAAGTAGTCTATTTTAATTTCTGGAAAATATCTCAAACACCCAAATGCGGTGTTTTGTGTTTTTGTTCAGATATTTTTCCTGCCAAAACCACCCAAAAAAGCAGTTTTCAACCACCACCACCACCACCACCCTTACCCTATTTATAATTCTCTTTGAAGGCTAAAAATCAACCAGTTGAGTTTGTACTGACCACATTCGTTTACAGCCCCTCATTTAGAATTTTCTATTCAATTTATCCCAGTTCATACGTTAACAGAAGTAATTTCTGGCCACCTGTCTTCTAGGAAGAGTTCCAGTTTCTCCCCCCACCCCTTCTTGGGTTTTGACTTGCTTTCTTAGCATTGTCAGCAGATACATGTGTTTGGAGGCAGTCCTTTCCTGTCCAAAGGTTTACACGTTTCCAAGACTGTGTTACAGAGAGGTACAGAGCCACAGGATGCCCAAGATTAAGGATAAATTCCTTATGGAAACTGTGTTCCTTCCTAAATAGAGACTGCCAATTCTATCTGAAGCTGTTCTGAGGTAATTCCCCCCCCCCCGAATAAACTGGTGTCAACTGAGGCTGCAGTCTTATGCGTGTTCTCCTGGGAGCAAACCCCACTGAATGCAGGGCAATGTACTCCTGAGTAAATCTGCATAGGATTGTGCTGCAAGACAGAGCCAAGGACAGCCCCCCCCCCCCACAAAGTCCAGGGTTCCTTTCACTGGGACTCTGTGTGGTGCTCCTTCCTTCCTAGCTGGGGGAGAGCAACTGACCCTCTTTGGCCCAGCAGGGTGCCTTTTCCAGTGGCTGTTGCCCCTCTGCATGGTTTTTGGGATTGGGAACCCTTAATGGTCAGGGAACCACTTACTGATTTCTTGGCTATGGAAACTGCACTGTGAAGTATTTCTTGTTGCAAAGCGGGTCAAATCTCCTCCCTGCACAACAGTTACATCCACAGAGTTTATCCTCCCTTGGACTGGGTCCGAGTGCGGCAATGCATGGGGTGATGCACGCGATCGCACACAGAGGCTTCCTCCCAAAAGGCTACAGAAAAGGTCGCTTGAGCGTCTCTTGCTAAAGCAACTAAAAACTACATCTCCCAGCATCCTCGGGGTGTAGGAAGGCGGGTCTTTCAGAAGCAATGCCGGGCCGAGAAGCAGCGGGAGGAGTATTTCGGTGCTACAGAAGCGGCGAGATAAAAGGTTGGTCTTTGCAAGATCCGGGAATAACGCGGGGTGGGGGATCTTCCCTTTGTTTGCCTGCGCCTGCAGATTGCGTTGCATGTTGCATTTGGGGTTAGGGGAAATGTTTCCTTTGGACCTCCCTGTGCTGGAGGTGGGAACCGTGTGCTGAGCGGTGGTGGCGGATTTTAAACATAAGAACATAGGAAGAGCCCCGCTGGATCAGGCCCCGCTGGATCATTTCCCCCGGTACTTTGAAGTAGCCCACCACCAATGTAAGGAGGTTGCACAACCCATCATTGCCTATAGCCCACGATGGACCTTCTTTCCAGAAATCTGTCCAATCCCCTCTTAAAGGCATCTAGGTCAGATGTCCTCACCACCTCCTGTGGCAAAGAGTTCCACAGATTAACTACCCACTGGATAAAAAAAGTATTTCCTTTTATCTGTTTTAACTCTCCCAACTCTCAGTTTTAGCGGATGTCCCCTGGTGCTGGTGTTTTGAGAGAGGGAAAAGAACTTCCCTCTATCAACTCTATTCCTTCCACGCATAATTTTGTATGTCTCAGTCATGCCCCCCCCCAGGAGCCTTTTTTCTAGGCTGAAGAGCCCCAAACGCTGCAGTCTTTCTTCATAAGGGAGGTGCCCCAGCCCCGTAATCATTTTTGTCGCTCTCTCCTGCACCTTTTCCAACTCCACTATGTCCTTTTTGAGGTGCGGTGACCAGAACTGTACACAATATTCCAGGTGTGGCCTTACCATCAATTTGTACAATGGCATGATAATATTGGCTGTTTTATTCTCAACCCCTTTTTTAATGACCCCAAGCATGGAGTTGGCCTTCTTAACTGCTGCCGCACACTTCATTGAATTGTCCACCAGCAGCCCAAGATCTCTCTCTTCAGCTGTCACAGACAGCTCAGAACCCATAATAGTTGAAGTTTTGGTTTGTTGCCCCAATGTGCATCACTTTACACTTGTCTACGTTAAAACACATCTGCCATTTTTCTGCCCATTCCCCCAACTTGGAGAGATCCTTCTGGAGCTCTTCACAATCCCTTCTGGTCTTCACCACCCAGAAAAGTTGTGTCATCCGCAAACTTGGCCACCTCGCTGCTTATCCCTGTCTCCAGGTCATTTATGAACAAGTTGAAAAGCACGGGCCCCAAGACAGATCCCTGGGGCACTCCGCTTTTCACCTCTCTCCATTGTGAAAATTGCCCATTGACGCCCACTCTCTGTTTCCTGACCCACAACCAATTCTGAATCCATAAGAGGACCTGTCCTCTTATTCCCTGACTGTTTTCATTCGGAAAACCTGCTAGCAATAGCTGCACAGCTAATCAGTTCACTGGGCCCTTCCCAGCGTGTAAGAAAGTGATCTCTGGTTTCTTTCCCGTTTTCAGAAACAGCTTTTTCAACCCCTTAGTCTAGAATTTCTTTTGAAGTTAGGGAGACAGAAGTCCACATCTCCCCATTGATGCTTTCCCTTCAGGAGGTCTCAGTCGTCTTTCCAGTTGTTGAGGCAGAATAAGATGTTGAACAGACCTAGCTCTGAGATGCCTTGTTCTTCCTGCTCCCACAGCACGCCGAATAACAACCCGGATTCATAGTGGATTGTCTCCTCCTTCCATGGACTGGCAAATGGGTGCAGCAGATCCGGCTCAGGTATGAGATTTGCAGGGATATGTTGGTTGGTTTGTGGTGGAGAGACACAGAGCAGGACAGCCCTGGTTGGTTTTAAAGCTTGTTTTATGCTTGCAAACAATTCAGGGGACTAAGCTAAAGGCCACTCGATTCCTGAAAGTGTTATCATGTGCCTCAATGGGAAACATTAAGATGAAAGAAGAAAGTACTGTAGGTAATCTGGGGGGGGGGGGGAGAAAGGCGTTCTAGGAAGTCGACCTTCTGGAACTTACAAACTGTTGTATAATTCATTTTGTGGTTGAAGCGTTCTTGTCTTCTGCAGCTGTAGCCTTGAAGGGAAGCAGCAGACCTCCTCCCGCATGTTTTCCATGAGAAAGCCACGTTCCCCACCCAACAGGAACATTCCTCTTCTTATATATATGAAGCTGACAGGGTCAGACCCTCCGTCTCTCAGTCTGGCTGATTTGGACAGAGTCTGGCTGATTAGGAGACCAAACAATGCAGCTTCGTTTTGTCATATTGCCTCTGCAGTTTTATCTGTACATCTGTTTTATGAAGTACAGTATATCTGATGAAATACCTATCTAGATGAATGAGTAGGACATGTTAATACAGGTTGTGCATCCTTAATCATACTTGGGACCCGATGTGTCTTGGGATTTGTATTTTTTTCAGATTTTGGGATATTTGCCGAGATATATTAATATTTGCAGGCGTCCTCCCTATATCCATGGAAGTTCTGTAGTGCTAGAAGCATGAGTGCGCTTCTTCCTTTAACCAAACAATATTCTTGCTTCACTGAATCTCATGGCGTGGAGGCAACCAGCCTGCACACTATAAGAAGGAGGCTAACAGAACATTAACAGGAAGCAGGACAGTACATACCGAAAACAAAGGTATGGTAAGGGGTGCAGAGGGAGGTGGATCACCAGATAACTGGATCTGTAGATACAGGATCTGAGGGTACGTTGGGGGGGCCTGTTAATACAACAAATACACAACATAGATTGTTGCAATTTATTTGCAAATTTGAGTTAGAGGTTTTGAAGCTAAAAGAGTGGGGCGGATGGAGCATTGGAATGTTTAGCAAAGCAATAGACTAGCAAAGTCTAGTCACACCATGAGGAATAAAAGAGTGGTGGCTCTTTTCCCAGGATGTTGCCAGACTCTGGTGACATCAAAGGGTTGTGCAGGTCGAGACAGCAAATGTAGAAACTGTTGCTTGGCTCTCTGTTTGGCACCAGGGGTTGAGATTCATAGGTTGGCAGGTTTTAGTTTTTAGGACATCCGCTTCTCCCCAGGTGTGCTGTAGCCACTTGATGCTACTTATTGAGGCATTGGATTTGTGGAAACTTCATCCTCTTAGCCTTTTTTCCTTTCTGGGGATATGGAGAGCTCCACAAGGATAGATTCACTTCAGTTTACAGGACTAGGGAAGGATTTCTTGTGGCGTCATGTTAGTGTTGAGAAGTAAAGGTTTCAGATTTTAGACTACGGGCTTAATCCTAAACTGAGTTAGTCCAGCATAAGATAAGCCAGCAAAGTTTGGCCAGCACAAGGGCCACCGTAAAGTTTGCTTGGACCACTCTTGGAGTCAGAGAGGACCTGAACATATAGACCTGAACCATCCTACCTGACGCCAAACAAGCTTTTATGGTGGCCCCTGTGCTGGCCAAACTTTGCTGGTTTGGCTTATGCTGGCCTAACTCCAGTTTAGGATTGCGTTCTACTTCAGATTTCCAAATGTCAGATTAGGAATCATGGAGGTAGAATTCACTGGAGGTGGCATCCCTTAAGAACTAATAGGGGCGAAGTGAAGCCAGTGGGTGGGCTTAGCAGCCATGTTGGTATACTCAAAACAATCCTCATTCCAAGCATTTCAGATTGCTTTGCTCGTACTGTTTAGGATTTAATAGTTTATTCCTGAAATAAAAACTTACGAAAATAAAAACATGTGATCATGTAGACACATTATTGGTAACCTTATTATGATTTAATATGCAATTACAAGGTTAAATTCCTCATAATTATATTACTGAACATACCTGACAAAATGCTACTTGCTGTCTATTGAAACTCAGATTGCACTATTTTGACAGACTTTATTGAAATCTACACAAGCAAAAATAAAACGGTCATGCCCCATAAAAAAAATTCTGATAATGTTCAGAATTTCATAAATACTACAGTAGAAAATGAAAGGCAGAAAAATAAAGCGTGAACGGGAAGGAAAGAAAAAAAAGGGGAGGGTGGGCAAAAATTAGATAAATATATAGGAAAATTACATTAAAATCTCTTCATAACACAAGTAGTTGTCAATATGAGAGTAATTCTTTTTTACTTCTAGACTATTAAGAGTATTTTTTTAAACTTCTACACTCACCCCCCCCCATAAAACAAATTTTGTTAATGTTCAGAATTTCGAAAATATTACAGTAGAAAATGGAAGGTGGGAAAAAAAGTGTAAATGGGAAGGGGGGAAAAAGGAGGGGGGAAATTTTTTTTTTTTACTTTCTAGACCATTAACAGTGGGTGTCAGAAAATGGTGAATAAGATTGCTAGGAACAACAAGAAATTACACAGCTTCAAAAATAATGCACTCACTGTTTCAGTGAACTGTAGTTTTATTGAACCGATGTAATGTGAATACATGAATCTTTCCGTGGAAATTAAATCCCATTTTTTGTACAGTGATTCGCACACCCGTATGCAGAACACGCAGGCATGATTAAAGAGGTTGATATTAACTTTTACACACGTGCAGGGAGATTTTTATTCATGAATTCACGGCAATCCTCCTTGGCAGCAATGTTCTGAGTCAACCATATTGGTCTACCCGAGGTGGCTTCAAGAAAATGACATCATGCCGCCTCCAGTGAATTCTACCTCTATGTTAGGAATGCACAACCTGTACTTGATACTTGAAAAACACTTGTGTGCCTCCTTTTAGTGGGGAAAGAAAACGCAGATACGTTAAATGAAAGTAACCAGAATGTTTCCTCTGGGGAGACACACACTCAGGTCCTGCCTGTGTTAGAGATACTGCAGGGTGGGGGGGAGTCTGGACACTGTCTGAAGGCATCTTGTTTTTGCAGGGACCGGTGGTTTTTGAGGATGTGGCCGTGCATTTCACAGAGGAAGAGGCAGCCCTGCTGGACCCAGACCAAAGAGCCTTGTACAGGGAAGTCATGCTGGAGAATTACGGGAATGTGGCCTCTCTGGGTAAGGCGGCTCCGTCTGCCGTGTGGTCAGTGGTTTTTTACAGCCCTTTTCCTTTCCCGGAAGACATGTTTGCTTGCTCTGAAACAGGAATTGGCAACATACACTGCCTGGGCTTGACCCTGAAATACCCTGAGAAGGGGCAGACAGAGGTGAGCCCGGGGGAAGCGCCCACTGGCAGCCAGCCTGGATCACTGGCAACCAACAGGGAGATCATAAGAGAGCAGCCAGAACTTGAGGCATCACCCGGGTCAACTGCCCGCCTCGCAGGGGGAGTGCAGGCAGGCAAAAGCCAAGCCTGACGGGTGAACTGCATGTATGAACGTGAGCTGAACTGAACTGGAGCACAATCCTATGCACGTCTGCTCTGAAGGAAGTCCCATTGTGTCCAATGGGGCTTACTCCCAGGAAAGTGTGCATAAGATTGCGTCCTGCATGAATAAACTGCACTACATTGAACTGCGTGCATAAACTCGAGGTCATGGGGGAGAGAGGAAGAAGGGCAAATAATTATCCAAAGAAAAGGTTTCAGGGCCAATCATATGTCAGTGCTGACAGTCTTGCACCACATTTTGAGAAGGTCATTAAAACGGCAACGTTAATGTGGATTGAATTGGGTGAGTTTTCTCTATCACAAAGTGCACATTTTTCTTGGCTTTCCAATTTATATCTAAACTGCGAAGTGTTCTCTTCTTATCATCCATAATTTAAATGTTGTGTTTAACTGAAATTAGATGGATTTGTGTAAGAAGCTGTGTAACAAAAATATACTTAAAAATTTATTACTTAGAACAAACATTCATAGTGAAATATGTTTTATTATTATTCCCTTCATTTGTTAGCTGTAGAGATGAAAGCGGCACACCATCTACTCCCAGACATGGCCTCTGGCCGTGATCCAGACAAAGGTTGCTGACCCCTGCTTTCAGAGGCTGGCTGTCATTCCATTTCTGTGCCTTCACAGGGATATCTTTGGGAGTTCAATGAACGTTTGGCTGACCTTTCTCTTGTCTTCTCCTTCCCAAGAGGGATTTCCAGTGGCCAAGCCTGACTTCGTCCTCCAGCTGGAAGAAGGGAAAGATCCGTGGCTGCCCGATGCTCGCGATGAAGACGCTTCTGGGTTCTGTTGGGGTAAGCCAGCAAATCGGCACCCAATAACCGTCTTACCAAAACATTTTCCAGTATCTTTTATGTCATTATCACTTTAAGTGTGTCTGCCCAGTCTTCCTAGGAAATGCAGTACAAGTTCGGCATCCGCAGGGATTCTGCTCCCAGCATGCCTGTGGATGCCAAAACCTGCGAATAAACAAGTCCACGCATGGGGGTCCCTCCAGACTGACGTCTCTCCTTCTGCCAACTCTACTGTCACGGAGCTCTACTGAGCTTGCTTGGTTAGTCATCTCAGTCGGACCCCATGAAAGTAGCTTTAGCTCAAGGAAAAATCTCCCCACCTTCCTTGCAGCAGTGACTGCTCAGCAGAACTCAGTGAAACTAGGTCCTTCAGCTCTACTGAGTTTTTTTCTTCCTTTAAACCATTTATTTATCCAATAAGAACGATTCTAATCAATGTAAACTAAAAAAAACCACATGATACTGAAAACACATATTGATTACCTATAAATTGCCATGGCTCCATGTTGATTGTCTCCACAAAGCAGAGAACCAACGTGCAAAGAGAGTTCAATGTGTGCCTGAGACAAGGAAGGGCAGCAGCCTCCATTCCCATTCACCTGGGATAAGCCTTTCCTTTCCTTTGTCCCCACTGGTGTACCTATTTGGCCAGGTGTACGCATTCATTCAAGCCCTTTGGGAATGCTGCTGCTTCCTCTTTCGGGGGAGGGGAAGTGGAATAAATCTGGCACTAGAGGTGTGCTGCTAAGTGTTTTGTCCCTTAGTCTGCTTTATTAATGGCATCTGACATGTGGGAACTAGAGATTTGTGGGTGTTGAGAGCATAGGAAATTTCTAGGGTTCTTTTAGCTAAGGCAGCCGGATTGAACAGCAGGCAGCAAGTTCAGAAACTTAGATTTTTTATTTTTGACTTTCCAATTGCCAAAAACACAAAGAAATCAGCCACGTCCTGTCCAAGCCAAACCTCACCCAACTCCACTCAAAGTCTCCCTAATTCAACCAGATATACGAAGGTATAACCACTGATCATCTTACACCATCCCTGTCAAATTACACATAGTATATATAAATTTTCTCTTCTGTATTTGGGCTTGTATTCAGCTACTTTCTGCCTAAGACCCTTATTATGAAAGATCTTGAGCATGGAACAAGTCCTTGGCCTGTCAGCTTCTGGGTCATCTTGGCCTCCCCAAAAATGTACTCCTCAACAGAACAATACATAAACAACATGTGTTTTCGATGTCTTGTTTATGGCACTCACCACAACATCCAACTGTAATGAGATAACTTAGCGAGTCATAACATCTACCAGCTGAACCAGGAGATGCAGGAAGATCAGCTAAGCCAGCAGGTCCAGTAGAGTCTATTACATATTCTATGTGCTTCTAACTAGGATCAACAGCCAATTGTGCTCATATGTAAATAGGTCATTACGTGTCATCACTGATGAAAGAACGTATGTATAAGAATCTATGAATATCTATATCTATAAAAATGAACGTGGGTGGGTATGTGGGTGTGTATGTTCTCTATAGGCTCCCCCACGGCTTGACCGATCTCCACGAAACTCGGCACACACGTACCTTGCGGTCTGGCGACAAACACTGTGGGGGTCACACACCCCTAGCGCCCCCGGGGGTGGGGGTACGCGGGGGTCTTCGCGTGAACATCGTCGGAAACGGCCGAAATCCGCATCGAATCTGCAGTTTCCGGGGTCACCGAGATGAGTGGTGACCCTCCCAATGCCGTTGGGGTCCGGGTTCAGCCCCCCCCCCCGACATGGGGGGCAAAAAGGGGTGCGAAACACAGCGTCCGCCATGCCCTGCTGGAACGCCTGGACCGATTGGCGCCAAACTCGGCATGCGGAAGCCTAGCAGCCTGGCCGCAAATACTGCGGGGTTCGGCCCCCCCTAGCGCCCCCGGGGGTGGGGGTACATGGGGGGCCCCACTTGAAAACGGTCGAAAATGGCCAATATCAGTGTCAAATCCATAGTTTCCGGGATCGCCGGTACGAGTGGCGACGCTCCCGACGCTGTGCGAGTTCAGGTTCACCCCCCCCATCGGCGTGGGGGGCAGGAAGGGGTGCGAGACACAACAGCCGCCGTGCCCTGCTGCAACGCCTGGACCGAGCGACACGAAACTTGGCACACATACGTCTTGTGGCCTGGCCACAAACACTGCGGGGGCGGGCCCCCCTAGCGCCCCCAGGGGGGTTCATGGGGGTCCCCACACGCAAATGGTCGAAAACGGCCAAAAGCGGTGTCGAATCCATAGTTTCCGGGGTCGCCGGGACGAGTGGCGACGGTCCCAACGCTGTGCGACTTCAGGTTCACCCCCCCCTCGGTGTGGGGGGCAGGAAGGGGTGCGAGACACAACATCCGCCATGCCCTCCTGGAACGCCTGGACCGAACGACACGAAACCCGGCATGCGTACACCTTGTGGCCTGACGACAAACACTGCGGGGGTTAGACCCCCGTAGCGCCTCCGGGGGTGGGGGTGCACGGGGGCCCCAAGTGAAAATGGTCGAAAACGGCCGAAATCGGCGTCACATCCATAGTTTCCGGGGTTGCTGGAGCCAGCGGCGATGCTCCTCACACCGTCGGACTCCGGGTTTGCCCCCCCCTCGGCATGGGGTGCAGGAAGGGGTGCAAGACACTATATCTGCCATGCCCTCCTGGAACGCCTGGAGCGATGTGCACCAAACTCGCCATGCATGTGCCTTCCAGCCTGGCAACAGACACTCTGGGGGTCAGGCCTCCCTAGCGCCCCCAGGGGTGGGGGTGCACAGGGGCCCCAGGTGAAAATGGTTGAAGACAGCCAAAATTGGGAGATGGGTCAGGGATGGGTCAGGGATGGGAGATATAAACACCCGGGCAACGCCGGGTAACAAAAAGCTAGTACGTATAAAAAAATGAACGTGTGTGCGTATGTGTGTATGTTCCAGCATAACTCTGGAATGGTTGGAGCGATTTACACCAAACTTGGTACGCGTATGCCTTACGATCTGGAAAGAAATACTGCGGGGATAAGACACTCCTAGCGCCCCTAGGGGTGGGGGTGGGAAGGGGGTGACATGTAAAAATAATTGAAAATGGCCAATATTAGTGTCGAATCCATAGTTTTTGGGGTCGCTGAGATGAATGGTGACACTCCTGACGCCGTTTACGTCCAGGTTCAGCCCCCATCGGCATGAGGGGTGAGAAGGGGTGAAAAATAAAAAGTCCAAAATGACAGACATTAGTGTCAAATCCATAGTTTTTGGGGTCGCTAAGCTGATTGGTGACAGTCCCAATGACGTTTAAGCCCAAGTGTAGTCGAATAGAATTCTGTAGAACCTTCTGGGAATTTTTAGAAATCATTATGCCCCGGTCTTGGACTCCAATCAAATACTTGCCATGTTACCAGGTGTAGTCACTGAGTACAAGTCTATCGGTACTGTAATAGATGCCTATGAGGTCGTCAATTTCCCATCAGACGTACTAAACTCACTTGATCTGGCTGCATTGCCACCACATCGTCTTTTACTTAAAGTGGGATCTCCAATTATTTTACTACGGAACCTCAACCTGCCAAAACTTTGCAACGGCACAAGGCTGTGTGTCAAGAAGATGCTGGGTAATGTAATTGAAGTGACTATCTTAACAAGAAAGGGAGAGGATGACACAGTTTTTATCTCACGGATACCATTCATTCCAACGGATCTCCCTTTTAACTTTAAGAGATTGCCATTTCCAGTGAGACTTGCATTCTCGATCACGATCAACAAGTCACAGGGGCAGTCTGTTAAGTACTGCGGAATGGATTTGAGATTGCCATGTTTCTCCCACAGAGAACTGTATGTTGCTTGCTCAAGGGTGGGTTCACCCAAGAATTTATTTATTCTTGCTCCTGGAGGTGAAACTAAAAATGTTGTTTATAATCATGTTTTGAGTTAAATTAATAGTATAGTGAATTTGTAAAAGATTTTACTTTTTATACTGTACTTATACTTTTAATTACCTGTACATAAAATTACTTCGATTTTACACTATAGATAGAATTCATCCCTTTTCCTGTCTAATAGAAGCTTGGGATAAATAAATACCTGGGCAACGCTGGGTAAGGACAAGCTAGTATATTTATATATGAGAGGGTAAAATCAAGGACCAGCCACAAATCTTTATATCAAAGTGTTAATGTCATTCCTTCAAACTTGGGAGGCAGCAGCTTCACGTGTGATATTTCCACACCCAGCTCCTATGAAAGGTTTCCTTTTGTGTCTCTCATTCAATAGGGGGCATTTCTACCATCTCTCAATTGAAAAAAACTGAATCAACAAACGAAAACACTGATGTAATCAAGTAATGAGCAGAGGCTGTCAATATTCTACTTTGCTTTCAATTAAACCCTTGAACTGTACCTTGCAGAGCCAGCTGCAAATAGTGGCTGGAAAGGACGGGTGGAAATGCAGAAGGCCTTGAGGACATGAGCTTTTTGAGGTGCCATTTCCTTATTTCACTGCTAATCAAGCTTCTCTCTTTGTTCCAGGAAGCAACAGACAAGACTATGAGGATCAGGGGCAGTCCCGTGGGCTGATATTGGCAACAACGATGCTTGATGAAAAGGAAGTGACTTTTAGAGACCAGGACAGAGCAGAGACGCAGGAGCGAAGCCAGTCAGAAAAATGGACAAATGAATGCTACGCTCTTGAGGGTGTGGATATCCATGTCTTCCCAGTCGAACGAGAAAAGGAATCGAGAAAGGAACAAAGTTTTCAGTGTGCAAAATCCTTCAGACGTGAATCAAAATGTCATATAGGAAACGATGCAAGGGCCAAACCCTATAAATGCCTGGAATGTGGAAAGGGCTTCAGTCAGAGCACAAACCTGTCTGTGCATCAAAGAATCCACACAGGGGAGAAACCCTATAAATGTTTGGAGTGTGGAAAGAGCTTCAATCAGAACATAAACCTGTCTGTGCATGAAAGAATCCACACAGGGGAGAAATCCTATAAATGCTTGGAGTGTGGAAAGAGCTTCAGTCAGAGCTCACATCTGAATAGACATCAAAGAACACATACAGGGGAGAAACCCTATAAATGTTTGGAGTGTGGAAAGAGCTTCAGTACGAGCTCATATTTGACTGTGCATCAAAGAATACACACAGGGGAGAAACCCTATAAGTGTTTGGAGTGTGGAAAGAGCTTCAGTGATGGCTTATGCCTGACTTTGCATCAAAGAACCCATACAGGAGCTAAGCCCTATAAGTGTTTGGAGTGTGGAAAGAGCTTCAGTAGGAGCTCAGACTTGACTGTACATCGAAGAACACATACAGGGGAGAAACCCTATAAATGTTTGGAGTGTGGAAAGAGCTTCAGTGATGGCTTCTGCCTAACATTGCATCAAAGAATCCATACAGGAGCTAAGCCCTATAAATGTTTGGAGTGTGGAAAGAGCTTTAGTCAAAGGTCACACTTGGCTTTGCATCAAAGAACACACACGGGGGAGAAACCCTATAAATGTTTGGAGTGTGGAAAGAGCTTCAGTCAGAGCTCACACCTGACTAGACATCAAAGAACATGTACAGGGGAGAAACCCTATAAATGTTTGGAATGTGGAAAGAGCTTTAGTACGAGCTCATATTTGATTAGACATCAAATAACACATACGGGGGAGAAACCTTATACATGTTTGGAGTGTGGAAAGAGCTTCAGTGATGGCTTCTGCCTGACTTTGCATCAAAGAATCCACACAGGAGTTAAGCCTTATAAATGTTTGGAGTGTGGAAAGAGCTTCAGTAGGAGCTCAGACTTGACTGTACATCAAAGAACACATACAGGGGAGAAGCCCTATAAATGTTTGGAGTGTGGAAAGAGCTTCAGTGGGAGCTCAAACTTGACTGTGCATCAAAGAACACACACAGGCGAGAAACCCTATACATGTTCAGAGTGTGGAAAGAGCTTCAGCCGGCGCACAAGCCTGACAGTACATCTAAGAATCCACACAGGGACAAAACCCTATAAATCCTTGAATGTGGATAGAGGTTCAGTCGGAGTGATAAACTGGCCCAGCATCCAGGAACCCATACAGGGGAGAAACCCTATACATGCTTGGAGTGCGGAATGAACTTCAGTGAAGGGAAAAGCCTGACTGTGCAGTAAAAGGAAAAGCAGGACGCACACAGGAGAGAAACTCTATATATGCTTGCATAAGTATTTTTTGTACATCAAAGAACCCACATCAAAGAAACCTGATTGCACATCAAAGAACTCACATCAGTGATAAACCGTGGATAATGTAGGAGGGTCCCCCTTCCGTCTTTTTGGTTGTAACCAACATACAGGGAACTGGAAAGTGATGTTTTGAAATGGGGATGTTGTTTTCTGGTGATGCTACTTCGCACTGTTTTATTCTGAAGTGACTGAACAGGCACATGGATGTAGGAGAACCTGTGGATATCCTATATCTGGATTTTCAGAAGGCGTTTGATACAGTCCCCCATCAAAGGCTGCTGAAGAAACTTCATAGTCAGGGAATCAGAGGGCAGGTCCTCTTATATTATGGATTCAGAATTGGTTGAGGGCCAGAGAGTGGGGATCAATGGGCAATTTTCACAATGGAGAGAGGTAAAAAGCGGAGTGTCCCAAGGATCTGTCTTGAGGCCGGTGCTTCTCAGCTTGTTCATAAATGACCTGGAGACAAGGATAAGCAGCGAGGTGGCCAGGTTTGTGGATGACATTAAATTTTTCCAGCTGGTGAAGACCAGAAGGGATTGTGAAGAACTCCGGAAGGTTCTCTCCAAGTTGGGGGAATGGGCAGCAAAATGGCTGATGCGTTTCAATTTAGACAAGTGTAAAGTGATGCACATTGGGGCAAAGAAATCAAAACTTCACATGTAGGCTAATGCAGTGGTATTCAAACATTTTAGACCGGGGTCCACTTTTTAGAATGGCACTCAGGTCAAGACCCACTGGAAGTGATGTCATTAACCTAGAAGTGATGTTCTGGTGGAAAGTGACATCATCTAGCAGGAAGTGCTATCATTGTAATGTAATAAAATGACACTGTTGAAATGTAAATTGGCATTGTTGAACTGTAGCAATTGTACAACCATGAAACATACCTCACAGAAAGTAAGATAAGGACGAAATATTATGTGAAAGCACTGAACTAAAAAAAAAACAAAAACCCTCACTTGAAAATTCAAACTGTTAACACTCACAAAATGAATATAATAAGAGTAAGGTCTGCAGTTCCCAAGATGGCTGCTCCCAGCTTTCCGCAACCCACCTAACATCAGGTCATGACCCACCAAGTGGGTCACAACCCACAGTTTGAACAACACTGGGCTAATGGGTTCTGAGCTGTCTGTGAAAGCTCAGGAGAGAGATCTTGGGGTGCTGGTGGACAATGAAGGTGTCAACCCAGTGTGCAGCAGCAATTAAGAAGTCCAATGGGGTAATTAAAAAGGGGGTTGAGAATAAAACTGCCAATATTATCATGCCGTTGTACAAATCGATGGTAAGGCCACACCTGGAATGGTTCTGGTCACCACATCTCAAAAAGGACATAGTGGAGATGGAAGAGGTGCAGAAGAGAGCGACAAAAATGATTACGGGGCTGGGGCACCTCCCTTATGAAGAAAGACTGCAGCGTTCGGGGCTCTTCAGTCTGGAAAAAAGGCACCTGTGGGGGGACATGATTGAGACATATACAATTATGCATGGGAGGGATAAATAGAGGGATGTTCTTTTCCCTCTCTCACAATACCAGAACCAGGGGGCATCAACTAAAATTGAATGTTGGGAGAGTTAAAACAGATAAAAGGAAATAATTTTTTACCCAGCAGGTAATTAATCTGTGGAACTCCTTGCTGCAGGAGGTGGTGATGGCATCTGGCCTAGATGACTTTAAAAGGGGAGTGGACAGATTTCTGGAGGAAAAGTCCATCGTGGACTTTGCATGTTGCCATGATGCATTGTTCAACCTCCTCACGTTAATAGTAGGCTATTTCAGAATGCCAGGTGCAAGCGAGTGGCAACAGGATGCAAGCATCTTGTTGTCTACTGGGCTCCCTGAGGCACCTGGTGGGCTGCTGTAAGATACAGGAAGCTGGACTAGATGGGCCCTTGGCCTGATCCAGCAGGGCTCTTCTTATGTTCTTACATTTATGGACCTTGCTGAGTTTGGATGTTAGTTGTGCAGGGATTGGGGTTTCGGGGCCCTGGTGCTATCCTGAGAAAAGGACTTGAGAAGGTGTAAAAGAGAAGGAGTGAGCAGGGACAGAGATCTGAGAGAGGTGGCATGGTGGGCAGAGAAGCAGAGGAGGAGGAGGAGTATTAGCAGGGAGGAGGTGGGATGCCGAGACGAGGGAAGAGGATGGGTCCCCTGCTCAGGGGGACAGGGAAGAACCAAGAATGTTGGATAGCTGGATATGCCATGACGTCACAGACTTGAAGCCGTGGATTTACTAAAATGGCTGACTGAATCATTGCCGCGAACGACGAGGTTTGCCGCCGGAGGGGCTCTATCGCTCGCTCGGCGCGCGTGTGAAAGTTAATTTTATGGGGGGGGGTGAGTGTAGAAGTTTAAAAAAATACTCTTAATAGCCTAGAAGTAAAAAAAGAATTACTCTCCTATTGACAACTACTTGTGTTATGAAGAGATTTCAATGTAATATAATTACGCGGAATTAAACCTTGGAATTGCATATTAACTCATAATATGGTTACCACTGATGTTTCTCCACGATCACACGTTGTTATTTTGGTAAGTTTTTACTTCAGGAGTAAACGATTAAGCGCTAAACATCACGCGAAAACCCATTGGAAATCATTGGAATGAGCAATGTTTTGGACATACTGTCATGGCCGCTAAGGAGTCAATGCGTTCCCATTCATTCTAAAGGAAGGGCCTAGCCCTGGGAAGAACAAGGAGAAAAGAAGGCAGGATGCGGGAAAGGGAGGAAGACCTGGCAGGCTGTGAAGAGTGTATGAAAGGAGAGAGTCAAGTGAAAAAAGGCGGGAAAGTCCAGCTGAGAACAGAAAAGGAATTTGCCAACGAGGAAGAATCTGGGCAAAGTCGCCAGGGGTAGCAGCGTGGTGCTGGGAGTCGGGGCCGGGTTTCCACAGGTTCCTCAGGGTTTCCCTGAGGTGTGCCTCGCGCTCAGGCAAGCCCACACACCACCTTCCTGCTCCACCCCATATGGAGGGCCCTATGGAGTGCATTGTCTGGCCAGAAGTTCCATCTTTTGTCCTGAGGAGTTCCTCATCGACATGAGCCATAAGGGGAAGGTCATTTGTGGGATTTGAAGTGAGGAGTCATGAATAGAAGCTGAACCTCTCCTTAGCTTGCACAGAGGAAGCTTTCTTGGGTGTTAAATCGGTGCCTGGGAACAGCGATGGACTGGATTAGAGGAAATGGGGGGGAAGTATGCAGACAGGAGAAATTCAAGCAGGGGCAGGGGATGGAATGTAGCAGTAGTCTTTCTGTTGGAAAAGTAGTCTGCTTTAGTTTCTGGAAAACAAATACCAAAATGCAGTTTTTTTATTCAGATATTTTTACCGCCAAATGCTCCCCCCCCCCCAAAAAAAACCCATCCCTACTACCCCATCCCTTCTCTCTTCGAAGGCTGAAAATCTAACAGATTAGTTTGTACTGACCAAATTCATTGACTACAATCCCTCATTTAAAATTTTCTATTCAATTTACTCCAGTTCCTACGTTAGCGGAAGTCGTTTCTGGCCACCTGTCTTCTGTGAAGAGTTCCAGTTTCTCCCGCCCCCCTTCTTGGGTTTTGACTTGCTTTGTTAGCATTGTCACATGTGTTTGGAGGCAGTCCTTTTCTGTCCAAAGGTCTACACGTTTCCAAGAGCGGGTTACAGATTGCTACAGGGCCACAGGATGCCCAAGTGCGGTCAGAAGATGAAGGATAAATTTCTTATAGAAATTGTGTCCCTTCCCGAATCTTGCTAGGGACTGCCAATTCAGGCTGAGGCTGTTCTGAGGTGATTTTCAGCTGCCTCGTGGGAGGAGGAGTGTGCTGAACTCAGCTGCGTCTCTGGTGAGAGCAGGGAAGCCTCATCAGCCAGCAGACGACAGACGGGTGGCTAAAGAAAGAAGGCTAAATCCAGAAAGAAAGATCTGTTTGAGTGTGGTTCTTGAAAGATAGAACATTCTGTAAATTGTAAAAACCTTCGGGTTTGTGAAAAAGTCTGCCTATGTAAACCGCCTTGAGTTGTAATCATTAGAGAAATCTAGTGACCTTAAGAAAGGCGGTATATAAATACATGTATTATTATTATTATTATTATTATTATTATTATTATTATTATTATTATTATTATT
>JAJKFI010000187.1:282091-324993 GCA_029204185.1 Lerista edwardsae | reverse complement strand
TTATTATTATTATTATTATTATTATTATTATTATTATTATTATTATTTCCCGCCCCCCAGAATAAACTGCAGTCAACTCAGGCTGCAGTCTTATGCGTGTTCTCCTGGGAGCAAACCCCACTGAATACAGGGCAATGTACTCCTGAGTAAATCTGCATAGGATTGTGCTGCAAGAGCCAAGGCCACCCCCCTTACAATGTCCATCGTGGGGAAAATATTTGAAAAGGCAAACAACCAAATTAGAGAGTATGAGGATCATGTTTATTACATCTGCGCCGGCAGACCAATTCACAAGGAAAAGGCAAAAAAATACAGATTACCAGCATTTTTATACCCCGTCCTCTTCCTCCTCCAAGCCTTTGCTTGGTGGAAAATTACCACATAGGGCAGTGATGGCGAACCTATGACATGCGTGTCAAAGGTGACACGCCATGACATTTTGGGTGACACACCAGCATTTGCCAACACCCAACAACAACCGCGTTTGTTTTTGTAATGATTTGATGTTTCTTTATATAATGCATAGCCCCACAAATGATTTGACTCTAATATTTAAGATAAAGTATATAAATAATTGTTTCTCTTTTGTTAGGGGTGGGGCGTGACACACCAGTCTTATGCGTGTTCTCCTGGGAGCAAACCCCACTGAATGCAGGGCGATGTACTCCTGAGTAAATCTGCATAGGATTGTGCTGCAAGACAGAGCCAAGGACACACACACACACCCCGATGTCCAGGGTTCCTTTCCGTGGGGCTCTGTGTGGTGCTCCTTCCTTCCTAGCTGGGGGAGAGCAACTGACCCTCTTTGGCCCAGCAGGGTGCCTTTTCCAGTGGCTGTTGCTGCCCCTCTGCGTGGTTTTTGGGATTGGGAGCCCTTAATGGTCAGGGAACCACTTATTGATTTCATGGCTATGGAAACTGCACTGTGAAGCATTTCTTGTTGCAAAGCGGGTCAAATATTATATCCCCCCACCCCGCACAACAGTTACATCCACAGAGTCTATCCTCCCTTGGACCGGGTCCGAGTGCGGCAATGCATGGGGTACTGCATGCGATCGCACACAGAGGCTTCCTCCCCAAAGGCTGCAGAAAAGGTCGCTCGAGCGCCTCTCGCCAAAGCAACGAAAAACTACATCTCCCAGCATCCTCGGGGTCTAGGGACTACCAGCTTCCCGGAGGGTCTTTCAGAAGCAATGCCGGACCGAGAAGCAGCCGGAGAAGCGTTTGGGTGCTGCAGAAGTGGGGAGATCAATGGTTAGTCTTGGCAAGTTCCGGGAATAACGCGGGGTGGGGGATCTTCCTCTTGTTTGCCTGCAGATTGCGTTGCATGTTGCATTTGGGGGCAGGGGAAATGTTTCCTTTGGACCTCTCTGTGCTGGAGGGGGGAACCGTGTGCTGAGCGGTGGAGGCGGATTTTCATTCGGAAAACTTGCCAGAAATCGCTGCACAAACAATCAGTTCACTGGGCGCTTCCCAGCGTGTAAGAAAGCGATCTCTGGTTTCTTTCCCGTCATCAGAAGCAGCTTTTTCAACCCCTTAGTCTAGAATTTCTTTAGACGTTGGGGAGACAGAAGTCCAAACCTTCCCGTTGATGCTTTCACTTCGGGGGTCTCGATCTTCTTTCCAGTGCTTGAGGCAGACTATGATGTTGAACAGACCTAGTATAGCTCTGAGATGCCTTGTTCTTCCTGCTCCCACAGCACACCGAATAACAACCCGGATTCATAGTGAATCGTCTCTTCCTTCCATGGACTGGCAAATGGGTGCAGCAGATCCGGCTCAGGTATGAGATTTGCAGGGAGATGTCGGTGGGTTTGTGGTGGGGAGATACAGAGCAGGACAGCCCTGCTTGGTTTTAAAGTTTGTTTTATGCTTGCAAACAATTCAGAGGACTAAGCTAAAGGTCACTCGATTCCTGAAAGTGTTATCAAGTGCCTCTATGGGAAACATTAAGATGAAAGAAGAAAGTACTGTTGGTAATCTTGGGGGGGGGGGGGAGAGAAAGGAGTTCTAGGAAGATGACCTTCTGGAACTTACAAACTGTTGTATAATTCATTTTGTGGTTGAAGCGTTCTTGTCTTCTGCAGCCATAGCCTTGAAGGGAAGCAGCAGACCTCCTCCTGCATGTTTTCCATGAGAAAGCCACGTTCCCCACCCAACAGGAATATTCCTCTTCTTGTATATGACGCTGACAGGGTCAGACCTTCAGTCTCTCACTCTGGCTGTTTTGGACAGAGTCTGGCTGACCGGGAGACCAAACAATGCAGCTTCCTTTTGTCATATTGCCTCGGCAGTTTTCTCTGTTCATCTGTTCTGTGAAGTATATCTGATGAACTGCCTATCTGGATGAATGAGTAGGACATGTTAATACAGGTTGTGCATCCTTAATCATATTTGGGACCAGATGTGTCTGATTTGTATTTTTTCAGATTTTGGAATATTTGCATATTTATATTAATATTTGCAGGTGTCCCCCCATAGGCACGGAAGTTCTGTTTTCCCACATCCCCCACAGATGAAGACACTGTAAATATGGGGGGACCATTTGTAAACAGCAGCCTGGCAACCCCACCCCTTGTTAGGACACCATAACTTTGTTTTTGTTTCGTAGCATGGGAAGCATGAGTGTGTTTCTTCCTTTAACCAAACAATATTCTTGATGCATCGAATACCATGGCATGGAGGCAACCAGCCTGCGCACTACAAGAAGGAGGCTAACAGAACATTTACAGGAAGCAGGACAGTTCCTGCTTCCTGTTAACGTTGTTAGTCTCCTCTTTGTAGCTTGCAGGCTTCAGGGCCTGTGAAACAAAAACAAAGGTATGGTAAGGGGTGCAGGGGGAGGTGGATCACCACATAACCCCTGCTAACTGGACAAGAGGCACTTTTTCCAGTGGTGTTCCTCTTATATTTAGCAGGGGGAGAGTAACTGTCCCTATTCACCCCTGCGCAGTCTTTCTAGTGGCTGTTGCTGGCGGTCTGCCTTTTTTTAGATTGTGAGCCCTTTTGGGACAGGGAGCCATTTAACTTTATTATTACTATTTGCCTGTAAACCGCTTTGTGAACTTCGTGTTGAAAAGCGGTATATAAGTACCTGTTGATTGATTGTTGATTGATAACTGGATCTGTAGATGCAGGATCTAAAGGTAAGTTGGGGGTGCCTGTACATAAAACAAATACACAACATAGATTGTTGCAATTTATTTGCAAATTTGAGTTAGAGGTTTTGAAGCTAAAAGAGTGGGGCGGATGGAGCATTGGAATGTTTAGCAAAGGGGCTGGTTACAAGTCTAGTCACACCATGAGGAGTAGAAGCCGGGAGAAAGAAACCTTTCTCCAGGATTTCGGCAGACTCAGAAGCTCAGGACATCAGAGCTCCGGATTGTGCAGGTCGAGACAGGAAATGTAGAAAATGCTGCTTGGCTCTCTGTTTGGCACCAGGGGTTGAGATTCATAGTTGGGCAGGCGGGAGTGTTCTAGTTTTTAGAACCTCAGCTTCTCGCCAGGTGTGCTGGACCATTCGATATTTCGAATTGGATTTTGGGGGCGCTGGATTTTTGGAATTGCAGCCTTTTAGCCTTCATTTCCTTCCTTTCTGGGGATGTGGAGTGCTCCACAAGGGCAGATTCACTTCAGTTTACAGGACTAGGGAAGGGTTCATGTGGCATCATGTTAGTGTTGAAAAGGGAAGGTTTTGGATTTTAGGCTACTTCAGATTTCCAAATGTCCGATGAGGAATGCTTAACCTGTACTTGATACTGGATAAACAGTTGTGTGCCTCCTTTTGGTGGGGAAGGGAAGTGCAGATACATTAAATGAAAGTAACTAGAGTGTTTGCTCTGGGGAGAGACACACACTCAGGTCCTGCCTGTGTTGGAGATGCTGGGGGGGGGGAGTCTGGACAGTGTCTGAAGGCATCTTGTTCTTGCAGGGTCCAGTGGTTTTCGAGGATGTGGCCGTGCGTTTCACAAAGGAAGAGGCAGCCCTGCTGGACCCAGACCAAAGAGCCTTGTACAGGGAAGTCATGCTGGAGAATTACGGGAATGTGGCCTCGCTGGGTAAGGCGGCTCCTTCTGCCGTGTGGTCAGTGGTTTTTACAGCCCTTTTCCTTCCCCGGAAGACATGTGTGCTTGCTCTGAAACAGGAATTGGCAATATACAGCCCCTGGGCTTGACCCTGAGATACCCTGAGAAGAGGCAGACAGAGGCAAGCCCAGAGGATCATTGGCAACACTGGCAGCCAGCCTGGATCACTGGCAACCAACAGGGAGATCATAAGAGAGCAGCCAGAACTCGAGGCATCACCCGGGTCAACTGCCCGCCTCGCAGGGGGAGTGCAGGCAGGCAAAAGCCAAGCCAGATGGGTGAACTGCATGTATGAACGTGAGCTGAACTGAACTGGAGCACAATCCTATGCACGTCTGCTTTGAAGTAAGTCCCATTGTGTCCCAGGAAAGTGTGCATAAGATTGCGGTCTGCATGCATAAACTGCACTGCACTGAACTGCGTGTGTGAACTCGGGGTCATGGGGGAGGGAGGAAGAAGGGCGAATAATTGTCCAGACACAAGGTTTCAGGGCCGATCATATGTCAGTGCTGTGACCTGTTCTTGCACCACATTTTGAGAAGGTCATTAACATGGCAACCTTAATGTGGATTCCTCTGAATTGGGTGAGTTTTCTCTATCTCAAAGTGCACGTTTGTCTTGGATTTCCAATTTAGCTATAATTTGGTTTAATTTAGCTATAGTGAAGTGTTCTCTTCTTATCATCCATAATTTAAATGTTGTGTTTAATTAAACTTAGGTGGGTTTGTGTAAGAAGTTGTGTAAGAAAAATATTCATAAAATTTATTATTTAGAACAAACGTTCATAGTGAATTGTGATTGATTTTTATTCCCTTCATTTATTAGCTGTAGAGATGAATGCGGCCCACCATCTTCTCATGGACATGGTGTCTGGCCGTGATACAGACAGAGGTTCAATGAACCTTTCAAGTTGAACCTGGGAGGTCAATGAACGTTTGGCTGACCTTTCTGTTCTCTTCTCCCTCCCAAGAGGGATTTCCAGTGGCCAAGCCTGACTTCGTCCTCCAGCTGGAAGAAGGGAAAGATCCGTGGCTGCCCGATGCTCTCGATGAAGACACTTCTGGGTTCTGTTGGGGTAAGCCAGCAACTCGGCACCCAATTACCGCTTTACCGAAACATTTTCCAATATCTTTCATGTTATTATCACTTTAAGTGTGTCTGCCCAGTCTTCCTAGGAAGTGCAGTACAAGTTCAGCATCCGCAGGGATTCCGTTCCCAGCACGCCTGTGGATGCCAAAACCTGCGAATAAACATATCTGTGCATCGAGGTCCCTCCAGACTGACGTCTCTCCCTCTGCCAACTCTACTGTCACGGAGCTCTACTGAGCTTGCTTGGTTAGTCATCTCAGTCGGACCCCATGAAAGTAGCTTTAGCTCAAGTAAAAATCTCCCCACCTTCCTTACAGCAGCCACTGCTCAGGAGAACTCAGTGAAACTAGATCCCTCAGCTCTCCTGAGTTTTTTTTCTTCCTTAAACCATTTTATTTATTTAATTGTCCAATAACAGAATGATTCTAATCAATACAAACTAAACATCAATAACTATGACCTCAAAAAACCACATGATACATAAACAAATATTGATTACCTATAAACTGCCATGGCTCCACGGTGATTGGCTCCACAAAGCAGAGAGCCAACCTGCAAAAGGAGTTCAGCGTCTGCCTGGGCCAAGGAAGGGCAGCAGCCTCCATTCCCACTCACCAGGGACAAGCCTTGCCCTTCCTTTGCCCCCATTGGTGTACCTATTGGCCAGGTGTACGCATGAATCCATGCCCTTTGGGAACGCTGCTGCTTCCTCTTTGGGGGGGGAGGGGAAGTGGAATAAATCTGGCACTAGAGGTGTGCTGCTGCTCGCTGTTTTGTCCCTTCGTCTGCTTTATTAATGGAATCTGACATGTGGGCACTGGAGCTTTGTGGGTTCTGAGAGCATTGGATTCTGTGCTTACTCGCATTGGGAGGCAGAATGAATCTGTCACTAGATGTGTACAGGAACTGAGGCCTTTGCCCCACAGTTGTGGTTCTGCTGTTCCCCTCGTCCCCAAGCTCTACCTCTTTGGAAGGACCAGGTTTTGGGGACCAGTGCCCCAGTGCTATCACATACTTCTGTTTGGGCTCTCAGGCTTTCAAGTTGCATCAAGTTGTACATTCTGTCTCTCTATTATGCAAGATCTTGGCCATGGAACAAGTCCTTGGCCTGTCAGCTTCTGTGTCATCTTGGCCTCCCCAAAAATGTACTCCTCCACAGAACAATACATAAACAACATGTGTTTTCAATGTCTTGTTTATGCCGCTCACCACAACATCCAACTATGATTGGATGTGTTTTATGACTCACATAACATCTGCCAGCTGAACCGGGAGGTCCAGGAGGATCAGCTAAGCCAACAGGGCCAGTAGAGCCTGAGGGTCCATGACCTATTCTATGATCAACGGTTAATTGTGCTCATATGTCATAACTGCTACACTAATGTATGTGTGCATATAAGAATCTGTGAATATGTATTTAGATATGAGAGGGTAAGATCAAGGACCAGCCACAAATCCTTCTATCGAAGTGTTTGTCATTCCTTCACACTTGGGAGGCAGCAGCTTCACCTGTGATATCTGCACACCCAGCTCCTATGAAAGGTTTCCTTTTGTGTCTCTCATTCAATAGGGGGCATTTCTGGTTTTCTGCCATCCTTCTCGTGTTGTCTGGTATGGAAAACTCCATTGCTTAATGACATCACATCTGGCCCTGGCCGCATACTGAGGTCACTTCCCACTCAATGGCACCAATTCCTCCTTAATGTTGTCACTTCTGGCCCTAGATAGGTCCCAGTTTTCTTAAGGAAATTACTAGCCCTTCCTAGCCACGTGTCGTACTCAGCCATGTGCCTCGAATTAAGCCAATCCAAGATAGAGACGCTAGTTTGGATGAGGACTTCTAAATTCTGGCTGAAAATATACAGTACTTTAATAACACCCAAAATAGTCTATAACATCATCTTAAGAAGGATTCTTTCTTCCCAGAGGGTGTTTGGGACTCCAAAATTAGGCAGATAGGACTCGACGCAGTCCAACTTGGCGCAGTACCTCAAGCCGAGGCTTTCCGTATAATCAAAGAAAGACTACTAGACATCCAGGCCCAAGAGCTCTCAAGTGCAGCCAATAGTTCCTGCTCCCCACTGTCCTGGCAACTTTCCCCAGCATTAGGCAAAATACCAAATTACCTATACGTACTAACTAATCCTAATGAAAGAAGGGCGTTTACGCTAGCTCGATGCAACGCAATGCCCTCTGCGGTGCTGTGGAGAAGATTTAAGGGCATACCATATCAAGACAGAACCTGCCCCTGCTCTAGTGGTGCTATCAAATCTCTGACTCACCTTCTGCTGTATTGCCCCCTTCACGAAGCTGAGAGATCTAGCTAATTAGGCCCAATTCTATCCCGGGACCTGACGCTTTCGGACACAGAAAGATTAAAAATGCTCTTCGCGTCTCCTGAACCGAAACATATTAAACCGCTCGCTGCTTTTCTGCGTAGTATTGTGAAATCTAATAATTGCAGAGGATCTACAGCATAGAATCACGACCTCAATGGATTTCCACGGATTATGCATATTAGGATTTGGGAAAGAGGGTTTGTTTGTTTGTTTTACTTTTTTTTTCTCTCTCTTTGTATTTGTATTCTTATATATGCCAACAAAGGTATATTGAATTGAAAAAAAAAGGTCCCGACAGTTTTGTGATTGGATGGTGATTCAGCCACTAAAGCAGCGCAACAGAATTTCAGCAGCCAAGGTGTCCACCAAGAACGACAGCCACAGCAGGTTCCTTCAGCAAGCTTCTATTTGCAAATGTACAGCAGTGCAGCAAAGCATTTCTTCTCCAGCACAATCTACATACACAGCAGTTCTTCCTTCACACTCTCTCTGACCATTCCTTACTCCTACAACGACCCACTCACTGCATGGGAATCAGTCTGCTTAAGGGCTGCTGTGCATTGCCAGCTGCAAATAGTGGCTGGAGAGGACAGATGGAAATGCAGGAGGTCTTGGAGGACATGAGATTTTTGAGGTGCCATTTCCTTATTTCACTGCTAATCAAGCTTCTCTCTTTGTTCCAGGAAGCGACAGACAAGCCCATGAGGATCAGGGGCAGTCCCGTGGGCTGAAACTGGCAACGATGCTTGATGAAAAGGAAGTGACGTTTAGAGACCAGGACAGAGCAGAGACGCAGGAGCGAAGCCAGTCAGAAAAATGGACAAATGAATCCTACGCTCTTGAGGGTGTAGATATCCGTGTCATCCCAGTCGAACGAGAAAAGGGAAAGAGGAAGGAAGAAAGCTTTCAGTGTGCAAAAACCTTCAGAAGTGAACCAAACTGTAGTAGCCATATAGGAAACCACTCAAGGGTGAAACCTTATACATGCCTGGAATGTGGAAAGGGCTTCAGTCAAAGGTCACACCTGACTAGACATCAAAGAGCACATACAGGGGAGAAACCGTATAAATGTTCAGAGTGTGGCAAGAGCTTCATTCAGAACATAAAGCTGACTGTGCATCAAAGAATCCATACAGGGGAGAAGCCCTATAAATGTCTGGAGTGCGGAAAGAGCTTCAATCAGAATATGAGCCTGACTAGGCATCAAAGACTCCACACAGGGGAGAAACCCTATAAATGTTTGGAGTGTGGAAAGAGCTTCAGACAGAGCTCACACCTGACTAGACATCAAAGAGCACATACAGGGGAAAAACCCTATAAATGTTTGGAGTGTGGAAAGAGTTTCATTCAGAACATAAAGCTGACTGTTCATCAAAAAATCCATACAGGGGAGAAGCCCTATAAATGCCTGGAATGTGGAAAAGGCTTCAGTCGGAGCACAAACCTGACTGTTCATCAAAGAATCCACACAGGGGAGAAGCCCTATAAATGTTTGGAGTGTGGAAAAAGCTTCACTCAGAATGTGAGCCTGACTGTGCATCAAAGACTCCACACTGGGGAGAAGCCTTATAAATGTTTGGAGTGTGGAAAGAACTTCAGTGCTGGCTTCTGCCTGACTTTGCATCAAAGAATCCACACAGGAGCTAAACCTTATAAATGTTTCGAGTGTGGAAAGAGCTTCAATCAGAATATAAATCTGACTGTGCATCAAAGAATCCACACAGGGGAGAAGCCCTATAAATGCTTGGAGTGCGGAAAGAGCTTCACTCAGAATGTGAGCCTGACTATGCATCAAAGACTCCACACAGGGGAGAAACCCTATCAATGTTTGGAATGTGGAAAGAGCTTCAGTAGCAGCTCAAACTTGACTACACATCAAAGAATCCACACACGCGAGAAACCCTATAAATGTTTGGAGTGTGGAAAGAGCTTCAGTGGTGGTTCATGCCTAACTTTGCATCATAGAATCCATACGGGCTAAACCCTACAAATATTTGGAATGTGGAAAGAGCTACAGTCAAAGCTCACACTGGATTTTGCATTAAAGAACCCACACAGGGGAGAAACCCTGTAAATGTTCAGAGTGTGGAAAGAGCTTCAGAATTAGTTCACAATTGCCTTCACATCAAAGGACCCACACAGGAGAAACCATATAAATGCGTCAAGTGTGGGAAGAGTTTCAGTGTGAGCTCAGGCCTGACTGTGCATCACTCCCACAGGAGAAGCCATATAAATGCTAGGAGTGTGGCATCTGCTTCCATTGGAGCGATATGCTGAAATTGCATCAAATAACTCACACAGGGGAGAAACTGTATAAATGCTTTGAATGTGGAAAGAGCTTCAGTCAGACCTCACACCTGACTGTGCATAAAAAATGCCACATGGGTAGAAACTGTATACGTGCTTAGAGTGTGTTGAGAACCTGTGCCTAAGGGGAACCTTTAAGATGTGGCAAGCTATCAAAATGGGATAGAAACCCCATTAGTGTTTTGAATATGGAAAGAAGAACCCTATAAATGTGTGGAAAGTGCTTCCATGAGAGCTCAAAACTGAGCGAGTGTGGAAAGCGCTTCAGTTGGAGCAAAAGCCTGATTTTGCATCAAAGAACCCATACAGGAGAGAAACCCTGTACATGCTTGGCGTGCAGGAAGAATTTCAGTGAAAGGAAAAGCCTGACTGTGCATCTAAGAAAGCACAAAGGAGAGAAACCCTTTATGTGCTTGGAGTTTGGCAAGAGCTTTTGTGTGAGCACATGCCTGACTGCGCATCAAAGCACCCACATCAGTGATAAACCGTGTATCACGGAGGAGGGTTTCCTCCCATCTTCTTGGTTGTACCAACATATGGGGAGCTGGCAAATGATGCTTAGAAATGGGGAGGTTGTTTTGTTGTGATGCTCTTTTACATTGTTTTAGTCTGAGGTATCTGAATGCTTTGAAATGGACCTTTTCTGTAACATTGCAGGACAAAAGGGTTATGTTAGCTATGGAAGAGAATCTGCTGAGTCTGCTGTCGGGAAAACCTTGAGTGATTCATACATGCCTGCTGTTCAGAGGTGGTCAGATCAGCTGGACAAGTATAAGGACACCTCCAGGTGTTACCAGTTTGACATTATGCCAATTAGATGGGCTACTTACCTGGCATCTGACTGGTCAGCCCTGACTGAGCACCTTTTTAGAATTATTTCACTGGGCAAAGTTCTGAGAATGTTTTCTAAATCGGTGGGAGAAAGTCCCTATTATTCTGCGCTTTCTGAGCTCAGTTGCTGTCCAAAAGATCACCGCCCTGGGACTTGGAATTTTGAAACATGTCGTAAGTTAGCTAGTTTTTATTGTTTTCCTAGGGAAACATTCTAATCACTGCCCTGAGTTGGGGTCTCTAACTGACAGGATTTTAAAGAAATGGCTAGTATGTAATGGACGGACCATGGGGAAACATAGACTGCCTCAAAGAACCTTGAAGAGTCCGAGTTCTCCTTTCATTCAGAGACCTCCTCTCCAGTAGCATTTCTACAGGGAGGGCAGAGCTCTAAGTTTTGCCAGAAGCCTTACCTTGCAGTGGAAATCACTCCTCCCCTGCACTGTTTTAGCCAATCCTCACAGGGAACAGCAACCTCTTGGCGTTGCTTACTGGCTACAGCAGCAAAGGAGAGGAGGGATTTTCATGACAGGGTAAGGCGCCTTGCAACACTTAGAGCTTTGCCCTCCCTGTAGATCCACCTATGCTCCTCTCCACCCTGTTCCTGCTGAGCTGACCAAGTGGAGAGGCACTGGCCAGAAAGAAAGGTGGGGGAGCGAAGTGCCTCACGGCTTGCGAGGAGGTGGGGTTCAAGATGTTTTGATTTGGGGTTTATGTGAATGATGCTCCCTTTTGCTTGGGACTCCCTGGTAGCCTCTGACCCATCAGCAACCAGCGTTACACTGTCTAAATGCTTGGAGTGTGGAAAGTGCTTCTGTGGGAGCTCAAACCTTAGTGTCCATCAGAGAATCCGCACGGGGAAGAAATGGTATAAATGATTTCAATGTTTCAAAGTCCTTCCACATGGAAATCATTTATACCATTTCTTCCCCGTGCGGATTCTCTGATGGACACTAAGGTTTGAGCTTAGGGACTGGAAAACAAACTGTCTTAGAATACATAGACAGTTATATAAATGCTTGGAGTATGGAAAGAATTTTAGTCAGAGCTCACACCTGGAATAATCCATACATGGAAAAAACCTCATAAAATTTTGGAATGTGGAAAAAGGTTCAGGGCGCAATCCTAACCTCGAGTTAGGCTGGCACAGTTAGGCCAGTTCTCTCTAACCTGTTTTCTCCTCCCTTCCTCAGAGCAGTATCACCACAGATCATGTAACAAAATGAATTATATTGATAGATTAATGTCATAGTTAGATGTTAGTCCAATGGAGGAGTGTACATTTTAACAGAAGAAATTGTTTTGAAATTTAGTAAAGGAGAGGGTAAGGAATAAAAAATTTTTTTAAACAGTAATTCATTTTGAAATAAGATATGAAGATATTGGGAATTGTTTTGTATCTGGACCAAACTGGCTTTTTTAAATCATTTGATGTAATTGTAAGATATAAGAGATAACAAGAATGCAATCAAATTTAAGGAGATGATGTATACACCCTATGGAGATTATATTTTAACTGAACTATTAGAAGGATGTTAAATAGTGATAGAAATTTGTAGGACATTATAGGTTGTTATACTTTATACTAGCTTTTCCTCATTTGTTCTTTTTTTCTCTTGCAATTATTGTTTTCTGGTGTATGTATATGCTTTCAAAGGAGAAACTGCTTTGTTATTTAGCAAAGACAAATAAAATCTAAGCAAGCAATTGAATATAAGAGAGAATGTACCTATGCCATTGAAATTACACTGTAATTGAAATGTAGATCATAAGGAATTTATGAGGTTGTAGTATGGTGATTGATAGATGTAGGTGTAGAAGAAAGCTACTGTAGATGATTACAATATATAATCTATGGTTGTAACCCTCCACATACCTATTGTGTAAACCTTTATCTCCCCCTATACCTATGTGTAACCTTTTATCTGCCCCATAACTAAAAGAAATAAAATTATTTACTACGTAACAAAATGAATTGGCAGGAGATTTAGAATAGACCAGTGGTTCTCAATGTTTAGTGTCAGAACCCACTTTTTCGAATGGCACTCGGGTTGGGAGGGACCCACTGGAAGTGAAGTCATGGCTGGAAGTGGCATCATCAAGCAGGAAGTGCCATCGTTGTGATGTAATCATATGACACACCTGGAATGCAAACTGGCATTCTTGGATTGCAGCATTTGCACAACCATGAAACATCCCTGACAGAAAGCAAGATGAGGACAAAACATTATATAAAAGCTCTGAACCAGAAGCAAAATAATTTTAAAAACTGACCTAAAAATTCAAACGGCTAACACTCCACAAAGGAATACAGCAAGAGTAAGGTAGCTTCCAGCATGGCTTCTCCCATCTTTTTGCGACCCACCTGTCATCAGGTTGTGATCCACAAACACTGCAATAGATAAAGGAGATACTTTTTCACACAGCGCCCACTTACCCTGTGGAATTCTTTGCTACAGTGTGAAGAGAGGCTTTAGAAGAGCTTGGATGGCTTTAGAAGAGCTGTAGCCGACTGAGCCCCAGGGGGCAGTGGCACCCCAGAGGTGGGGTGTTGGCAAGCAGTGAGGCTGCCAGCATTTGGCAGTGATGTCATTGCTGGATCTTGCTGAGTTTGGATGTTAGCTGTGCAAGGACTTGGGTTTGGGGGCCCTGGTACTAGCCTGAGAGGAGGACTTGAGAAGGTGTAAAAGAGAAGGAGTGAACAGGGACAGGGAGAGCTGAGAGAGGTGGAATGGTGGGCAGAGAAGCAGAGGAGGAGGAGGAGTATTAGCAGGGAGGAGGTGGGATGCCGAGACGAGGGAAGGGGCTGGGTTGTCAGGTTATATGACAAGTGGAGCTTCTGGTTAAACCATAGGAAGGTGTTTGGCAACCTACCTAGGCCTGAACCAGAGTTTGTGCCCTCATGGTACACAGGCCTCATGGCAGACAAACAGCACAGTCATGACTGCCAAGTGCCAACACCTGGTGAGGAGGGCTGTGTGCAAAGGGGCCCCTACTGCCACACCCTCAGCCTTACTGCAGCCATTGGCTGCTGATTTGTATAAAGGCAACCAAGCCACATATTGTCCTAGCTCCCTGAGAAACCAGGTGCTCTGCGAAGCACTTTGCTGGACTGGCTAATGGCACTGACAAAGTGAAGTGTCCTGTTTTTCTTTTTTCCTGTATGGAACGTTTTGCCTGCTGTTTTCTTTCTGTATTTGCCTCATGTTGTTTGTTGTTGTTGTTCAGTCGCTCAGTCGTGTCCGACTCTTCGCGACCCCGTGGACCACAGCACGCCAGGCCTCCCTGTCCTCCACTAGCTTCCGGAGTTCGCCCAATTTCATATTCATTGCTTCGGTGACACTATCCAACCATCTCATCTTCTGTCGCCCCCTTCTCCTTTTGCCTTCAATCTTGCCCAGCATGAGGGTCTTTTCTAAAGAGTCCTCTCTTCTCATCAGGTGGCCAAAGTATTGGAGCTTCAGCTTCAGCATTTGTCCTTCCAGGGAGAAATCAGGCCTGATTTCCTGGAGGATTGACCGATTGGATCTCTTTGCAGTCCAGGGAACTCTCAAGAGTCTTCTCCAACACCATAATTCAAAAGCATTGATTCTTCGACGCTCTGCCTTTCTTATAGTCCAGCTCTCACAGCCATACATGGCTACTGGGAAAACCATCGCTTTGACTATGCGAACCTTTGTTGGCAGGGTGATGTCTCGGCTTTTGATTAAGTTGTCTAGGTTCACCATAGCTTTCTTCCCAAGAAGTAAACGTCTTTTAATTTCATGGCTGCAGTCACCATCTGCGGTGATCTTGGAGCCCAGGAAAATAAAGTCTGTCACTGCTTCCATTTCTTCCCCTTCTATTTGCCAGGAAGTGATGGGAGTGGTTGCCATGATCTCAGTTTTTTAATGTTGAGCTTCAAGCCAATTTTGGCACTTTCCTCTTTCACCCTCATCAGAAGGTTCTTTAAGTCTTCCTCACTTTCTGCCATTAGAGTGGTATCGTCTGCATATCTGAGATTGTTGATATTTCTCCCAGCAATCTTGATTCCAGCTTGTGAATCATCCAGCCCTGCCTCATGTTGCTTTGCTGCAATACAAACCTTTTCCTACAAGACCTCTCTGTGTCTCTGGCCTCTGTTCTGCCGCCCACACGTTCCTGAGGTGGGAGTCTGTTATCTGCCGTACCAGCCAGAACACTCTGCGTTTGCTGCAGCCAGCTGCACAGTGGAAAGCTGCCTTTGTTGTGCGAGGTCTAACTCTGCTAACATTTCTCAACATGGGTCCCCTGCTCAGGGGGACAGGCAAGAGCAAGGACAAAAGAAGGCAGGATGCGGGGAAGGGAGGAAGACCTGGCGGGCTGTGAAGAGAGTATGAAAGGAGAGACTCAAGTGAAAAAAGGCGGGAAAGTCCAGCTGAGAACAGAAAAGGAGTTTGCCAACGAGGAAGAATCTGGGCAAAGTCGCCAAGGGTAGCAGCGTGGCGCTGAGAGTCGGGGCCGGGTTTCCACAGGTTCCACAGGTTTCCTCAGGCAAGCCCACACACCAACTTACCGCTCCACTCCATATTGATTTGTTGCCAACTTACCAGGTTGCCAGCTTACCAAAGCACAGCCATATTGCATAGTAACCTGTCTATGGCTGCGGAAATATGTAACTGTTTTCCATCTTTGCTCTCATTGTGCTCACATAGGCCTCATTTGTAATGTTCTCAATTCAATGTTGCTAACATTCACAATTCAGGGCTGTTGGCCCTGCACAATAGATAAGGAGCTGGTTCCAGCTAGCAGAACCTCCTCCCTTATCGAAGTTGTCACGGCATTCTCATGGCCCAGTTAGCTTAGAGCATCTCAAGCTCCAGCCCCTATGATATAATTTCTAACCAAGCAGGAACTTGGAGGAAGGAATAGGAGGGGGGGAGTATAAAAGTACTTGTAATGTATATATTTTTTGCCTTTCTCTCTGAGATTGGTCCGCCTGCGCAGGTGTAAATAAACATGAACCTAATACTCTCTCGTTTGGTTGTTTGCCTTTTTAAATGCAATCCCCACCACAGAAACCATACTTTGCCTATTTTCGGCAACAGATTGTATAGAGGGCCAGAAGTTCCATCTTTTGCCCTGAGGAGTCCCTCAGCTACATGAATGGTGTAAAAGTGAAAGGTGAAATCCATTTGGGGGGATTTGAAGTGAGTAGCAGAAGCTTCTCCTTTGTTCCTTGGGTGTTAAATCGGTGCCTGGGAACACAGCGATGGACCGGATTAGAGGACATGGTATGAAGTGTCAAGCAGACAGGAGACGTGTTGGTAGTGGGGCAGAGGATGGAATGTGGCAATATGGAGGAGGGGCTGAACTTCACAAATTTCAGTTTGTGACGGAGGTTTCCGGAGTCTCTGAACCCAGCCTGAGGAGAACTTTTCACCAGCTTTGACGGTTGTGCCGTCTGCTTCCACTCTTAGAAGAATTTATTGTGGGTTTCACCACACCGACCCACTCTTCTTTTTAACCACATATTAAATAGAACATTTTCTGATTTTAAGTATTGATTTGGCCTGTACAGAATGTTCCTCACAATATGTTTGAAGTTTGTTTGTGACTTAGGATATGCTGTTCCATGTCTTCACAAGGATATACTCCATGTCCAGAATACTGTTTTTTCAAACTTGGTGTGTTTTTAAATTGGTGTAACAGTTGAGGAGGCGGCTTCTGATGCTGGTGAAAAAGTTTAAAATCGGGGGGGGGGAGTGTGGGTGCTGTACTGAAGGAGGAATGTACTGTGACAGCTGGTTGTATCATTGACTGCTGTCAAAGTCACAGGTCTCCAACTGGGGGACAGGCCTATAAAACTCACAGAATGATGCTATAAGGCTAAAGAGCTTTCAGGGGCTGCATCTGGCCCCCGGGCATTATGTTTAACACCCCTGACCTAGTTGATATATGCAGCAAGTGTGTGTACATGTTGGCCTCCACCAGTAGAGGGAGTTGATCCCTAGTGGGTTGTTATCTGTTTAGCATCCCCTTTAGGGGTCTTTCCATTTCTCAGGGTGCAATCCTAACCTGGAGTTAGGCCAGCACAGTTAGGCCAGCACAGTTTGGCTGGCACAAGGGACACTGTAAAATACATTTGGACCCCTCTCGGAATCAGAGAGATACACAGATATGCGACATCCTCCCTGACTCCGAGAATGGTTGAAACATGCCTTACGGTGTCTCTTGTGCCAGCCAAACTTTGCTGGCCTAACTGTGCTGGCCTAACTCCAAGTTAGGACTGCACCCTCAGTATAGCCGGGGTGGATGGCACACTAAATTTTGCAGGCACCTCAATGAGCCCTATAAATGGCCTTTCCTCCTTACTTAGGTCTTCTAATAGGTTAAGAATTGGTTGGGGATCAGGAACCAGAGAGTGGGGGTCAATGGATAATTTTCACAGTGGCGAGAGGTGAAAAATGGAGTGCCCCAAGGATCTGTCTTGGGACCAGTGCCATTCTTGGGACCAGTCTTGGGACCAGTGCCAACCCCTGCTAACTGGGCAAGAGGCACTTTTTCCAAGTGGTGCTCCTCTTATATTTAGCAGGGGGAGAGTAATTGTCCCTCTTCACCCCAGCACAGTGTCTTGTCTAGTGGCTGTTGCTGGTGGTGTCCTGCATTTTTTAGATTGTGAGCCCTTTTGGGACAGGGAACCATTTAACTTCCTTATTATTTGCCTGTAAACCGCTTTGGGAACTTCATGTTGAAAAGCGGTATATAAATACTTTTTGATTGATTGATTGATTGATTGATTGATTCTAGGCAAGGACAACAACATGCAGGAGATGCCTTGGCATTGCTGTTGCCACCTGGTATAACTCAAATGGCAAGGGGAAAGGGTGGCTTACGTGGCACACTGAAGTGCCTGCAAAGCACAGAGTGCAGCCCTCTGGCTACGCTATTGCTCTCTCTTTTTCTGCTTGCCTGTAACAATGGCTGCAGACTGCAGTCCGTTCATTGTTGCCATGAAATGTTGCTATGAAGTTAGGCGCCACCCTAACCTGGAATTAGGCTACCTGGCACAAGGGACACGGTGAAGTATGTCTGACACTCTTGGAGCCAGAGAGGCAGCACACAGACATGCACCATCCTCCCCGACTCCAAGAGTGGTCCAAATGGCTTTACGGTTTAAAGCCAAAGGGCTTTACGGTGGCCCTTCTGCCAGCCAGACTTTGCTGGCCTGTGCCAACCTAACTCCAGGTTAGGATTGTGCCCTGATTTATTCCTTCTGCTCTACTAATTGAACTTGTCTTTGCAAAGCCCAGCTGAAGATGCTAGCAAAGAATCCAGCATTTCAGGATGTATGTTCTTTGTTCTTTAATGGGAAGATAATGATTGTTTGATGTGTAGGAAAGCATTCAGCAAGGTTTAGAGCAACAAAAGAAAAAGTCAGGGCTACGTGTTTTGATCTACTTTGAAGGACACCAAGTTCACAGATGTTAGGAACTAAAAGGAATGTTGGGACCATCTGCTGGGACTTCCCAAATACCACCGTATACACAGTGCCTTTGTTGTAATATGAAGCCTCTGCACGCCATGTGGCAGAGTGATCTTTGGAAAAGGCATTTGGTCTTAATTTAATTGTAGGTAATGAGGAATTCACACCCACCCTCCTTGGCCATCTGCTAAACTGGCATTGTTACACCCACCTGGTTCCAAATACTCTGCTAAAGTGACTGACCAGCAAACATAAATCTGCCCTTACTTAGGAACCACCTGATGGTCCTTCTGTCTAAGAAGTCCTTTTTTGTTAAAGAAACACTTGGTTTCTTTAAAGAAACACTTGGTCCATTTTGGAAGCCTTGCCTGGAGAAATGTCAAGTGAAGGCTTTGAAAGCCTCTTGCTTTAGGTCATGATTCAGGGCGCAATCCTAACCTGGAGTTGGGCTAGCACAGTTAGGCCAACAAAGTTTGGCTGGCACAAGGGCCACCGTAAAGTAAGTATGGACCAGTCTTGGAGTCAAAGAGGCCAGCACACAGATGTGCGCCATCCTCCCTTTGCTGGCCTAACTGTGCCGGCCTAACTCCAGGTTAGGATTGTGCTCTCAAGCACAGTGTCATAGTTAAGCCAGGGCATGGCGGGTACATTGACGTCTTCTGTGGCAAAATGGCAGTTTTCTGGAGCACTTACTGGAGGCGCAAGGCAAATACTGTGAAATTGTCCCTCCTGCCCACCCTCCAAATGGAGCCATTTGGGGGAACATGGCCACACATGCATGGAGGAGGGATGACAGTATAGGTGTGTGTGCGTGTGTGTGTACAAGATGCAATGACATTGTACATATGTTGGTTTGTGCCCAATGATGAAGTCTGTCCAAACGTTTTTGAATCTTGATTGGATCTTCCAGTGTGTCTTCCAGTCAAGGTTCTGGTGTCATTCTCTAGACTGGCTCCTCTGGGTTCGAGACCTAGCTGTCACTCACATTTTCCAGCGTTTGGCTTGGAATTGCTGTGGCAGGCAATCCTGAACTGCCTGGCTCCCATAGGAACAATGGGAGCAAAATGGCTACCACTGCATCCTGCAGGATCTACAGCAGCCATGGGAGTCTCCTAGGGGGGAAGGGACATTTATTCCCTTTCCCGGGGGAAAGCCCAGGCCTTAGCAGTAGGACTTTTTGAGTCTCCACCGGCTGTTTTGCCAACGGAGACAAGAGCAACCCCATGTTGGGCTTCCTGGCCCAAAGCAGGGCATAGGATCCAGCAGTGGAAGCCACGGCCAGGTCCCACCTCTCATACCGACCCAATTCCCCCCTCCTTCCACCCAGGTCCTCCCCCTCCCTGCTTCTCTCCCTTCCTGAATGCACTTACTGATTGATCATCTGTGCTGCTGGAGCGCCCTTGGCCCTTTTCCTTGGCACTGACGCCAGGTGCTAATTTGCACCGGCCTAGTGCCAGAGCTCCTTCCTCCCATGGCATTGCAAATGTGCTTTACAGCATGTTAATGACAGTTTTAGCCAGCGGTGCACACATACTGCAGGTGATATGGGCCTTAGGATCAGGTGCTTAGTTTGGATGCTGCAATGGTATGCAGTGGTGTCTCTACAGGGAGGGCAGAGCTCTAAGTGTTGCAAGGAGCCTTACCCTGTCGTGTAACTCTCTCCTCTCCCTTGCTGCTGTAGCCAGTAAGCAAGCCAAGATGTTGCTGTTCCCTGTGAGGATTGGCTAAAACGGTGCAGGAGAGGAGTGATTTCCACTGCAAGGTAAAGCTCCTTGCAAAACTTAGAGTTCTGCCCTCCCTGTAGAGACGCCACTGATGGTATGTGACTGCATTTGGGGAAATGTTACATATCTGTACTTTTAACATGCTGCTATGTATATGTGTTTAACAATGATAGTCAATAGGGGCTTACTCTCAAGTAAGTGTGGATAGGATTGCAACTTTTGGGATTTTTTTTTATTAAAAAAACAGATTGGCAACAGCTTGGGTGGGTTTAATTTTTAAACTTATACTTATTGTAAATTTTTAATTGATTTGTTTTAATTTTGTAATATGAGGGGTTTAAATTTTTTAAAAAAATTCCTACTTGATAATGTCACTTTCAGTTATGACATCACTTCTAGGTTAATGACATCACTTCTGGTGGGCCCCAACAGATTGTCATTCTAAAAAGTGGGTCTCGGTGCTAATAGGTTTGAGAACCACTGTGTCACACAGAATAAGGTTGAAAACTGGTGTCGTCCAATTCTGGACCACGTCAAATGCAGGTGAGTGGGCAGGGATCTCAGGTTTCCATTCCTGCTTATGAAAAATTCCTTTCATGCAAAAAATCAGCACATATGAGAGCAAAGTTGATAGTGGATGTTGAGTCTGGCAGGAAGATGCAGAGCACAAACCAATCACAGCCATGTGGGAAATATTTTAGCAACAAGGTCTCTGCCTCTGACAACTTACCCATATTTCCAGCAGGGCAGAAGTTTAACCCTTAGGCTACTGCCGCTTAGCACAGACCTTTCCCTGATGCGTACAATATGAAAATAATTTCATACATGGGGGGGGGAGAATTCAAGACTATGACATGCACACAAACACACACTCTGCAGTCTCAATTGGCACAAAACAACATTTTTTTACTTCATTTTGCATCCTATAACTCTGGAAGTTAGGAACATGTTACAAATGTAAATACGCTGAGTACTATGAAGATTTCATCTCCGTTTTAAGCAGTAGACAACAACAAGGAATAAATCACCTACAGCCTTCCATACCCCCTTTTGCAAAGGCATCCTTTGCCAAAGTCCTCAATTCATGTGGATCTCCAGAATATGAGCATTGAAGTCTAGTAGAGGCCCACAATCTGCTAACCACAAACTGTTCAGTTGCCGCTTTGTTCTGCCAGAACTCATCTCTTTTTAATAGAATGTTTCAAAGTTGAGCTGTGCAATCGTTCTCTTTTTCTTATTGTCACACCTTATCCAGCGTGACACAGCATGGCTCCAATGACCACAGGGTATGTCAAACGTTTTTTATCCTTCCAACGTACGGCCTCCCTGGAATTGTTCCTCCATCATTGCAAGTATAAAGAAATGAGTTTTGCCTACTCCCGATGAGCTGGCTTGGTGCACGTTCTTGACTGCCGCTCCCACTGCACATATCAGATCCGTGTTTCATCTCAGATTTGCACCCAAAGCATTTGTTTTTATGGCACTTTCTTCCAAGCTGTCCTCGCATTCTGCTACGTTGCCTTGTGTACACTGCGTGCCTGGAGCGATGACGGATAATCTTTCTGGCACTGAAAATGCAGGGGAAAATTCTTGTTTTCCAGGGTTGTGTTGTTGTTTTTAAAGTAATTTTGCAAACCTCACTCAGGACAAAAAATGTTGCAATATGGCTTTGAATTTTTTCAGAGAAGAATGGGCTGTTCGGATGGACCGAGAAAAGCAACTCAGGAGATTTTTACAAGCGTGAGGGCACCCATTCATGATTTGGGCTCAGAGCTTATCTGAAGAAACCGACACTATTGAGGGCGCAAGCCTAACCTGCGCTGGGACAGGCAGGCCAGCTGGCCTGCACTGTATCCAGCACAGGTTTGGAGGCCGCTGGAGTCTCCATGGGGCAAGGGGATATTCCTCCCCTTGCCCTGGGGTAGGTGTCAGCCACCCCATGGGGCTGCTCGGATTGAATAGGTGCAAATGGGGTTGCGCAGTCCAAGGGTTTGGATGTAGCATCACAGCCGCATCCAGACTCCTCCCTGGGCGGCCCTGCCCACAAGACTGCCCTCCCTCTGCCCTCCCCCACCCTGCCCTTCTGCCCCCTCCTGCCTTCCCCCCTACCCAGAAAAGGCTCTGCACTGGCTGAACTCAGTGCAGGGGTGACTTACCCGGGCCCGTCTTCGAGGCAGCAAGGCTTACGCAGCTTCATGGGTTGGTCCTGTGCCAGTAGCACTGGTGTGAACATGCTTTATGGCACCTTCGCGACAGCCACAATTTCAATTTTGGGGGTGCCCGGAGCACCTCGGGACCCACGGAGTCGGTGCCACTGCTTCCTCATGAGGAGGCTGCAAAAAGCTTCCCCTAAGAAAGCCACGCCATACCTCTGAAATGATTGGGTGAAAGGTGACTATACCAAATACACCCAGGAGTAGGTTTTAGCACAAGCCCTGCCGGCCTCGCGGAGCTCTCGCGGGATCTCCAGGAAGGCCCAGAAGGGGTAGAGGCACCACAAGCTGCAGCGGGGGTCAGCCAAGGGGAAAGGGGAAAGGGGACTCCTCTCCTGGAGACTGCAGCACGACGAGGGCACCCAACTGAGGCGGAGGCCTCATGCCTCGTCAGCCTGGCCCTGGCCCTAACCCTAACCCTTTCCCTAACCCTGACCCCGGGAACTGGGAACTGACTCAGGGAGCTGCCCTGGCCAGGACCCACTCCCGAACCTCCTTTGGGGGGGAGAGAGAGGTCGTTCCAGGGGGTTGGCCTGGTGGCAGCTGGGACAACCGGGGGTGCTCTGAGTCCCAGATGGGCCTCCCAAAGCAGGACCACAGCAGCAGCAGCAGCCCCATCACCAGGGGGAAGGCTCCCAGGAAGTGGCACCCCAGAGCCAACAGGGAGTCCCTGGGATGGCTGAACGAACTGGGGCCGTAGAGCGAGGGGCAGTCGGTGGAACTCTCTGTAGGAAACGGACCTGTGAATGGAACACGGCCCCATGAATGTAAAGCAGCTGACAAGAATAAACCCTCTACTTCGACCCACCACGTCCCCTTGTCTTTTTGGTCAATGCACTATAGCTGAACACCCACGTGTAAGCCAGCCGAAAGAGGCACCCCAAGGGAAAGCGGGACCCCCCCCCATGGACCTGACGCATGGGTGAATCCTGCAGGATTCCTTGTCTGTGCAGAGTTTCCCCACTAGTGTATATTATAGCTTTCGACAAATGTTTATGTTGTTCTTGCTGTTGTATGTTTATCTGTCGTTAATTGTCAGTTTTTCTATGCCAACAAAGTTGAACATAACATTTCATAACTAGGAGTGGGGTTTTTTGTGATTTTTTTTTCAAAATTTCTTGATTAAAATAGCAAATTGCGGTATTATGTGTTTTTATTCTATATTCTCAATCCAAGTTCTCATCTTTATTCATTTTAAATGCTTTCAAGGTGTACTAGGTAGATGATACAGGTGGTGCAGATGCAGCCACAGTATTATTTCTAATTGGAAAAGTAATCTATTTTAATTTCTGAAAAATACATTAAAACACCAAAATGCAGTGTTTTGTTTTCCTGATATTTTAACCCCCAAAAGGTGGTTGTTAATGCCCACATGACTCTCAGAGTCAGGGAGGCCAGCACACAGATGTGTGGTCCAAACACGCTTTAGGGTGGCCCTTGTGCTGGCCAAACTTTGCTAGCCTAACTGCGCCGGCCGAACTCCAGTTTAGGATTTTGCTCTCTGAGCTTGTGTACCTCTGGATGAAGCCAAGCTGAAACCAGGAGCACAGGAAGCAGGGGTGAAGGGGCAGTTTTGGCAAAAGCAGAGATTGCTGCTTTTGGTGGCAACCATGCATTTGTAATAACTTTTAGTTCTGGTCCTGCTTTCTTTTCTTGAAGCTCTAGAAATTATAGAAAATACTTTAAATGAGCCAGTAAATGTTGCATTTTGTTATTAGCCTACAAGGTTCCATTATGCTGCCACCGTCCAACATGAAGAATAGTCTTAATCAGTGATGTCATGCAGGGGGAACGCGGGGGAACTCAGTTCCACTAGTTAAAATTACTCTCCTTCCTCCCCCCTCCCAATTCCTCTGCAAAGAGCTTTTCTTCTTGGTTGGCCAGCATTCAGAGGGTTAAAGGGAGCAACTCCGGCTTCCTAGGGGGGTGAAGGCAGTGATGTCATTCAGGGGGAACGGACCAGAATGGGCGTTCCGGATCCTAACGGGCTCCGTGGCTGGTTCTGGGTTCCCAACAAGTGCCAATCAAAAGTGAGTTCCTGTTCCTAAAACATTTGAATGACACCACTGGTCTTAATTATTGTAAATTCTGGGTCACTTTAAATAGCTACCTCTTGATTACAAAAAGTGTCTTCTCTGCCCCCTAACTACAATCCGATTCACCTATGTGTCACATCTATTCACCCAGGTGCTTTACATTCACGGGCTGTGTTCCGTTCTCAGGCTCGTTTCCTATAGAGAGTTCCACCAACTGCCCCTCGCTCTACGGCCCCAGTTCGTTCAGCCTTCCTAGGAACTCCCTGTTGGCTCCAGGGTGCCACTTCCTGGGAGCCTTCCCCCAGGTGATGGCGCTGGTGCTGCTGCTGTGTTCCTGGTTTGGGAGGCCCATTTGGGGGTCAGAGCACCCCCGGTTGTCCCAGCTGCCACGGGGCCAACCCCCGGGAGGGACTTGTCTCTACCCCCCAAAGGAGGTTCAGGGCTGGTTCCGGGGGTCAGGGTTGCCCTTCAGGGCCAGGGCCAGGCTGAGGAGGTATGAGGCATTTGCCTCAGTTGGGTACCGTCGTCGTGCTGCAGCCATGAGGAGAGGAGCCACATCGCCCCATGGCTGTCGGGCACCACAGCTTGCAGTGGCTCTACGCCTTCTGAGCCTGGGGGGAAATCCTGTGAGAACTCAGGAAAGCTGGCGGGGCTTGTGCTACTATGCCTGGGTATATCTGGGGTGCCCAATCATGCCGAGTTTCAGAGGTGCACGTGCTGGCCTCCCTCAGTGGTGCAGTTCAATGCTGACTTCTTGGGCGCCTTCAAGTTCTGCAGGTGAAAAAAAATTCTTACATTGATGTTTAAACAATAATTTTACATTAGGCATTTGTCTTCTTAAACTAAAACCGTGTATTCACCTGCTTATTCGTGTCTTCTGCATGCCCACATTCAGTTTCCTTTCAGGCCTGTTCCCACCACCTAAGTAAGTGGGCAGGCAGATGGAAATGTTGCTGGCAGGGGTGGGGTGGTGTCGGCACTAAGGCAATGGGACCAGAGCTGTAGGCAGTCGCAAGGAGGCACCATCTTGGAACGGGGCGAGGGGAGGGTGTTTCTGAGTGGGTGGTGGGTGGGCAGGCCGGCAGGCTTCCTAGGCCGGGAGGGAAGCCGTGTGGCCTGTTCGGCAGGCGCATATCCGAGGAGCACATAGGGGAGGCTGGAGCCTCTACGGTAAGGACACAAACGTGCTCTTGCCGTGGGGAGGCTCCAGCCTATACTGCTCTAGGATATGGCGCAGGCCGGCCAGCCTCGCCATTCTGGCTCAATATAGGATTGTGCTCTGTAAAGCAGAGCCCTCAGCCTGCTACTGCCTCATCCCTGGCACTGATGGAACCTGCCTGATGGGCGGGTCTGTGTGACCCAGAACCAGCAACCAGGAAGCTGGCCTTGGGCGAGACCCCTCATGTTGTAGTTTCACACCACACACTCCAGAACTGGTTGAAACTGGCATTCCGTCTCTCCGTCTTCAGATCAGATAGAGCACCTGCGTGTCCTTGAGGTAGTCAGCTTCCCAGCTTGTTAGTGCAATCTGCTACACAGTAGCTGAACTCCCTTTAGTTAGTATAACATAAGCAGGCAAAGTTTCTCACGGGAAGAGCTGGCTAGCAAACATCCACTTTCTCATGAGATCATGATGTTCAAGGAGCACCCCATTGGGTAACATGGGGCACAAGGGTCTCCAGGTATCCACCTACCAGATATACTCTAGCTGCACCCTTTGTTCTTATGTCTGTATCATGTGTGCGCTGCAACTGCAACTGAAAATGTAACTACATGCGTTGAAAAGCCGCTTGTACGCGGCAAGCCTTCGCCGGCTTTTGCTGACCGGCAAATAGAACTTCTCACCTTCTAACTATCGCTACTTGTAACCAATAAAAGCCTTTGTTATTGAAATGTAGCGATCGCTTCCTTCCTTCGCTCCGATCGCGCTAGGCAAGCGCTGAATGGGTCCACAAGCCCCCAACTCTGCTATCAACACTCCAAAATCAACAACAGGTTATGGGTTCCATAACCACAACAGGTTATGGAAGATTCAGCCGTAACCCTGCAGGGGTTTGCCGCGGACCCGATCCATGGAGCAGAGACTGAGTGGTGAATGTGGCTGCATCCCTACACTCGCAGACGTCCTGACAGATGTCTGATGAGGAAGGAGCTACCGGTGGAGTCAAGGAGGAGACAGAGGAAGACCTCGGAGACGGAGCGGAGGGAGAGGACGTTGGCAACCCAGGAGAACCCGAGCAATCCGGGGAAAGCGAAGAGGGAGAATCGGAAGACGACGATCTCGGACCTCTCTTACCCCCACCGGGGGGGGTTCCCGACGGCCAAGCACCAGTCCCGCCACCGCCGCCGCTCGTCCCAGGACAAGGTCCTTTCATCCCTCTGATACCACCTCAAGTTCCACCGTTGCAGCCCGCTGCGCCCGGAGCCGGAATGGCGCAGCAACCTCCCGCCGCCCCGACGGCGCCTTTCATTGCCATTCCACTTCTCAACGACAGCAACTATGTGCAATGGGCACACAAGATGCGGTTGCTGCTGGAAAAAGACGATCTTTGGCAGCGCACTCAAGCGCTCCCCACGAACCCTGCAGAAGAAGCAGCTGACAGGAAGGCGAAGGCGACCATCGGTCTTGCAATCTCTGAGGATCTCTTAGTCTATTGTCGCGATCTTGGACATGCTATGGACTATTGGAACACATTGAAGGAGCTGTTTGCACGTGCATCCCTGACTTCCAGCATGGTTCTGACACGCAAATTGTGGCGGTCGCGTCTTGAACCGGGAGGAGACCTGCGAGTCCACCTAAGAGCAATGCAGCAAAACCTCAAAGATCTTGAGGCAATCGGGGAACGTGTTGAGGAAAGGCTCAAAGTTTTTGCAATCCTCAATTCCTTGGATGAGACGTGGGACATGTTTACCCTAATTTTGGAATCTATCCCTGTGGCACAACTGACGGTCACCCTTGTTGTCGCACGGCTTCTCGAGGAAGCGGACAAAAGGAAAGACAACCAGAGGGAGCGAGAATTCCGAAAGGAGAGGAACAATATTCCTGGGAAAAAGCAGCAGCATCCCAAGAATGAGTCCCAGGCGCAAGTGTGCGCCAGTGTGAGACAGTGCTATGTGTGCGGGTCAAATCAACATCTCGCATACCAGTGTGCCAAGAAGAAAGGAGGCTCTAAAAAGAAGAAAAAACCCCAAGGTGAGCAGGGCACGGGGCAAGGGCAGTTTCCAAAGCCCCATGCACAACATCCCAAAGCGAGCATCGCTTTCGTGGGCTCAGCGGCAGGTGGGCGCACGCGAGGATCCTGGTTGTTAGACTCGGGAGCAAGCCACCATATCGTAACATCCGCTGACTTACTCACGAGCAAGTGCGAGACGGATCGTGAAACTGTCGCACTCGCAAATGGAACAACAGCGCCCGTGATTTGCGCTGGAGAGGTTTTTCTGCCCCAACTGCAGACTACCTTGAGAAATGTGCTATGTGTGCCAACAATGTCTAGGAATCTACTCAGCCTTGGCACCCTTCAAGAAGATGGATTTAAAGTGACTTTCCAAGACGACGTCTGCACACTTGAGAGGGGGAATCTTTGCGTGGCTATCCCCCGAGTGTATCGGCTGTTCGTGCTTGGAGCGATGACTACAGGGAGTCAACAGGCAACTGTGTGCTTCAATCAACCAAAGCACCGATCCTGTGGACATTTGTGGCACCTGCGACTAGGACATTTAAATCATGACTACGTGAGGAAGACAGCTGAACTTGTGCACGGAATGGACTTAAAAGACTGCGATGCTTTTGTGGACTGTGATGTGTGTAAACTTACTAAATCGCATCGAGCATCCATCCCGAAGTTCAGCCATCGTCAGACCCAAACCCCCTTGCAGCTGGTGCATATGGACTTATTTGGCCCTATGAAGAAGACAGCAGGGGGGGCGCAATATGTTCTGACACTCGTGGACGATGCTACGAGGTATAGTTTTGCATATTTATTGCGCCAAAAGTCTGAAGCTGCTAATAAAATCCGCAATTGGGTCAGGTGGGCGGAAAGGCGGTTTGGCCATCGCATAGTGGCGATCCAGACCGACCGGGGAGGTGAATTTCTGAGCAGGGAGATGTCTCAATGGTTGGAAAGACAGGGCATCACCCACCAGCTCACCGCCCCCCGCACCCCAGAGCACAATGGGGTGGCGGAGAGGAAAAACGGTGAGCTCCAGAGCATGGTAAGAGCGCTGATGGAGCAGTCAAAACTACCCAAAGGGTTGTGGGGAGAGGCGATGAAATATTCTATGTTTATTTCAAATAGAGTTTACCACCGTTCGATTGACGGGGTCCCCTACACCAAACTATTCGGCAAACCACCCAATCTTGCATTTCTAAAGACGTTCGGATCACACGCCTTTGTACATGCAGATCGGGAAACACGCAGAAAAGATGATCCGCGTGCCAAGCGGCTACAGTTTATTGGGTTTGAACCGAATTGCAAAGCGCTCAAATTCCTCAATCCTGACCACAAAACTGTCACAATATCCAACTCTTATGATTTCTCTGAGCAAGGTTTGCTGCCAGATCATGCTGACAGAACAGTCAGCATCCCCACACAAGCTACAGAAAGTGGGGGGGAGGCAAGATTAGAAAGCACTCCCGATCAGCCCGCATCAACTCCTCAGAGAACTCTACAAAGACAGGAGCCAGCTCCTGCCACACCAGCAAGCCCTGACAGGCTGCTGGAAGAGGGGGGGGCACTCCAGGCTTGGATACAAGCACGTCTTCAGAGGAAGCCACACCGGAACAAGCTGTTCCGACCAGACGCATCCTTCCTCCAAGGGCTTTGCGTGGGGTTCCACCCCAGAGATTAACCTACCAGGTAGAGGTGGAAGAGGTACCTCAGACATACCAAGATGTCATTGAGCTACCACAAGCCCAAAAGGAAGAATGGCTGCAAGCTATTCGGACTGAATTAAGGGCAATGCACGATTTAAGGGTCTTTGAACCAGCAACATTACCAGCTGGAAAACATGCAATTGATTCCAGATGGGTGTTTGTTCTCAAGGATCAGGAAGGTGCTGAGCCGTTAAAGAAAGCCCGTTTAGTGATCCGTGGCTGTAAACAAATTCCAGGTGTGGATTTCGAGGAAATCTATTCACCAACACTTTCAGCCACAACGCTACGCGCAGCGCTTGCCGTAGCAGCCAGCAAAGGTTTTCAGGTTCACCACTTTGATGTTGGGACGGCTTACTTGCACGCAAACCTGCAAGAGGAAGTGTACATCACAATACCTCCAGGGGTGCAAAGCGATTACTCACATTTTCGCCTTCGGAAAGCTGTTTATGGGTTGAAACAAAGTGGAAGAAGCTGGCACTTATGCCTTAAGGAGCAGCTGCAAAAATTGGGGTTCACCCCCTCCGCAGCTGATCCATGCCTTTTCAGAAAGGGAAAAGGGAAGGAGTTGTGTGTTCTTTTGTGTTATGTTGATGATTTACTGGTCCTCGCGAGGACACAACAACAGATCAATCAGATCACACTACAACTGCAAAAAGCATTCACACTGAAATGTCTTGGTCCTGTCAGTCAATACCTAGGGGTAGAGATCGAACGCACCGCTGACAGTGCTGGTTTTCTCCTCAGTCAGGAGAAAAAGATCTCCGATCTACTCCAGATATGGGGCATGCAAGACTGCAAGGTTGTATCAACTCCAATAGTGATGGGGAGAGGGGAAAAAGCAGAAGAGTCTGCACCATTTCCAAACCAAAACATGTTCCTTTCACTGTTGGGTTCACTCACACATCTTGCGTGCTGGACGCGCCCAGACATTAGTGTTGCAGTTAATCACCTGAGCAGAAAAGCTGCAAATCCCACACAGGCAGATTGGATAGCCTTGAAACGTATCCTCAGGTACTTGAAAGGCACAAGTAACCACAAGTACCACATCACCCCAAAAGGAGCACTGCAATTGGAAGTTTTTGCAGACAGTGACTTTGGGGGGGATGACACAAGGAAATCTACCACAGGCTATGCCATACGCCTTGGGGATTGCGTGATAGATTGGGGCTCACACAAACAGAAGACTGTAGCGTGTTCCACTCTAGAGAGTGAGTACACAGCCCTGAGTCATGTGACCAACTACCTACACCTGCTCAGGCAATTGATGTTGGATTTGGATGCTCCACAAACAAATCCAATTCAGATCTGGATGGACAACCAGTCCGCAATCCAGATTGCTAAGTCAGAACGAATCCGGATGCACTCCAAGCATGTTGACATAAAGCATAAACATGTCAGAGAGGCAATCCAAAACAGGGACATTGACGTGCTTTACTGTCCATCGCAAGAGAACATCGCTGATGTCCTGACCAAAGCACTTCCTGCGCCACAATTCAAACAGGCAGTTCAAATGTTAGATTTGGCGCCAAAAGATGACTTCCGAGACGCAATGGGGGGGTGTTGTAGTTTCACACCACACACTCCAGAACTGGTTGAAACTGGCATTCCGTCTCTCCGTCTTCAGATCAGATAGAGCACCTGCGTGTCCTTGAGGTAGTCAGCTTCCCAGCTTGTTAGTGCAATCTGCTACACAGTAGCTGAACTCCCTTTAGTTAGTATAACATAAGCAGGCAAAGTTTCTCACGGGAAGAGCTGGCTAGCAAACATCCACTTTCTCATGAGATCATGATGTTCAAGGAGCACCCCATTGGGTAACATGGGGCACAAGGGTCTCCAGGTATCCACCTACCAGATATACTCTAGCTGCACCCTTTGTTCTTATGTCTGTATCATGTGTGCGCTGCAACTGCAACTGAAAATGTAACTACATGCGCTGAAACGCCGCTTGTACGCGGCAAGCCTTCGCCGGCTTTTGCTGACCGGCAAATAGAACTTCTCACCTTCTAACTATCGCTACTTGTAACCAATAAAAGCCTTTGTTATTGAAATGTAGCGATCGCTTCCTTCCTTCGCTCCGATCGCGCTAGGCAAGCGCTGAATGGGTCCACAAGCCCCCAACTCTGCTATCAACACTCCAAAATCAACAACACCTCAGGCCAACCGACTGGCTGCATCCAGGTTCTGCAGTCTCTTGCTCTCCCCCCCCCCAAAAAAACCCCAGTGTATATAAAGCAAGGAACTTACGGTAAATGCCACATCTTTAAAATTAGAGTTTTTCTTCTTTTGCCACTTATTTCTACAAATCTACTTCATCCCCATCTTATGGCGTGGATTGCAGTTTTTTTTTTCTTTTTGAAAGACAAATGTTTAAACATTAACAATGGAATTTAAGAATATCCAATATATATTCGGATATATATATATATATATATATATATATATATATATATATATATATATCAGCAAGTGAACAGCTGATTTCACATATTCACAGCAGGACTTAATTTCAGGTAAACATTCACTCCCATCCTCCCCACTCACTCTTTAACTACCCCCTTGCCAATGGACTTTTGTCTGTGTGCAGAATCTCACTCACCACTATTAGGTCTATTAGATCTCTTTTGGAGTAGGGCCCTGGGAGGGTAGATCTGCCCTCGGTTTCTGCTGCTCGGCATACAGCATCAACAGCATCGAGGTAGTGGATTACTTCATATGGCAGTCTCTGGAAGTTGAAACCATCAGGGTGTGAGGGAAGGACATTTCTATGCCTTGCCAGTGCTGTCCACACATCTTTTAATCAATACCTCTGAAAATTGGACTGTTGGAGGTTCATAAGACCATAAGAGCCCTGCTGGGTCAGGCCAAAGGCACATCTAGTCCAGCTTCCATCTAGTGACCCACCAGATGCTTCAGGAGGACACAAGACAACAAGATATTTGCATCCTGTTGCCACTCCCTTGCACCTGGCATTCTGAGGTAGCCTACTTCTAAAATAAGGAGGTTCCACCACCCATCTTGGCCTGTAGCCTGCTATAGACATTTCCTCCAGAAATCTGCCCAATCCACTTTTAAAGGAGCCACCGAGACCAGATGCCATCTGTGGCATTAATCTGTGGCAAGGAGGTCCACAGATTAATTTGCCTGCTGGGTACAAAAGTATTTTCTTTTATCTGTTCTAATTCTCCCAACACTCCATTTTAATGGATGTCCTCTGGTTCTGGTTTTGTGTGAGAGGGAAAAGAGTTTCCCTCTATCTACTCTACCCATCCCTTGCGTAATTTGGTATGTCTCAGTCATGTCCCCCACTCAAGCATCTTTTTTCTAGACAGCTAGTAGCCAGAGAGTATAGATAGCTAGAGGCGGCATGCTTTAAGAATCGATAGGGAATCAAATGAGGCCGGGGGCGGGCTTAGCAGCCATGTTCGTTTACTCAAAACAATGCTGATTCCAAGCATTTCAGATTGGTTTTCGCGAACTGTTTAGGCATGAATCGTTTACTCCTGAAATAAAAACTTACGAACATAACAACGTGTGATCATGTAGAAACATCATTGGTAACCTTATTATGAGTTAATATGCAATTCCAAGGTTTAATTCCGCATAATTATGTTACTGAACATACCGGACGAAATGCTGTCTATTTTAACTCAGAGTGCACTATTTTGACAGACTTTATTGAAATCTACACAAGCATGTCATTAAAATCTCTTCATAACATAAGTTGTGGTCAATATGAGAGTAATTCCTTTTTACTTCTAGAGTATTAAGAGTTTTTTTTTTTTTACCTTCTGCACTCCCCCCCCCCCAAAATACAAATTCTGTTAATGTTCAGAATTTTGAGAATATTACAGTAGAAAATGGAAGGTGGAAAAAAAAGTGTAAACGGGAAGGGGGAAAAAGGAGGGGGGAATATATATGCAGGGATAATTTTAACATGGAAACTGACTTTTTACTAAATTTTCTGGATTTTCATTTGTAAAATGTGCAAGTGTCCCAGATTTTCTTTCCTAAAATATGGTAATTTAAAGAGGCCTGCATACTTTAGGAAGTAATATTTTTCAGTAGCAATGAATCACAATGATTTTAAGTACCTGTGCAAAGTGATCCCATTTTTCGTCCAGCGATTCGCACACCCATATGCAGAACACGCAGGCATGCTTAAAGAGGTTGGGATTAATTTTTACACACGTGCAGGGAGATTTTTATTCCTGAATTCGCGACAATCCGCTTTGGCGGGACTTATCTGAGTCAGCCATATTTGTATACCCACGGCTTCAAGAAAACGACATTATGCCGCCTCTAGCTATCTATACTCTCTGGCTGTAGCCTTTCCTCATACTGGAGGTGCCCCAGCCCATTTTGGCCACTCTGCACCTATTCATCCTTCCTGTGGCCATTCAGAAGGAATGTGGCGTGAAATGGCCTGTCTCTCTCATTTGTATAAGAATATTATTTTAACATGCAGTGGAATAGGGAAAGTTGTACCTTCTCTTTTTCTTTGATGTCTTTCCAGAAACCTTCCAATGTGGGCTCCTCGTTGTATAAAGATGCTGAGGAATGGGTATGGAGAAGGCAGAGAGAATTAACATCTCCTTTCTTCACACACACACACATACACTCACACACACACCCAAAAAGAACCCTCATCTGCTTCTCCAGGAAGCACTCCGAGTTTCTTGGGGCTCTGGATTGCTCCCTGTCCTATTAAATGAGACCTGCTTTCCCTGGCCCCACAATACTTCTACATCTAGGCCATCAGTAGGGGTGTTGTTTTTTTCTGTGACCAACACAGAACTCTAAACAATAATTTCAACTCAAATTACTATACAACACAAAATGTAGATCAAAACACTGCTTTTGCTTGCTTTTGACAGAGTCAGACATAAATTTAGATTAATTTCACAAAATAGCACCGCTTCTGCCACAGTCTTGAGGAATCCACAAATAGTTTTCAGTCAGGGATCAGGAGGAGGAAGGGCAGGAACAAGAGCAAGCGTGCACAGTGCACGCTGGGGCAACTTTAATAGAATGTAGAAGTAGGAAGCAGCAATTTCTCAATGCTCCTAGCAGAAACCAGAGTGCAGTGTGGGAATTTTTGAGCAGGGCATTTTGGGCTGGGGTGTGTGTGCAATTGCTTGCCTTTGTAGGGTCATTCATGCTTATTTTTTGCTTGCTGGACTGGGTTTATATCTCCTCCCCCATGAGAGTTGATTTGCCACCTTCCCCACTTCTCAGCGGGGAAAGTGTTAAGGGGGACATCACACATTTTTTTTAACCAGTGCAGTCCCTGGTTCCTTGTAGGCCTTGTATCTCCCAGGTGCTGGCTATGATTGCTACTGGTGGCATTCACCTTTGATCTAGGGACTGGGATGCTCCAGTCTGCTAGCAAGTGTTTGGGCCATGTCCTTTTGCAGTTTACACCTCTCCAGACAGCAGTTGTAATGCGAGATCTTCCAGAGGAATGCGGGATACTTCTTTGGAGGAAGTAATCTCCATTGAAATTAAGGAAAGGTCCAAATGCAACTGGCAATGAGATACTTTGCCTGTTCTACTGTATACTGAGACATTGTCTACCTAATCTTTTACTAATATGTTTAGTTATTTAAAACAACTGTCACATGTAACTGGAGATGGGTTTTTTCTATGATCAACACAGAATGCTAAATAATGAGAATTTCTACTGAAAACACTACATAAAACTAAATTTAGCTCCAAACACAAAAAACACAAGTTTTGCTTATTTTGTCAGAGTTTTGACACAAATGTAGATCAATTGCACAAAAATAACACCACTTTTGTTTCTTTTTGGCACCGTTTTGAGGAACCCACAAATAGTTTTCACGAAGGGATCAGGAGGAGTGGCAGAAACAGGAGGACGCTTGCCGAAACTTGCATGAACACACCTGTTAGTTCGCAGTGCATGCTGGGGTGACTTTCATGGAATATGGAAAGTAGCGCTTTCTTGATGCTCCAAGCAGCAATCAGAGTGCAGCTTGGAAATTTTTGAACAGGTTAGCTCAAGCTGACGTGGGTGCAGGGCAGTATTAATCCATGGCCGGGCCTCTAGGCTTTCAGGTATTTTGGGCCCCCTATGAAATGCCTCAGGAAAAGGAGGGCTTGTCTCAGGCCTTATGACTGTCTGTAGCTTCTGCTCCTCTCCTCACAGGCATCCCTCTGCTCCTCTCCCATCTTCTCTAGACTCCCAGGCCAGCGGGAAGCTTGTGCCACAGATCCAGCTGGCACTGCAGGGAGCCCTGGCTGGCCGGGGAGGAAGGAGGGGGTGCTGGTGTTGCGCTGCCTGCCTCTAGGAGCTGGATTGGCCGGCGGTTGAGTGCACAAGTGCCACTCGGCCCAGGCACACCAAACATGCTCGGCCTGACAACTTCCACTCCGCCCATCAGAAGTGGGGCTGGGCATACGGCTGCACAGGTGCCACTCAGCCCTGGCTTGCTGCCTGCTCCTGGGTGCTGTGGCTGGGCCAAGCCCTTGTGGGAGCTCCATGTTGCTGTTGCTTGGCTCCCTGCGGCCATGGCAGGTGGCTCACAGTTGTCTGCTGGGAGCGACAGGGTCCGGCTTGGGCCTTGTGCTCCAGCATCAGGCCAGGGTAGGGCATAGGGAACAGTGCCAAATTGATGGGCCCTAGTCCCTCCGGGGCCTCTAAGCTTCAGCCTAGTCAGCCTAATGGGTAATACAGCCCTGGGTGGGTGTGCCAGTAATTGCTTGCCTTTGTAGGACCATTCGCTCTAATTTATTGCGCTGTTTATATCATTTGCAATAAAAATTTGGATAAAAACACATAATACCACAATTTGCTATTTTAATCAAGAAATATTAGAAAAAACATCACCAACAAAAAAAAACCCTACACATAACAAGCACATACTAACACCCATAATTAAAAAAAACCAAATAACTCTAAACAGTAGCTAAAAACACACATGAAATGTGACTTCTAAATTAACATAAGCATGGAGCAGTATATCATCATTTCTGCACATCTCTCTAGCATTCCGTCCCCTCTTCATAATGTGTAATAGTTTTTAACAGCTATTCTTATATTTTTCTTTTTTAATCACTTTGTCGTTTCTCTAATCTCTCCATACAAATGTGTCTATTCAAATTCACTAGTCATTTGGTCCAGAGCAGTCCTCTGTCTATGGAGTCAAAACCTTTTTAGTCTAGAAAGGCAGTATATAGTTTACAATTGGCCTTTCGAGAGTATTTATTCACCAAGTGTGAAAGGACTATGCAATGATCTAGGGTTGACTTTCCTTTGCTAAACCCAATTTGTTCTGGCCCAGGGATTTTTTGTTGCACCATCCAAGAGTCAAGCTTGACCATTAGATGTTTGGCCTACAGTTTCCCAACAATAGATAGGATGCTTATTGGTCTATAATTTGATGGGAGTGAACGATCCTCCTTTTTGAAGATGGGTACTATTATAGCATTCATCCAGGCCACTGGCATACAACCCGTCTTGTCTACCATAGTAAAGGTAGTGGCAAGGAGAGGGGCCCAAAAGTCCAGATCATGTTTTAGAATTTCAGAGGATATCGCATCTGGACCGGGGGCTTTCCTTGGTTTTAGTTGACTGATTAGCTCACTGACTTCCTCAGGCGAAACCGGAGGTCAGTTAGGTGAATCGTTCAAGGGAAGATCCAGTGGATCAGAAACAGTTGTTTGACTCTCAAAAAACAGAGAAGAGAAATATTGAGACCACGTCTGGGGAGAGATTATAGATGCCTCTGAGACATCTTTGCGAAATGATCCGGAGACTATGGCCCAGAATTGTTTGGTTTTGTTTAAGAGTGTGGCTTGAAATAACTGTTCCAACCGACTGCAAATAAAATCATATTTTTTTCTTTTTAATGAGTTGTTGAAGTTGGTTTTTGAGATCAAAGTATTGTGGGGGCAAAGATAGAGCTTTGGAGTCCCTATATTTTTGATAAGTATCATGTAGAAGGGATTTCAACTCTCTACACTCCTTGTCAACCGAGGGGGGGTTATAGTTCTTCCCCGTTTTAATCTGGGTTCTTGGTCTCTGAGTTAAAGAGTCTATTATATGAGAGATTAAAGCTTCATAATTTTGAATGAGTTCATGAGGTTCGTCGGTGGAGGTAATATGCAGTCCGATTTCTAAACACCAGTTAGTTTTGAGTAAATTTTGGATTTTTTGAATTGAAACCTTGTCCCAATATTTTGGGTAAAAACTCTGAGTTATCAACCGTGAATTGCGTAATGGGGGGGGGGCTTGATGCACTAGTCATTTATAACTTTTTTCCCCTCTCATGCAGAAAATTAATATATGGCTACCCATTCCTCATACATATGTTTACTGACTTTCCCTTTAGCAAGAGTATACATTTATTCATTTCTTCTAAGATCAAATTCTTTATCCACTGTTTTGAACAATGATCTTTCTGTAAATTTCCAATATTGTGCAAATTCTCACTACTGTCATATATAAAAAAATTCAAAAAATTTAAAGCCCCCTTTTAAAATATATATTTCTTATAAGCAAATTACCTCTTACTTTAATTTTTTTCCACAAAACCCTTTTCCTTTGGGGAATTTACTCCACGAATATTCCATGTTATAAATTTATAATCCATAATTAGTATTTGGTTCTTCTCTAATTTTTCAATATTGTTCATAAAGTATTTTCTCTACTCTTGTCACATAATACAATAAAATTTCAAGTCTATGCTCCATACCTAATCTTAGGACTGGACAGTGAATGTAAATGGCAATTTACCGTTAATTCACTGGGAGATAAATTTGGTCCAGTTCGTGATCCGCTGTACATAAAACACAGCAAAGAGCTATTTTTACATAGGCGCGCGTGCGCGCACACACACACTTGTGTTTTATTGCATTGTTTGTACAATTTGCAATAAAAATGGATAAAAACACATAACACCACAATTTGCTGTTTTAATGAATAAACGTAAGGAGAAAAAAATATCCCAAAAAACCACCCCTTGCCATCAAATATGTCTTGAAGCACCTTTAATTGGGGAGGAAATGACGGGGTGATTTTTGTTTCCTACTAACCTTCCACAATGCTGATGTTTTTCTGGGAAGCCTCAGATGCCACGCTGGTCCCTGCGGTCACCCCTCCATTGCACCTTCTCTGTGCTGTTCTCCCGGTGGTCACCTCTCCACTGCAGAAAGGTCTAACCTTATTTCTGTGAAAAAAGGCTCTCAATCTTCTGAACCTAGGGCAAAGCGGAGAGAAGATTAAACACTTGACCCAAACTGTGTGTCCGTGGCCCACCAGTGACCCAGGGTAGATTAAAGTATGTGCTTCAAGTGTTGATCAACCTTCTACTGGGAGAGGGGAGCACTGTTGCACAATTACCATTATAGCCACTGAAGCTTGAGCGGTTGGTAAACGTAAATTTTTTTTTAGGTGGGTCTTGATACTAAAAGGTTTAGGAGCCACTGGTTTATACTATTGCATTAAGCTTGGGCCCCTTCAGGGCTTCAGATGATACATTAATTCACTGGAATGGGCAAATAATGAGGGGCACCCTATTGAGAAATGGATGGAATGTCTCTTTTGGTATCAATTTGGCATGTCATCGGAAGCTGCCTTCTACTGGGTCAGACCAGCGGAGTCCTTGGAGACATCTCGGGACTTTCTACATGCAAAATATGTGCTCTGCCACTGAGCTTGGGTTCCTCCTCTGTGCTGGGATCTTTCCCCACACAGAGGAGAAAGGCAAGGGAATAGACAGAGGTGTATCTAGCAAAAATGGCGCCCATGGCAAGCACTGAAATTGTGCCCCGATCCCAATTGTGACCTGAAACCCAACTTGAAGATAATGTACGCTACATGACTTTTGAACCTTGATGAGGTTAAGTCAGACAGCCATATGAATACTGCACACATCCTTGCACAAATTCACTGCAGTATCTCTTCCACCACCTCTTACACTAGCACTTTACACTACAATAATTGCAGTACCTCTTGCAGACTCTCATTGCACTACCTAGGTGCAAGTCATTGAACTTCTAGGGGTGCTTGAGTGTAGCCAAGTATAATTGGCAACCAAGTCATGCCAAACTTATTTTACTGCACATTATGCTTTGTCTAAGGCAATCTGAGACTTCTTCTTTTCAATCTCCTGTATGTAGAGGCAAGGAGAGCAAGAGCTGTGTCTCAGAACTATCAACACTACTATCCTTTCTTACAAAAGAGTAAGCCCCATTTACTATAAAGGGATCTCTGAGTGGATACGCATCCCACCTTAAGCATGGTAAGGTGACTATCAGGTAGCAAAAATCCCTTTAAACTACTGTCAAGAGAACACATTCCCTCTATTCACTGCATTCCTGTCCCCGTCTCTTAAAGACTGTCGCCACTTTCTTCTCCTGGGTGTTCCGTCATAAGATCAGTAGAAAAGATCTTGCAGTCTTGAGCCAAGTTGAAGGACATGCCAAGGTGTGAAAGTCCTTGCTGAATCTTACCCAAATCCAGCTCAGCCTGGCTTTAGCTGTCTGTTTCTTTGTGACTAGCCAGGTGCCTCTGGAAACTCTGGAAAGCACTAGGACAACAGCCAACCTTTGCTGCTTATTGCCAGCACCGGTTATTCTAAAGATATACTGCATCTGTACATGGAAGCTTCATTTTAACTATTGTGACAAGTAGCAGTCATTCATAATAGATAATTATGAATAATAAGTATTTATAGAGCTCTACAGAGGCTTCAAAGTACTTTGAAAATACATGGAAGATGATCCCTTATCCGGACATCCAAAACTATTTTTTGGACTATTATGAAATCCAGACATTTTTGTCCAAGACATTTTTTTTTACATTTTCTGTACTGTGAACACTAGAAGGTCTTGTGCTCATTCCCACCTACAGGCTGTAAGTTCTCTGCTCTGCTCTGTGGTGTGTTTAATCCACCCTACTCTTTCCAGGCAGTTTAGCAGTAGCAGCTGAATTCTTTCCACAGGAAGGTCTACACCAGCCATTTTCAACCTTTTTCTGACCTTCACTGACAAAGCACTCAAATTGTCAAAGCACACCATCAGTGTTTTGACAATTGACAAGGCACACCAGGCAGCATGTGGGGGGGGCCCTCACATCTCCCAACGGCCCTACTAACAAATGACCCTCTCCCAAACTCCTATGGCACATCTGCGGCACATCAGTGTGCCATGGCACACTGGTTGAAAATAGCTGGTCTACACTCTCCACCCCAGTCCTTCCAGATTTAACCAATTTTATTTATTTATTTTATTTATTAAATTTTTACCCCGCCTTTTAGCCCGGAGGCACACAAGGCGGCATTACAATATAAAAATTAAAAAAGCAATTTAAAAACAATATAAAACCATACACTAAAACAGAATTAAAACAAAACAATACAGTTAAATTCCCCTCTTTCCAGGCAGATTAGCAGTAGCGGCTGAATGTGCCCCAGTCCTTCAAACGGATTTGGTTCGCCCCATTCCTCCCCCAAATGTTGAGCAGGTTTCCTCTTCCTTGGATGCACAGGTCAGGGGGCTGTCATCAGCTTTCTTACTCTCCCCCCCCCCGGGTAGGAGAGCCCCCTTGGCCTAGCTGATCAGCATTCCTGGCTCATAGCTAGTTCAGCTGGCTGTGGTGGTTCCTGGTGGCTTCCCCCCCCCCCCAAGTCTCCCACTCCAGGGAACTGGCTGCCTCTTGCTCAGGATTTTGTTCTACTCCCGAGAATCCCCACGTGCCAAACCAAGCCTCCTCTTTTGGGGTTTCCCACGCGCTGCAGCAACGCATGGGTGAGCAGAGACTGGAAGCACCTGCGCAGGAGAGTAGTCGTGACCATGCCTGTGCAAAGGACTCCCGCGCTTGGTATCATAGAGCCGCCCACTGGTTGAAAGTCCCAGCCGCTGGGCTGCAAGGTCGTTGCTAAGCATCAGTGGAGGTCTGCAGCAGGGGTGCAGCGAGGCTTGAAGCCTGCTCAGAGCTTGTTGCCATTGGTCAGCTGGGCTCGTTGTCGCCCCGCCCTGCTCTCCCTTGCCCTGCTAACTTGCTGCTGACCATATCTGCCCTGGGGCCCATGGCAAGAACAACATCCTGTGCCAGGGCAGAAGCGCCTTGTGAGAGGACAAATCCAGCCAAGAGACTGCGTGAATACACACTGGAGAGAGGAGTGCATGATGCTGCATCCTGGGTGGCGATAGGCAGAATTTGAGAGTGGATTAGAGTCTCTTAGAGTGTCAGTGGGTATGTTGGAGCCCCAACTACATAGAGGGCAGCTTGCTGTGGGCCTCGTATGCCCTGAAGGAAGTCTAAATTAGCTGAGACCCTCAAACTGGCTTACATAAGAACATAAGAAAAGCCCCACTGGATCAGGATCAAGGCCCATCTAGTCCAGCTTCCTGTATCTCACAATGGCCAACCTCAGGATGCAAGATGTCTGCATCCCATCGCCACTCCCCTGCATCTGACGTTCCAAGGTAGCCTACTTCTAATGTAAGGAGCAATGCAAAGAAAATGAGGAAAACAATAGAATGGGAAAGAATAGAGATCTAGAGATCTTTTCAAGAAAATCAAAGGACAATTTCGTGCTAAGGTAGGCACAATAAAGGACAAAAATGGCAAGGACCTAACAGAAGCAGATGAGATTAAGAAGAGGTGGCAAGAATACACAGAGGAACTATATAAGGCCGATCTAAATGTTCCTGATAACCACAATGGTGCAGTCACTGAGCTCGAACCTGACATCCTGGAGTGTGAAGTCGAGTGGGCTTTAGAAAGCATCACTAACAACAAAGCTAGTGGAAGTGACAACATTCCAGCGGAATTACTCAAAATCTTAAAAGATGATGCTGTCAAAGTGCTGCACTCCATATGCCAGAAAATTTGGAAAACCCAACAGTGGCCACAAGACTGGAAAAGATCAGTTTACATTCCAATCCCAAAGAAGGGCAATGCCAAAGATTGCTCAAACTACCGCACCATTGCACTCATTTCACATGCTAGCAAGGTGATGCTCAAAATCCTACAAGCTAGGCTTCAGCAGTATGTGAATCGAGAACTACCAGATGTACAAGCTGGTTTCCGAAGAGGCAGAGGAACTAGAGATCAAATTGCCAACATCTGCTGGATCATGGAGAAAGCAAGAGAGTTCCAGAAAAACATCTACCTCTGCTTCATTGACTATGCTAAAGCCTTTGATTGTGTGGATCACAACAAACTGTGGCAAGTTCTTGAAGAGATGGGAGTACCAGACCACCTTATCTGCCTTCTGAGGAACCTATATGCGGGTCAGGAAGCAACAGTTAGAACTGGACATGGAACAACTGACTGGTTTCAAATTGGGAAAGGAGTACGACAAGGCTGTATACTGTCACCCTGCTTATTTAACTTATATGCAGAATACATCATGAGGAAGGTGTTGTGGATTTGTGGGAATAGTAGCAGAGTTGGGGGCTTGGAGACCCATTCTAGCGCTTGGCTTAGCGCTCCGGTGCGAAGGACTGAAGCAATCGCCACATTTCCATAACAAAGTCTCTTTATTGTAGCGAAAGTAAGAAAGGTACAAAGGTTCAATCTGCCGGCTAGGAAGCCGGTGAAGTTTGGGCCGCTCGCAGGCGGCAGTTTTCAGTGCAGCTTTACATCTTAAGCACACACAGTGAAAAACTCCTTCTAACAACAGAACAAAGGGATGCAGCCAGAGTGTATCTGGTAGGTGGATACCTGAAGACCCCTTGTGCCCCATTTTACCCAATGGGGTGACCCTTAGAACACTATGAGCTCATGGGAATGTGCAGTGTTTCCAGCCAGGGCTTCCCGTGTGAAACTGTCTGCTTATTCTACACTATCAGAAAGGGAGTACAACTACTATCCCTAACAAGCTGGGAAGCTGCCTGCTGAAGGACACACAGGTGTTCTATCTGATCCTCAGACGGAGAGACGGAATGCCAGTTTCTACCAGTTCTGGACTGTGAGATGTGAAACTGCAACA
>JAJKFI010000187.1:260631-282081 GCA_029204185.1 Lerista edwardsae | reverse complement strand
ATGCCAGTTTCTACCAGTTCTGGACTGTGAGATGTGAAACTGCAACAGAAGGCAAGGCTGGATGATTCACAAGCTGGAATCAAGATTGCTGGGAGAAATATCAACAACCTCAGATATGCAGACGATACCACTCTAATGGCAGAAAGTGAGGAAGACCTCAAGAACCTTCTGATGAGGGTGAAAGAGGAAAGTGCCAAAATTGGCTTGAAGCTCAACATTAAAAAACTAAGATCATGGCAACCACTCCTATCACTTCCTCGCAAATAGAAGGGGAAGAAATGGAAGCAGTGACAGACTTTACTTTCCTGGGCTCGAAGATCACCGCAGATGGTGACTGCAGCCATGAAATTAAAAGACGTTTACTTCTTGGGAGGAAAGCTATGGCGAACCTAGACAACTTAATAAAAAGCCGAGACATCACCCTGCCAACAAAGGTTCGCATCGTCAAAGCGATGGTTTTCCCAGTAGCAATGTATGGCTGTGAGAGCTGGACCATACGAAAGGCAGAACGCTAAAGAATAGATGCTTTTGAGTTATGGTGTTGGAGAAGACTCTTGAGAGTCCCCTGGACTGCAAGGAGATCCAATCGGTCAATCCTCCAGGAAGTCAAGCCTGATTGCTCCCTGGAAGCACAAATCCTGAAGCTGAAGCTCCAATACTTTGGCCACCTCATGAGAAGAGAGGACTCTTTAGAAAAGACCCTCATGCTGGGAAAGATTGAAGGCAAAAGGAAAAGGGGGCGGCAGAGGATGAGATGGTTAGAGAGTGTCACCGAAGCGATGAACATGAAATTGGCTGAACTCCGGAAGCTAGTGGAGGACAGGGAGGCCTGGCGTGCTGTGGTCCATGGGGTTGCGAAGAGTCGGACACGACTTAGCGACTGAACAACAAATGTAAGGAGGTTGCACCACCCATCGTGGCCTGTAGCCTACGATGGACTTTATCTCCAGGAATCTGTCCAATCCCCTTTAAAAGGCACCTAGGCCAGACGCCATCACCACCTCCTGTGGCAAGGAGTTCCACAGATTAATTACCTGCTGGGTAAAAAATGTATTGCCTTTACTCTGTTCTCACTCTCTCAACACTCAATTTTAGTGGATGCCCTCTGGTTCTGGTATTGTGAGAGAGGGAAAAGAACATCCCTCTATCCATCCCATGCCTGATTTTGTACGTCTCAATCATGTCCCCCCTCAGGCACTTTTTGTCTAGACTGAAGAGCCCCAAACGCTGCAGTGTTTCCTCATAAGGGGTGCCCCAGCTCAGTCATCATTTTTCTCTTTGAGGGAGGAGGCCCAGTCATCATTTTTGTCTTTCAGCTAGGAGGGAGGAGGCCCTCAGAATGAGCTCCTCCAGACCTCATGGAAAGGGAGGTGCAGGGGGTAATTCATAGCCAGGGTCAAAAAGGGGGTCCCAGAGCCAAAGGAGGGAGCACATAAGGTTCGATAGTATTCAATACTATTAAAAATCATACTTACATTTTCACTATTTCTTTCTATTTGCAGCACAGTAGATGAAGTTGCCAAAAAATCAGCCAGCACCAGATAACTAAGAATAGCTGGCGACCACCAGACAACTAGGAAAAGCTGGTGAGCACCACCCAACTAGGAAGAGCTGGCAAGCACCAGACAACTGCTGCTAGACAGAGAACCATCAAGATGCTCTGCCAGCAAACCCTGTGTTCTGTTATGTGAGGTGGAAGGCGGTGATGTCAGCTGCAATGGCGTGTCACAATGGCCTTGCCCTTGTCTGCCCCATAGCCATGGTTTCTCATAACGTTCTGTTTGGGGTTTTTTTCCCTTTTGTTTCATTGTGATGGCTTTTAATCCATGATAATCACTTTGGGCACATCTGCTTTGTCTACCAATGTGCATGCGAGCAGAGCCTGAGTGGGGTCCATTCTATCCTTGCACATTCCCTACTGCTCTGCAGCCCCTGCCCTCTGCCCATTCCCACTGCTGACGGCTATGTCCTGAAACCCCTTTTTTTCTTAGTTGGTGGCAGCGCGCATGTGGAAGTGCATTGCTACCATCACCACTGATTAGCCACCAGTGTTGCGCAGGAGTCTCAAAATTCGAGTCCACTCACTTCAGGAGTCTCTGCACCCTCGTGAATTGACTCGTGCATGAGTCCTAGCGCACGCCCTGGAATTTCACTAGTTATTTTCACGAGACACGATTCTTTTTGTGGCAAGCTGTGGGGTGGGCCAGGTGTGCACCCATAACTCCGAACAGTCAAAATCAGTGATGTCATGTAGGGGGTACGCGGGGGTACGCGAGTACCGGTTTCTAGGATTACGGCTGGCCCCGCCCATTCGCCCGCCCACTCGTCGACTCCGCCCCCTGCAACGTTTGAATTTCCTGCACGTTTGAGTTGCCTGCACATTCTCAGAGCCAGGCAGGCAGCGAGTGGAGCCTTGCCTTTCCTTGCCACTGAAAAATGAGCTGCTCTGGGGTTTTGGAACTGTTGGGTCACTTTAACATGATGCCAGGCCTCTTTAACATGTTCTGGGGGTGCTGTGGAATACTGTTTCAACTGTTGGGTCAGTTTAAAATTGTCTGAGGCCTCAAAAAGGGCTTTTTTCCTGCCACGACCTCACTTCCGGCTTATGACGTCACTTCCGGTGGGCGGGTCCCAACACATGTCAATCAAAAGTGAGTACCTGTTATTAAATCATTTAGATGACACCACTGGTCAAAATGGGAGGGGTGTGTGTGTGGGGTGCAGTTAGATTTGTCATTTCATACATAACATTAATGTTCCAGCAGTCTAGCAATGCGCTGCTGACAGCACTTCACTCCTAACCAGCCGCCACGATGACCCACCACCACCACCATTCACATCACAACTGAACTCAGAGGAACGGAAGGGAGAAAAATAGTCTCAGCTGTGGCACATCATTCATTCAGTGAGACCTGTTTCTCCCAAAGCTGGGCTGACCTGTGGCTGTTACATGAGTGGCTCCATATTTGCGTCTGCAGAGAACCGTCCGGCTGAGCTCTTCCATGTGGTCCGCAGTCTGTTACATCTTGCCCCCCTTACTGGTGGGGAGGAGCACACGGAGGCTCGCTGTGACGAGTTCGCTCGACATTTTGCAGACAAGGTCGATCGGATCCGGCATGACTTGGACGCTGCTGTGGGCAGATCTAGTGATGTCCCCGGGGAACCTGTCTATCCTATCATTTGGGATTCTTTTCAGTTTGTAGAACCTGAGGATGTGGACAGGATTCTCTGGAGTGTGAGACCTGCTACTTGCCCGCTCGACCCTTGCCTGGCATGGCTAATTAGAGCTGCCTGGGGAGGGCTGGCCGAGTGGACGGGGAGGGTAGTGAATGCATCTCTGAAGGAGGGGGTGCTCCCGCCTGCTTTGAAGCAGGCGGTGGTTCGCCCCCTCCTGAAGAAACCCTCCCTGGATCCCTCAAATTTAAACAACTTTCGGCCAGTCTCCAATATCCCATTTCTGGGCAAGGTGATTGAGCGGGTGGTGGCGTCCCAGCTTCAGAGGGTTCTGGAGGAAACGGATTATCTGGACCCATTCCAATCTGGCTTCAGGCCGGGGTTCGGGACGGAGACTGCCTTGGTCGCCTTGGTGGATGACCTGCGCCGGGGGATGGACGGGGGAAGTGCGACCCTGTTAGTCCTGCTGGACCTCTCGGCGGCTTTCGACACCATCGACCATGGTGTCCTTCTGGGTCGGTTGGACGGGTTGGGGCTTGGAGGCACTGTTTTGAAGTGGTTCCGCTCCTTCCTGGCTGACAGATCCCAGAAGGTGGTGCTGGGGGACTCTTGTTCGGCACCCCGACCTCTTAGGTTCGGGGTGCCGCAAGGTTCCATCTTATCCCCCATGCTGTTTAACATCTACATGAAACCGCTGGGAGAGGTCATCCGGGGGTTTGGAGTGGGGTGCCATCAATATGCTGATGACACCCAACTTTATCTCTCCTTTCCCCCTGATTCTGAGGAGGCGGTTGAGGTCCTGGATCGCTGTCTGGAGGCAGTTGGGGGCTGGATGCGGGCGAACAAGCTGAAATTAAATCCGGATAAGACAGAGGTGCTTTTGGTTCGGAAATCCACAGCTCGGGTATTGGACTATCGTCCTGCTCTGAATGGGGTTGCACTTCCTCTGAAGGAGCAGGTTCGCAGCTTGGGGGTTCTCCTGGATTCACAGCTACACCTGGAGTCCCAGGTGGCGGCGGTGGCCAGGGGAGCCTTTGCTCAGCTTCCGCTGATCCGCCCTGAGCTGTGCGGACCTGGCCACAGTGACCCATGCCCTAGTGACATCTAGATTAGATTATTGCAATGCGCTCTACGTGGGGCTGCCTTTGAAGACGGTCCGGAAATTACAACTAGTACAGAACGCGGCGGCTCGGGTGGTTGCTGGAGCACGTCGGTTTGACTCTGTCGAGCCGCTGCTTCGGCGACTACACTGGCTGCCGGTTCTGTTCCGGGCCCAATTCAAAGTGCTAGTTTTGACTTTTAAAGCCCTTTACGGCTCGGGTCCGGGGTATTTGAGGGACCGTCTCCTTCCATATAATCCAACCCGTACTCTTAGATCATCTGGGGGGGCCCTTCTGACTGTGCCGCCACCAGGAGAAGTAAGAGGAGTGGCGGCCAGGAAGAGGGCCTTCTCGGTGGTGGCCCCCCAACTCTGGAACACCCTTCCCCTCGAATTGAGAACTGCTCCCTCTCTGTTTACATTTCGGTGGGGGCTGAAGACCTTTTTATTCCAAAAAGCTTTTAATTGTTGACAGGTTGGCTGGCTGGTTATTATGATCCACGGGGCTTGTGTTTTATTTTATTTTTTTAATTGTTTTTAAATTGTTTGTGTTTTTAATCTTGATTGTTTATTGTTTAATACTGTTTTAAACTGTTTTTAATGTTAATTGTTATACTTTATTTTTATCTTTTTTAATATTGTAAGCCGCCTTGGACATCTGCCTCGGCAGAGGAAAGGCGGGGTAAAAATTTCTTAAATAAAAATAAATAAATATGCAACCAGCCACTGTCCCCCACACTGCAGCTAAGCAATGTTCTTCTATGGTCAAGTCTCCTCCCCTCTCCCCTCCCTCGCCCAGAACTGCTATTTCAGACTGCTATTCAGACTGCTATTTCATTCAATTGCGGGTCCAAACCTTTGGAGATGGACAAGACAACTCCACTCCTGCCTTCTGTGAAGGATTCTGGGAATTTAGAATGTAGGCCTGACTCCATATTCTGAGTGAGCTGCTGGGCTGTGGGAAGGTGGCGCTTGTAAATTAATTGGCGCCAGGATGGTGGTTGTTATTAGCTAGGGTGAGAACAGGAAGGGAGTGAATCTTCAAGGTTGCAGGGTAGTGTCCGGATGGCCGCCCTAAAAATGCCAAGCAGCTGTTGTAAATCTTTTGATGGGTCCATCTTGATACGAACCAGAAGAGTAATTGGGAGCACCTGGGGGGGAGTAAGTTGGGCTATAATAGTTGGACTATGATTTCAGTTTATTCATTCAGTTCTCTGGATAGAGACTGTCTCACCATGCTGCCTTGGAGTTAAGAAGGACCCATGCTGCCGTTGCGCAACGAGAAACATCCAGCTTGAGAATGTTTGTAAGACAGCCTGTGTTAAAAGTCTGTAAGTTAGTTTAAGCTAGCTTTATTGTTTTTATTCCTATACTGCATTATCTGACAACTGTTTGTAGCCAAGTCTTGGAAATATTTACTCTCTTAATAAAAGCCTTTTTTTTTTTGCCTTGTGGAACTGTTTGGGAGTACATTGGAATTTGGTGGGGATTCAACCAGGTGCTGGCTAAATCCAGAAGACGCTATCGCATTTGTTTGTACTCCAGGCAGGGGCCGAGAGAGAGGGTTTGGAAGGCAGGCTGTTGCCTGGTCTTCGTGAGTGATTTCTGCCCCTTCTCGGACCTGCCTTTCACACCTTCCTCCCCCTTCAACTGACTGGCCTTCCTCCACCAAACTTGTGGTCCTTCCTCCCCCCCCACACACCTCGTGCTCGCTGAAGCCAGCTACTCAAAACCAAAACATTTTCAAACGCCTTCGCTTTCCACCTCCCCTCCACCCGTACCTGTTCTTCTGGCTGGAAGGAATGAAGTGACTGTCGGTCATGGCAATTTTGTGGCACCTCCCAGATCTCCGATAGAGTTCTATCTGACACAGAAGCTGCAACAAAGTAGTGAAGCGCGTGTGTTGATTTGAGTTACTGGAATTGAGTCAGCGGCCAAGTTAGCGAGTCAGAGTAAATGACATATGTGACTTGATACAGACAAGAGTCAGGCCAAAACGTCAAAACTCGAGTTAAAGTCATGAGTCATGACTCTTTTTTCACAACACTGCTACCCACTCCCATTAAGGGGGGAATACAGTGTTTCCCACTGCCCAGGGTGTGAGGGGTCATGCTACAACTCCGATTTTGGGAACCTGTGCTGTAGAGACTGGAGATGTCTCCCTCACCATAAAGAGTATTGAATTCAGTGCAGCAGGAATTTGAAGAAGTCCCCCTGAGTGGGGTGATACACTCAATCCAATCCAATCCAGGATTTGATTATGTCCGGATCTGGACCCTTGCAGGTCCACAGGGAAGAGCAAGTGGGGGAGGCAGCCTGGCACACACATTGTTCAGGCCTTAGGAGCCAGCAGAGCTAGGAGAGGGAGGAGCTCCTGTGTTGCAGATTAGGAGACCGAGTGTTCCCTGTTCAGTTGAAGAGGGGTGAGACACAACAGCCCCAGTGATGAGAACTGGCCCAGGAGTGGAGAAGGTGCTAGAAGGGGGCAGAACAGGAAAGGGCAGAGCAGAAAGGACAACAAGCTCCTTGCTCAGTTTAAGAAGGTTCCTGCAGGCCAGAGATGAGGTTGGCTGGCTGGAGGCTGAGAGAGTGAAAGGCTGGGCAAAGCCCAGGCACTCCCAAGGAAGCAAGACTACCCTGAGGCAGTGAGGAGGCCAAAGGGCAATGACCAACTCCCGCCCCGCAGGTAATTGTATTTTTACAAATACAATTTGTAAAATTGTACACCTTACCGCAGGTAAGGTGTATTTTTATAATTTTATGATCCACTGGACATGTTTTTTAAATTGTATCTGTTTTTTTGTTGTATTGTTTTTAACATTGTTTTTAATTGTTTTTTAATGTTGATTTTATATTGTATTTTTTATGTTGTATGCCGCCTTGAGTGCCCCCGGGCAAAAAGGCGGGGTAAAAATCAAATAAATAATAATAATAATAATTCTGTGACCTAGTGGACAGTGGCGGATTTAGGGGGCAGGGGGGGCACGAGCCCTGGGCGCCATCTTGGGGCCGTCTAGGGGGGCGCCAGTGACCCCTGCAACATTGCGCGGGTAGACCTGGGCTCCAGAGCCCAGATCTACCCATTGGGACCAGCCACGAGTAGACCTGGGATCCAGCGAGAGGAGCCAAGGTCTACCCGCGGTCGTTTCTAATGGGTAGACCCGTGACTGGTCCCAATGGGTAGACCTGGGCTCCATGGAGCCCAGGTCTACCCGAGGCTGCTTCTGGTGGGTAGACCTGGGCTCCCATGGGGGCGCACTTCTATTGGGTGCCCCGGGCGCCATTTTGACTAGGTCCATCCCTGCTAGTGGAGGCTGCAGGTGGAACAGTACCTCCCTGGTACTGCCAACCACTTCTGGGTCTTTCCAGGGCAGGGCAGGAGGGTGTTGCGCCACTCAGGTGTGTGTGTGTGTGTGTGTGACCCAGGGATTCTCTAACACAAAGAAAACCACTGGCCTAGGGAGCAGCAGGCACTCCTCTTTCTTATTCTAAGAATGGGTGGTGGATAGATTTCTTCAGCTTCCAGGAGCCAAACTGGTAATGGGAAGTGGCACTGGAGGAAAATGTGCACATACACAGCCCAGAACCTCATTGTGGCGCAGAATGATGGCACCTGTGGATGTTGTGTGGGGACCCCCTGGATGACCTCAAGGGTCCCTGGAGCTCAGAGCTTCTGCTTGGTGTGCATTCAGGAGGGAACCCCCCCCCCAAAAAAAAACCCAAAAAACTTCTGGCTGAAAGAAGACTAAAAGGATGTCAATAACCCAAAAGATGACAAAGACCAGCGCTAGATTTGATGGGAAAAGGTTCAAAAATCTTTAATATTAAATGGGGCATAACAGCTATATGATCTGCAGCAAAGTACGGGCTTGTGCAAAGATCAGGTCTCAGAGTTCACATTTTATACATTTCTAACAATACAATCTACTGGGAACAAAACATAAAATAGCAGCAAAGGGTATTTAATTTACATATTTAGAAAGGACAATAAGGTAAACTGGAAGGAGGTATCAGAGTAGAAACCTGAATACTATGTACAAATTCAGCCATGATTGCTTGGCACCAGGGGAGCAACTCCCATTCAGGAGCCACAGGTGCTGGGGCTTGGCTCGGTGCCCTTGCCACGCCCGAGCCAAAGCCATGCCCCTGCGCATAGCCACGCGGCCCCCAGCCAGAAAAGTAGCACTTTTGAATTAAACATTGATGCACAATGCTGAAATTGTGCTGGCACTGCCCCATAATGAAGTGTTTGTGTTCTCTGACCTCATGGAGGACAGTCTGCAGAGAAAGGATAAGGCCACTAAAGTGGTGGTAACCACTGTGCTTTGACCCTTTTTTCTGAGCTTTAGTTATTCTGTTCTATGGTTTTCTTTTTCCATATTTTTCTATATTGATCACCTGGACCCATTTTTTAAAATGACAATATTTCTGGAACCCACCAGAAGTGATGTCATGGCCAGAAGTGCCATCATTGTGCTGCCAGAGCCTGCAGCTGTCCTGAGAATGCAGCAGTAAGTTGGGTTATTTCTCAGCCATTTTCCAATAGCAACGTGAATCAGAAAGGAAGAAAGCCTATTTACAACCTTGACACAAGCCAAACAACCACACAGTCCTCCCCCTGTCCAGTATCCCATCTTCCCATATTTTCAATATGGCTGCTCTAGGTGCTTCATGACCTACCTGAAATTGTCGCATGACCCACTGGTGGGTTTGGGAAACACTGCACTAGAAGCAGCACAGGGGCGTTTCTAGAGGGTGGCAGGGGGTGGCATGAGCCATGGGCGCCATCTTGCAGGGGGCGCCGTTCGCATGGCGCCCGCCCCCCCAAAATGGAGCCCAAGGCCTGCCCGCTCCCGCCTAGGCCCTGCGCAGCATTCTCCTCGCTCTGGCTGGCCTTAAAGAGCTCCGGCTGGCCTCCCGCTTCTCAAGGGGGGCGGGGCGCTGGGCGGCGCCCAATTCTGTTCACTCGTGCCGGCTCTTTAAGGCACGAGCGAACAGAACGCGAAAGAGCTCTGGCTGGCCTCCCGCTTCTCAAGGGGGGCGGGGCGCTGGGCGCTGCCCCATTCTGTTCGCTCGTGCCGGCTCTTTAAGGCTCAGAAAGAACACGGCCAGGGCACCTTAAAGAGCCGGCACGAGCGAACAGAACATGGCCAGGGCGCCGCGTTCTGCTCGCTGCTCGTCCTTAAAGGGCCGGCGGCAGCGAACAGAACGCGCATCTTAGAAGGGGCGGGGCGCAATGTCATGACATCACAATGTGACGTCATGACGTTGCGTGCCCCTAGGGGCGCATTTTCATTGGGCGCCATGGGCGCCCTTTCAAATAGATTCGCCCCTGAAGCAGCATTGATCCACTTCCGACTTGCTAGAAGTGAGCAGAAAGCAGATCATCTATCTCCTTACCATGGTCCATCTCCCAAACCCAGTAGTGCGGGACTTCTGGTTTTATTTAAGGGACTGTGTGAACAAAGCCTGTTCCTCATTAACGCAGTCCTGTTAAATAAAACTGGAAGCCCTTCATTTCTGCATTTAGGAAAACCACAGGACAGAACATGATAACGGGCTTTATTTTTAAAGCACCAAGGCCACAGGAGATGGCATCAGGCAGAGTCCCCAGTTTCGACGTACCTGATGGAGATTGACGGACTGCACAAAGCAAACAAGATTGTGTCCAAATTGCTGACATACTGCTTTTCACATATAATTCTTCTAACATCATGTCTGTCTTAGTCCAAAAATGGACAGATCCCAGGGCCAATTCATCCAAGAGGTCACCTCAGGTGGCAGATTGGTGAGGGCACTCATCTATGTCAGCCTACTTCCCTCCACAGCTCCTCCTTCTCCATCCACTTCCTGGACAAAGAGGAAGAGGAAATGTGGAGGGGAGGGTTGAGCTCATGGAGGCATTATGGTAGGAGGCGCCATGACGTCATTTTCTTGAAGCCACATGGAGCATCTGACTGAGTCAACCAATATGGTTGACTCAGGCAGATCTTTGCCGCCAAGGAGGAGGATTGCCGCGAATTCACGAATCAAAATCTTCCTGCACGTGTGTAAAAGTTAATCTCAACCTCTTTAATCATGCCTGCGTGTTCTGCATACGGGTGCACGAATCACTGTACGACAAATGGGATTTAATTTCCACGGAAAGATTCATGTATTCACATTACATCGGTTCAATAAAACTACTGAAATAGTGCATTATTTTTGAAGCTGTGTAATTTCTTGTTGTTCCTAGCAGTCTTATTCACCATTTTCTGACACTCACTGTTAATGGTCTAGAAGGTAAAAAAAAAAGTATTTCCCCCCTCCTTTCCCCCCTTCCCGTTTACACGTTTTTTCCCGCCTTTCATTTTCTACTGTGATATTTTTGAAATTCTGAACATTAACAGAATTTGTTTTATTGGGGGGGGGAGGGAGTGTAGAAGTTTAAAAAAATATTCTTAATAGCCCATTGTTTTTCTTGGGGGTGAGTGTAGAAGTTTAAAAAATACTCTTAATAGTCTAGAAGTAAAAAAAGAATTACTCTCATATTGACAACTACTTGTGTTATGAAGAGATTTTAATGAAATTTTCCTATATATTTATCTAATTTTTGCCCACCCTCCCCTTTTTTTCCTTTCCTTCCCACTCACACTTTATTTTTCCGCCTTTCATTTTCTACTGTAATATTTATGAAATTCTCAGAATTTCTCAGAATTTATGAAATTCTCAGAACATTATCAGAATTTTTTTCTGTGGGGCATGACCGTTTTATTTTTGCTTGTGTAGATTTCAAAAAATAAGTCTGTCACAATAGTGCAATCTGAGTTTAAATAGACAGCAAGTAGCATTTCGTCCGGTATGTTCAGTAATATAATTATGTGGAATTTAACCTTGTAAGTGCATATTAAATCATAATAAGGTTACCAATAATGTTTCTACACGATCACATGTTTTTATTTTCGTACGTTTTTATTTAAGGAAGAAACTATTCAGTCCTAAACAGTACGAGCAAAGCAATCTGAAATGCTTGGAATGAGGATTGTTTTAAGTCAACCAACATGGCTGCTAAGCCCGCCCCCTGGCTTCAATTCGCTCCTATTACTTCTTAAGGCAGGGCGCCTCCTGTCACTAATAAAACCTCCTTGGTTGAGCTAGAGCATTTGAGAGCAGGAGAATCAGGGTGGCACATAAATGGGTACAAAGAAGCAGCATTTGACACACCACCTGAGGCATCAGGAGGTTTGAGCTGGTGCTGACAGATCCTCATCTTAGGGCACAATCCCAAGTACCTCCTGGGCTGATGCATCCTGCTTGTGTCAGCCTGGGCCTGTTGTAAATGGGCTGTAAGGCACGTTTATGACAGAGCAAGAGGTGCTGGGTCAGTGCAGGGTAATTGTGCCGAACCAGGAATGCCACTAAGCTGGACAGGTAAGCCATCTCCATGCTGGCCGGGTTCAGCTAGTGCAGGGGCTCCTAAAGCAGGGACAAGTGGGAGGGGCCAGATTAGCATGGGGGAAGGGTGAGTCCATAGGTGGGCTGGGTTGGGGAGGCGTTGGAACACGGATCCAGTTGTTGGGCTGGGTCCTAACCCCCAACTCTTGGCCATACAGGCCCAATCCAAGCACTTAGATTTGCGCCAGTGATTTCACTGGTACAGAGCAGCCCTATAAGGGTGGCTGGGTCTTACCCCAGGATAAGGGGACAAATGTCACTTTGCTCCAAAGGCAGTTGGCCTGCCTTCTCTAATGCAGGTTAGGATGGGCTGCCCAGAGGGTTTGGCCATTCCTGGGCTACAGCAATGTGGTGAACAAATATTTTTCAGTTCCTATACTTACGGAACGTTCTGTGAGCTCCAAACGGCAACTGATTTGCTTTATTTGGATGTAGTTTTCATTTTGTTGTTGTTGTTGTTGTTGTTCAGTCGCTAAGTCGTGTCCGACTCTTTGCGACCCCCTGGACCACAGCACGCCAGGCCTCCCTGTCCTCCACTAGCTTCCGGAGTTCGCCCAATTTCATGTTCATTGCTTCGGTGACACTATCTAACCATCTCATCCTCTGCCGCCCCCTTCTCCTTTTGCCTTCAATCTTTCCCAGCATGAGGGTCTTTTCTAAAGAGTCCTCTCTTCTCAGGAGGTGGCCAAAGTACTTGAGCTTCAGCTTCAGGATTTGTGCTTCCAGGGAGCAATCAGGCTTGACTTCCTGGAGGATTGACCGATTGGATCTCCTTGCAATCCAGGGGATTCTCAAGAGTCTTCTCCAATACCATAACTCAAAAGCATCTATTATTGAATGGTGTGTGTGTGTGTGTGTGTGTGTGTGTGTGTAAAAGAGTGAGAGTGAGAGAGATTCATACACATAAAAAGAAAATATAAGTACTACTCATGGCCATATATAAGCAGAGGTCACTTGAAGTCACTCACTCCACCTCTCTCAGGTGGAAATCCATATCTGCAGTAAAATAAATGATCCAAATTAAGATATCCTTGGGTACCAGGAGAAAATTCAAGTTCTTATCTCAGGCTGCCTGGCCAGAATGCAGAGTGAGAGAGCAGCAGCCTCCCTGCTGGTAATCTAGAAGATTCTCACCATCTGGTACCAAGTGGCCACAACTCTCAAAATGGAGTCGGCTCACAAAACGGAGTCAGACCTGGGCCTTTGCTTTTTACAACAACCAGTTTTTAACCTTGCTGTTTTATTGAGGGTGTGTGTGTGTGTGTGTGTGTGACAGGGAGAGAGAGAAAGCTTATAACTCGGGGTGTGGTTTTTTGGTGGTATTTTTTTCCATAGTTTCTTGATTTAAATAGCAAATTGCAGTGTTGTATTGTTATTCTACATTTTCATTTTTATTAATTTCAGTTCTCATTTTTATTAATTTCAAATGCCTTAAAAGTGTACTAGGTAAATGATATAGGTGCTATAATGTCACCAGATGCAACCACAGTAAGTAAGCTATTTTACTTTCTGGAAAATGAACACCAAAATGTGTTGTTTCCTGTTTTTATTCAGATATTTTTACTGCCAAAAGGTGGTTGTTAAGCCCCCCCCCAACAACAACTCCATCCTTATAACTCACTCCTCTCTTTGAAGGCTGAAAACCTACCAGATGAGTTTGTATTGGACCACATTCATTTACAACCACTCATTTAAAATTTTGTATTCAATTTATCCCAGTTCATAATGGCTACCTGTCTTCTGGGAAGAGTTCCAGTTTCTCCCCCCCCCCTTCTTGGGTTTTGACTTGCTTTGTTAGCCTTGTCAGCAGATACATGTGTTTCGAGGCAGTCTTTTTCTGTCCAAAGGTTTACATGTTTCCGAGACTGTGTTACAGAGAGCTACAGAGCCACAGGATGCCCAAGTGCGGTCAGAAGATTAAGGATACCTTTCTTTTGGAAATTGTGTCCTTTCCCGAATCTTGCTAGGGACTGCCAATTCTGGCTGAGGCTGTTCTGAGGTAATTCCCCCCCCCCAGAATAAACTTCTGTCAACTCAGTTTGCAGTCTTATGTGGGTTCTCCTGGGAGCAAACCCCACTGAATACAGGGCAATGTATTCTTACTCAGGAGTACATTGCCCTGTATTCAGTGGGGTTTGCTCACTGAATCTACATAGCATTGTGCTGCATGACAGAGCCAAGGGACACCCCCCCCTATAATGTCCAGGGTTCCGTTTCACTGGGGCTCTGTGTGGTGCTCCTTCCTTCCTAGCTGGGGGAGAGCAACTGACCCTCTTTGGCCCAGCATGTTGCCTTTTCCAGTGGCTGTGTGTTGCTCCTCTGCGTGGTTTTTGGGATTGGGAGCCCTTTATGGTCAGGGAACCACTTATTGCTTTCATGGCTATGGAAACTGCACTGCGAAGTATTTCTTGTTGCAAAGCGGGTCAAATCTCCCCCCTGCACAACAGTTACATCCACAGAGTTTATCCTCCCTTGGACTGGGTCCGAGTGCGGCAATGCATGGGGTGATGCATGCGAGTCACACACAGAGGCTTCCTCCCCAAAGGCTGCAGAAAAGGTCGCTTGAGCGTCTCTTGCTAAAGTAACGAAAAACTACATCTCCCAGCATCCTCGGGGTCTAGGAAGGCGGGACTACCAGCTCCCCGGAGTGTCTTTCAGAAGCAATGCCGGCCCGAGAAGCAGCTCGAGGAGCATCTGGGTGCTGCAGAAGTGGGGCGATCAATGGTTGGTCTTGGCAAGTTCCGGGAATAACGCGGAGTGGGGGATCTTCTCCTTGTTTGCATGCAAATTGCGTTGCATGTTGCATTTGGGGGCAGGGGAAATGTTTCCTTTGGACCTCTCTGTGCTGGAGCGGGGAACCGTGTGTTGAGCGGTGGAGGCGGATTTTCATTTGGAAAACTTGCCAGAAATCGCTGCACAAACAATCAGTTCACTGGGCGCTTCCCAGCGTGTAAGAAAGCGATCTCTGGTTTCTTTCCCTTCTTCAGAAGCAGCTATTTCAACCCCTTAGCCTAGAATTTCTTTAGACGTTGGGGAGACAGAAGTCCAAACCTCCCCGGTGATGCTTTCATTTCGGGGGGGGGGGGGTCTTTTCCGATCTTCTTTCCAATGGTTGAGGCAGACTATGATGTTGAACAGACCTAGCTCTGAGGTGCCTTGTTCTGAGATGCCTGTTCCCACAGAGTGCAGAATAACAAATCGGATTCATAGTGGATTGTCTCCTCCTTCCCTGGACTGGCAAATGGGTGCAGCAGATCCAGCTCAGGTATGAGATTTGCAGGGAGATGTCGGTGGGTTTCTGGTGGGGAGACACAGAGCAGGACAGCCCTGGTTGGTTTTAAAGCTTGTTTTATGCTTACAAACAATTCAGAGAACTAACCTAAAGGCCACTTGGGTCATGAAAGCTTTTATCCTGTATTAAGGTTAAAGAAAGAAGAAAGTAGGTATTTGGGGGGAAAAGGGAGTTCTAGGAAGGCTACCTTTTTGAACTTACAAACTATTGTATCTTTAATTCTTTTTGTACTCCAAACATTCTTGTCTTCTGCAGCTGTAGCCTTGAAGGGAAGGAACAGGCCTCCTGCCACAACATTTTCCATGAGAAAGCCACGTTCCCCACCCAACAGTAATATTCCTCTTCTTGTATATGAAGCTGATAGGGTCAGACCATCAGAGTCTGACTCATTAGAAGACCAAACAATCAGAGGCGGATCAAAGGGGGGGCAAATCTGTAGGTTTTGCAAGAAGCCTTACCCTGTCATGTAAATCCCTCCTCTCCCTTGCTGCTGTAGCCAGTAAGCAACACCAAGATGTTGCTGTTCCCTGTGAGGATTGGCTAGAACAGTGCAGGAGATGAGTGTTTTCCACTGCAAGGTAAGGCTTCTTGCAAAACTTACAGATTTGCCCCCCCTTAGATCCGCCTCTGCAAACAATGCAGCTTCCTTCAGTTGTGTTGCCTCTGCAGTTTTATTTGTACATCTGTTCCGTGAAGGATTGATGAAATACCGATCTAGATGAATGAGTAGGACTTGTTAATACAGGCTGTGTGTCTTTAGTCCAAAATACTTGGGACCAGATGTGTTTTGGAATTTCTATTTTTTTCAGATATATTATTTGCAGGTGTGTGTCCCCCATATCCATGGGGGTTCTGTTTTCCCCCTCCTGCCACAGATACAGAAACTGTAGATGGGGGGGAACCATTTCTAAACAGCAACCCCTGCAACACCCGCTTGCCCCAAAACCATACCTTTTGTTTCGTAGCACGGGAAGCATGAGTGTGTTTCTTCCTTTAACCAAACAATATTCTTGATTCATTGAATACCATGGCGTGGAGGCAACCAGCCTGCGCACTACAAGAAGGAGGCTAACAGAACGTTTACAGGAAGCAGGACAGTTCCTGCTTCCTGTTAACATTCCGTTAGTCTCCTCTTTGTAGCTTGCAGGCTTCAGGGGCTACGAAACAAAAACAAAGGTATGGCAAGGGGTGCAGGGGGAGGTGGATCACCAGATAACTGGATCTGAGGATACGGTGGGGGTGCCTGTTAATACAACAAATATACAACATAGATTGTTGCAATGTATTTGCAAATTTGAGTTAGTATAGAGGTTTTGAAGCTAAAAGAGAGGGGCGGATGGAGCATTGGAATTTTTAGCAAAGGTGCTGGTTGCAGAGTCTAGTCACACCATGAGGATAGAAGCCGGGGTAGTAACTCTTTCTCTAGGATTTCGGCAGACTCTGGTGACATCAAAGCTCAGGATTGTGCAGGTTGAGACAGCAAATGAGGAAACTGTTGCTTGGCTCTCTGTTTGGCACCAGGGGTTGAGATTCAAAGGTTGGCAGGTGGGGGTGTTTTAGTTTTTAGGACGTCCGCTTCTTGCCAGGTGTGCCTTAGCCACTTGATGCTACTTATTGGGGCATTGGATTTGTGGAAACTGCAGCCTTTTAGCCTTTGTTTCCTTTCTTTCTGGGGATGTGGAGAGCTCCACAATTCACTTCAATTTACAGGACTAGGGAAGGGTTTCTTGTGGCGTCTTGTTCGTGTTGAGAAGTAAAGGTTTTGGATTTTAGACTACTTCAGATTTCCAAATGTCAGATTAGGAATGCTCAACCTGTACTTGACACTGGAAAAACACTTGTGCACCTCCTTTTGGTGGGGAAAGGAAGTACAGATATGTTAAATGAAAGTAACCAGAATGTTTCCTCTAGGGACTCATGTCCTGCCCGTGTTGGAGATGCTGAGGGGGGGTCTGGACACTGTCTGAAGGCATCTTGTTCTTGCAGGGTCCGGTGGTTTTCGAGGATGTGGCCGTGCGTTTCACAGAGGAAGAGGCAGCCCTGCTGGGCCCAGACCAAAGAGCCTTGTACAGGGAAGTCATGCTGGAGAATTACGGGAATGTGGCCTCTCTGGGTAAGGCGGCTCCTTCTGCCGTGTGGTCCGTGGTTTTTTACATCCCTGTTCCTAAGAAAACAAAGGTGTTTGAAGCTGCTTCTTTAGTTATGCTCCAGGAACATCCTGACTCGATTGGATTGAGGGGGCTCCTGATGGCTTACCAATCAAAACATTCCTGCTGGACAATAGGTGTAGCAGGGTGTGTGTTGCTTCAGATTCAGGTTGGCAGAGTCTGAAAAGGATTGCCCAGGTGAGCCTGGCAGCCAGACAGATAGGAACTTAATTTAATTTCAGGCAGGACTTGCACTTGCATACTTCTTTTGTCAGAGACCCGGATTTGCACTGCCAGACCCTAAGGGGGAAGGAGACATACAGATGTCCCTGGCACCAATTCTTAATAGCTCTTGCATTATCTTGCGTTATCTCCTGAGGGTCACCTGTGTGACCTCACTCTTTGCAGGGTAGCAGCCTGTAACTCCCAAGTTGAAATCCAAAATGGAGTCAGGCCTGTACGCATGTTTGGGAAGAGAGGGTGTCCACAACATAGGCCAGCAAAGTTTAGTTGCCACAAAGTTCCACCGTAAAGCGTGTTTGGACCACTCGGAGTCAGGGAGGATGGCGCATGTCTGTGTGCTGGCCTCTCTGACTCAGAGTGGTCCAAACATACTTTACAGTGTCCCTTGCGCTGGCCTAACTGTGCCCGCCTAACTCCAGGTTAGGATTGAGCCCTCAAATTCTGTGCCTTCACAGGGATAGCTTTGGGAGTTCAATGAACATTTGCCTGACCTTTCTCTTGTCTTCTCCTTCCCAAGAGGGATTTCCAGTGGCCAAGCCTGACTTCGTCCTCCAGCTGGAAGAAGGGAAAGATCCGTGGCTGCCCGATGCTCGCGATGAAGACACTTCTGGGTTCTGTTGGGGTAAGCCAGCAACTCGGCACCCAATAACCGCTTTACCGAAACATTTTCCAATCTCTTTTATGTTATTATCATTTTAAGTATGTCTGCCCAGTCTTCCTAGGAAATGCAGTACAAGTTCAGCATCCACAGGGATTCTGTTCCCAGCACACCTGCGGATGCCAAAACCCGCGAATAAACAAATCCGCGCATCGGGGTCCCTCCAGACTGACGTCTCTCCCTCTGCCAACTCTACTTTCACGGAGCTCGACTGAGCTTGCTTGGTTAGTCATCTCAGTCGGACCCCATGAAAGAAGCTTTAGCTCAAGGAAAAATCTCCCCACCTTCCTTGCAGCAGCCACTGCTGAGGAGAACCCAGTGAAACTAGATCCCTCAGCTCTACTGAGTATGCTTCTTTTCTTCAAACCATGTTATTAAATTAACCAATAACAGAATAATTCTAATCAATACGAACTAAACATCAATAACTATAAACTAAAAAAAAACCATAATACTTATATTGATGATCTATAAACTGTGCAAGCATATACCAAAGTATTATTTTGGTAAAAACCCAATCCTCCACTCCAGTCTTCATAATACAAACCTTTTTCAGGCATTCTTAAACATCTTTCCTCCTCCCTTTATCTAACATTTCATAGAACCATAGAGTTGGAAGGAACCTACAAGGTCATCTAGTCCAACCCCCTGCCTGTAGCAGGAAATCCTCCTAGAGCATCTCCAGCAGGTGCCTGTCAAGCCTCTGCTTGAAGGTCTCCGGTGAGGGAGAATCCACCACCTCCCTTGGCTGACTATTCCACTGTCAACCCGCCATTATCATCAATCAATCAACAGGTACTTATATACCGCTTTTCAACATGAAGTTCACAAAGCGGTTTACAGGAAAATAGTAATAATAATAAAATTAAATGGTTCCCTGTCCCAAAGGGCTCACAATCTAAAAAAAAAAAAAGGCAGACCACCAGCAACAGCCACTAGAAAGACTGCACAAGGGTAAAGAGGGATAATTACTCTCCCCCTGCTAAACATAAGAGGAGAACCACTTGAAAAAGTGCCTCTTGCCCAGTTAGCAGGGCAAGAAATCAAGAATCAAGAAATTCTTCCTGATGTTTAACCAGAATCTCCTCTTTGCTGTTTGTACCCATTTCTTTGATCTCTTCTTAACAATTTATTATAATTACTTTTGTTCTTCAAATTCACAAATCATATCTTTTTTCTCTCTCTCTCTCTCTTCTAAGAAAACAATAAGCTGCTTCCAATTATTCCTGAATGTACTTTTTTTTTACTTACGTAGAATTGTGAGTTTATTCATTTCTGCTAATTCCAAAACTTTTGTCCACCAATTTTCAACTGGCGGTATTTCTGTCATTGGATTTCCAATGTTGTACATAGTTGTGCTGCTATTGCCATACAGGTAGATTATCCAGACAGCCAAAATCCAGACTATTCCAAAATCCAGATATCTTTGTCCAATACTTTTAAACTTTCAGTAGAAAGGTCTTGTGTTCATTCCCACGTACAGGCTGCAAGCTCTATTCTCTGCCCTGTGGTGTGTGCCATTGTTGAAAAATGTCCAAGAGGCCCGCAGACACCCAATGGGTCACAGTGAAAAGAGCAAGCATTTCTCATTATATTTATGCATTTATTCAAAAATCCGGAAAAATCCAGAGACTTTCCCATCCCAGGCATGAGACTTTCCCATTTGGATATGGGCTAATCAACCTGTATATAAAAATAGTGTCTCAGAATTATTTCCAACACAATAATCTTACATATCCAACAAAAAAGCTGCTGGTTTCATTCATATATTTTCTTTTAAAATTAGCTGCATCTCCATAGATATCTATATTCAATACTTTCTTGCTTTGTCCACCACATACGATAAAAAGAACCTTCATGCTCCATAAATTTTTCTCACACCTATTTGATACTTGTTCATACATTTTGATTGTCTAAATGGGGTCAGGTTCCACCTATACCTCATAAAAATACTTTTTCATGTTCATGTTTAATGTAAATTTCATTCCTTTACGTTTTTTACCCATTGTTCCATTAGGATATCATGCCTCATATTTTTGGCCCATTGGACCATACGTTCCTCGACTTGCTCAGCCACTGTCTCGTATTTCAACAACAGTGTGTACATGTTAGCAATTTCCTGCCCTTCTTTAAATAAACGTTTTTTGAGAAACAGCTCACTTTGATAAAAACCCTCTTCTTGTATTTTTCTATAAAATCTGAATTGGTATTTATTCCATACCTTTATTCCATCTCTTATATAATGATTTTTAAATTCTATATTAGCTTTAACTTTTTTCATTGTCTGGTTTTCTGGTATGGAAAACTCCATTGCTTAATGACATCACTTCTGGCCCTGGCGGCATACTGAGGTCACTTCCTGCTCAATGACACCAATTCCAGCTTTATGTCCTCACTTCTGGCCCTAGATAGGTCCCTTCAGTTTATCATTCTCAAGAGTTGGTCCAAGTGCAAAAACAACCATTGCACTAGAACAATTGAACAGTGGATCAGCAAACAAAAACACTGTCCCTTTTCACCCCAGCACAGTGTCTTTCTCGTGGCTGTTGCTGGTGGTGTTCTCCATTCCTTTAGATTGTGAGCCCTTTTGGGACAGGGAGCCATTTAACTTTAATGTTATTATTTGCCTGTAAACCGCTTTGTGAACTTTATGTTGAAAAGTGGTATATAAATACTAGTGATTGATTGATTGATTGATTGATTGATTGATTGATGTCATCAAGTATTGAGCAGAGGCTGTCAAGATTCTGCTTTGCTTTCCACTAAACCCTCGAACTGCACCTTGCAGAGCCAGCTGCAAATAGTGGCTGGAGAGGACAGGTGGAAATGCAGGAGGCCTCGGAGGACATGAGCTTTTTGAGGTGCCATTTCCTTATTTCACTGCTAATCAAGATTCTCTCTTTGTTCCAGGAAGCAACAGACAAGCCCATGAGGATCAGCGGCAGTCCTGTGAGCTGATATTGGCAACAACTACGCTTGATGAAAAGGAAGTGACTTTTAGAGACCAGGACAGAGCAGAGACGCAGAAGCAAAGCCAGTCAGAAAAATGGACAAATGAATCTTACGCTCTTGAGGGTGTGGATATCCCCGTCGAACGAGAAAACGGAAAGAGGAAGGAGCAACGCTTTCAGTGTGCAAAAACCTTCAAAAGTGAACCAAAATTTAGTAGACATATAGGAAACCATGCAAGGGTGAAACCCTATAAATGCTTGGAATGTGGAAAGAGCTTCTGTCAGAGCACAAACCTGACTGTGCATCAAAGAATTCACACAGGGGAGAAACCCTATAAATGCTTGGAGTGTGGAAAGAGCTTCAATCAGAAGATAAACCTGACTGTCCATCAAAGAATCCACACTGGGGAGAAACCCTATGAATGCCTAGTGTGTGGTAAGAGATTTAGTGG
>JAJKFI010000187.1:231188-260621 GCA_029204185.1 Lerista edwardsae | reverse complement strand
GGGGAGAAACCATACAAATGCCTAGAGTGTGGAAAGAGCTTCAGTCAGAGCAAAAACCTGACTATGCATCAAGGAACCCACACAACAGAGAAACCATACAAATGCCTAGAGTGTGGAAAGACCTTCAGTCAGCGTTCTTACCTGACTGTCCATCAAAGAATCCACACAGGGGAGAAACGATACCAATGCTTGGTGTGTGGAAAGAGCTTCAGTCACAGCTCACACTTGACTAGACATCAAAGAACACACACAGGGGAGAAACCCTATAAATGTTTGGACTGTGGAAGGAGCTTCAGTGATGGCTTGTCCCTGACTTTACATCAAAGAAGACACACAGGGGAGAAGCCGTATTCATGTTCAGAGTGTGGAAAGAGCTTCAGTGTTGGCTTCTGCCTGACTTTGCATCAAAGAATCCACACAGGAGCTAAACCTTATAAATGCTTGGTGTGTGGAAAGAGCTTCAGTAGGAGCTCACACCTGAGTACACATCAAAGAACACATACAGGGGAGAAACCCTATAAATGTTTGGAGTGTGGAAAGAACTTCAGTAGGAGCTCAAACCTGAGTAGACATCAAAGAACCCATGGAGGGGAGAAACCCTATAAATGTCTGGAGGAAAGAGCTTCTCTAGGAGCTCACACTTGATTGTGCATCAAAGAACACAGACGTGAGAAACTATAAATGTTTGGAGTGTGAAAAGAGCTTCAGTGATGGCTTATGCCAGACTTGCATCGAAGAATCCACACAAACTATATCCTATAAATGCTGGGAAAGAGCTTCAGACAGCACTCACACTTGACTAGACATCAAAGCGCACACACACAGGGTAGAAACCCTATAAATGTTCAGACTGTGGAAAGAGCTTCAGTAGGAGCACAAACCTGATAGTACATTGAAGAACCCACATAGGGGTGAAACCCTATAAATGCCTAGAGCAGTGATGGCGAACTTATGACATGTGTGTTAAAGGTGACACACTAGTTTGAGGTGACAAACCAGCATTCCCCAATGTCTGACAAAAGCTGAATTTGTTTTACTCGTTTTTCATTTTTGTAATTATTTGATCTTTCTTTATATAATACAAAGCATCACACATGACTGGACTGTATTTTTTGTTTAAATAAATGAATATATGGAATTGTTTTTCTTTTGGGGGGGAGGGAGATTGACACACCAGCAGGGTTAAGGTAAGCATTTTCCTAAGTTTTGACACACCAAGCCCCAAAGGTTCGCCATCCCTGGCCTAGAGTCTGGAAAGAGTTTCAGTGAGGGCTCACGCCAGACGTTGCATCAGAGAACACACACACAGGAGAAATGTTCGGAGTGTGGAAAGAGCTTCAGAATTGGTTCACAACTGACTTCACAGCAAAGGACCCACACAGGGGCGAAACCATATAAATGCAACAAGTGTGGGAAGAGTTTCAGTGTGAGCTGAGGCCTGACTGTGCATCAAAGAACCCACACAGGGGAGAAGCCATATAAGTGCTTGGAGTGTGGAAGCTGCTTCAGTCGGAGCGATATCCTGAAATTTCATCCATGTACTCCAGCCTTTGGGCTGTCAACTTGACCTGTTGAACATCCAGACTTGCAATAAGAAGGTCATCAACAAAAATTAATATCACAATTTGGTGATTTCCAACCCCTTTTGTGTATTCACAGGGATCTGCCTTAGCTGATGCAAACCCCGTGTCTTTGAGTGCATTATCAAGACATGTGTTCCAGTTTCCTGCTGCCTGTTTCACCCCATAAATTGTCTTTTTCAATCTGTACACTGGTATACCAGGTTGACCCTTGCTAACTGGGCAAGAGGCACTTTTCCAAGTGGTGTCCTCTTATATTTAGCAGGGGGAGAACAATTGTCCCTCTTCACCCCAGCACAGTGTCTTTCTCGTGGCTGTTGCTGGTGGTGGTCTCCATTCTTTTAGATTGTGAGCCCTTTTGGGACAGGGAGCCATTTAACTTTAATGTTATTATTTGCCTGTAAACCGCTTTGTGAACTTTGTGTTGAAAAGCAGTATATAAATACTAGTAAGTGAAATCCCGGGGCCTGTTCCATGTACACTGTTTCTTCGAATTTGGCATTTAAACATGCGGTTTGAGCAACATAATGACATACATACCACTGATGGTATGCAGCTAATGTCAAAACTAGGCGTATGGCTGGTCCTCTAACAGTGGGTGCAAAAACCTGGTCATACTCAGTGTATTGCTCTTTGGAAAAACCCCGTGCAACCAATCTGGCTTTAAAAAGAACAGAACCGCCCTCTTGGATCTTCTTTCTAAACACCCATTTGCTGCCAACCTGCCCTGTGCCCAGCGGTGTCATGCTGCCAGAACGCTGGGTGGGACAAACGGGTGAGCGGCAGCCCGCCCGTCACGTCACGCTCCGTTTCGCCGTCTTCCCCTTCCCCCGGAGGCGGGGAAGATGGAGAAATGGAGCGTGACGCGACGGGCGGGCTGCCGCTCACCCGTTCGTCCCACCCAGCGTTCCGGCAGCATGACACCGCTGCCTGTTCCCCTCTGGTAGTTTGCACGTTGTGAACACCTCCAGCTGCTTCATTGGAGCCGTTTCTTTCTGCATGGCCTGTAGCCACTGACTTCGTTCCAGTTGAGGCAGTTCTAGCATCTGGTGATATGATTCAGGCTCACACAGGACATGGCAGGCAATTGCCTCCCCAACAGCAAACCGCTGTGGGGGAATTCCTTTGGAAGCAGGTTCAGAACATCTTCATTCAGGCACATTAGACAATAGTTCCTCCTGTTCCACTTGTGAATCAGGCTGCCTGTCTGGCAATTGAGAGGTTAACTTTCTCTCCCTTTTGCATTCCTCTTCCCCAGCAATCTTATTGCCTTGCAGCTCACTGCTCTGAGAAGAAATCCCTTCTCCATCAGGCAGAAAAACATGTGTATTGGATATTCTGTCCCAATCTGCATGTTTGCAAAATTTGCAGACCTAGATATAACTATTTTTCTTTTAATTTCATCCAAAAACCTGTACCCTCTGGGTCCAATTTCATAACCACGAAATGTTAATTTTCTGGCCTCTGTATCGGTTTCGGGGTATGTACCTACACTTTGGACCCAAAACATCTCAAAAATGTCAGATTTGGGCTTTTACGTAAGAAGAGCCCTGCTGGATCAGCTAGTCCAGTTTCCTGTATCTCACAGTGGCCCACTAGGTGCCATATAGAATTTTGCCATGTAGAATTCTGTAGGGAATGTCATTTACTGCAGATGTCGACAGCCTATTAATTATGTAATTCGCTATCAGAATTTCCTCTCCCCAGTATGCATGACTAAGTCCTGAGTCGGCTAACAGCATGTCCTTCACTGTCTGCGGCCACCGGTTTCTCCATTCAGCTATTCCATTCTTTGGGGCAGAATATGGACAGCTCTTTCTATGGGTAATTCCCATCTTATTTAACTAGTTCTGCATATTAGAACCCATAAATTCTCCGCCCCAATCAGACTGCAGCTAAGCCACCTTTTCCTATATTTACTTTCAACAAGATTTACCCATTGTCTGAACTTCTCAAACACTTTTTTCTTTTAGTTTTCTTTTAGTAGATAGCAAAAGGAGAATCTAGAATAATCTACTATCACAAAAATGTATTTCGATGCCCCACAACTGGGCCTCAGTGGGCCAATCAGATCAGCCTGCACCAGTTCAGATATCCTCTTTGACTTCACAAGGCTACACTCCATGTTATGTCCAGACTACTGTTTTTCAAAGTTGGTGTGTTTTTAAATTTGTGTAACAGATGAGGAAGCAGCTTCTGATGCTGGTGACTCTTTTCATGAAAAGTTTAAAATCGGGGGGGGGGGGGGAATATGGTTGCTGTACTGAAGGACGAATGTATTGTGACAGCTGGTTGTATCACTGACTGCTGTCAAAGTCACAGGTCTCCAATTGGGGGACGGGGCTATAAAACTCACAGGTTGATAACATAAGACGACCCCCACTGGATCAGGCCAAAGGCCCATCTAGTCCAGCTTCCTGTATCTCACAGTGGCCCACCAGGTGCCTCAGGGCGCACATGAGACAACAAAGATGCTTGCATCCTGTTGCCACTCCCTTGCACCTGGTACTCTGAAGTAGCCTGCTATTAATATAAGGAAGTTGCCCAACCCATCATGGCCTATAGCCCACGATGGACTTAGCCTCCAGAAAACTGTCCAGTCCCCTTTTAAAGGAATCTAGGCCAGATGCCATCACCACCTCCTGTGGCAAGGAGTTCCATAGCTTAATTACCCGCTGGGTATTTCCTTTTATCTGTTTTAACTCTCCAAACACTCCATTTCAGTGGGCGTCCCCTGGTTCTGGTATTGTGAGAGGGGAAAGAACATCCGTCTATCAACTCTATCCCTCCCGTGCATAATTTTATATGTCTCAGTCATGCCTCCCCTCAGGTGCCATTTTTCCAGATTGAAGAGTCCCAAACGCTGCAGTCTTTCTTCATAAGGGAGGTGCCCCAGCCCTGAAATCATTTTTGTCGCTCTCTTCTGCACCTTTTCCAGCTCCACTATGTCCTTTTTGAGATGTGGTGACCAGAACTGTAAGCAATACTCTAGATGTGGCCTTACCATTGATTTGTACAATGGCATGATAATATTGGCTGTTTTATTCTCAACCCCTTAATTACCCCAAACATGGAATTGGCTTTCTTAATTGCTGCCGCACACTGGGTCGATACCTTCATTGAATTGTCCACCAGCACCCCAAGATCTCTCTCCTGAGCTGTCACAGATAGCTCAGAACCCATTAGCCTATAGGTGGTTTTGATTTTTTGCCCCAATGCGCATCACATTACACTTGTCTATGTTGAAACGCATCTGCCATTTTGCTGCCCATTCCCCCAACTTGGAGAGGTCCTTCTGGAGCTCCTCACAATCCCTTCTGGTTTTCACCACCCAGAAAAGTTTTATGTCATCTGCAAACTTGGCCACCTCTCTACTTATGCCGGTCTCCAGGTCATTTATGAACAAGTTGAAAAGTACCAGCCCCAAGACAGATCCTTGGGCACTCCACTTTTCACCTCTCTCCATTGTGAAAATTGCCCATTGACCCCCACTCTCTGTTTCCTGGCCCTCAACCAATTCTGAATACATAAGAGGATCTGCCCTCTTATTCCCTGACTGTGAAGTTTACTCAGCAGCCTTTGGTGGGGGACTGTGTCAAATGCCTTCTGAAAATCCAGGTATATGATATCCACAGGTTCACCCACATCCATGTGCCTGTTGACCTTTTCAAAGAATTCCAAAAGGTTCATGAGGCAAGACTTACCCTTACAGAAGCCATGGTGACTTTCTTTCAGCAACACTTGTTCCTCTATGTGTTTTAGGATTTTATCTTTGATGAGGCTTTCCACCATCTTACCTGGAGCAGACATTAGGCTGACCGGCCTGTAGTTTCCAGGGTCCCCCCTTCTACCTTTTTTAAAGATTGGCGTGACATTGGCTATCCTCCAATCCTCTGGCACCGTGGCTGTTTGAAGGGACAAGTTGCATATTCTAGTTAAGAGGTTGGCATATCATTCTTTAATTCCTTGATAACTCTTGGGTGGATGCCATCTGGGCCTGGTGACTTATTTATATTTAATTTATCAATTGGATCTAAAATATCTTGTTTATTAACAGTTATCTGACTTAAATCCTTAGTTAGGAGAGGCTGCTCGGCCCGTGGTATCTGCCCAAACTCTTCTGCCATGAAGACGGACGCAAATAATTCATTTAATTTCTCTGCAATTTCCAGGTCCCCTTTTATCTCCTCTCTCCTGATGCAATATGCAGAGGTCACTTGAAGTCACACAGCCTGTCTCAAGTGGAAATCCATATCTGCAGTAAAATAAATGATCCGAATTAAGATATCCTTGGGTACCAGGAGAAAATTCAAGTTCTTATCTCAGGCTGCCTGGCCAGAATGCAGAGTGAGATAGCAGCAGCCTCCCTGCTGGTAATCTAGAAGATTCTCACCATCTGGTACCAAGTGGCCACAACTCTCAAAATGGAGTCAGACCTAGGCCTTTGCTTTTTACAACAACCACTCTTTTTACCTTTCTGTTTTATTAAGGTAGTGTGTGTATATGTGTGTGCATGCGAGAGAGAGAGAGAGAGAGAGAGAGAGAGAGAGAGAGTGCTTATAACTCGTGGTGTGGTTTTTTGGTGATATTTTTTCCAAAATTTCTTGAGTAAAATAGCAAATTGCTGTGTTATGTGTTCAACATTCTCAATTCAACTTCTCATTTCCATTAATTTTAAATGCTTTAAAAGTATACTAGGTAGATGATTTAGGTGATATAATGTCACAGTATTATTTCTAATTGGAAAAGTAGTCTATTTTAATTTCTGGTGAATAAAACACCAGAATGTGTGTAGTTTTTATTCAGATACTTTTACTGCCAAAAGGCGGTTGTTAACGCCCCATCCCTACTTATAATAACTCACTTCTCTCTTTGAAGGCTGAAAACCTACCAGATGAGTTTGTATTGACCCCTCATTCAAAATTTTCTATTCAGTTTGTCCCAGTTCATACGTAAACGAAAGTAATTTCTGGCCACCTGTCTTCTAGGAAGAGTTCCAGTTTCTCCCCCACCCCTTCTTGGGCTTTGACTTGCTTTCTTAGCATTGTCAGCGGATACATGCGTTTGGAGGCAGTCCTTTTATGTCCAAAGGTTCACACGTTTCCAAGTGCTCCTTCCTTCCTAGCTGGGGGAGAGCAACTGACCCTCTTTGGCCCAGCATGGAGTCTTTTCCATTGGCTGTTGCTCCTCTGCATGGTTTTTGGGATTGGGAGCCCTTTATGGTCAGGGAACCACTTATTGATTTCTCGGCTATGGAAACTGCACTGTGAAGTATTTCTTGTTGCAAAGCGGGTCAAATCTCCTCCCTGCACAACAGTTACATCCACAGAGTCTATCCTCCCTTGGACTGGGTCCGAGTGCGGCAATGCATGGGGTGATGCATGCGAGTCACACACAGAGGCTTCCTCCCCAAAGGCTGCAGAAAAGGTCGCTTGAGCGTCTCTTGCTAAAGCAACGAAAAACTACACCTCCCAGCATCCCCGGGGTCTAGGAAGGCGGGTCTTTCAGAAGCAATGCCGGACCGAGAAGCAGCCGGAGGAGTATTTCGGTGCTGCAGAAGTGGGGAGATAAAAGGTTGGTCTTGGCAAGATCCGGGAATAACGTGGGGTGGGGGATCGTCCCTTTGTTTGCTTGCAGATTGCTTTGCATGTTGCATTTGGGGGCAGGGGAAATGGTTTCCTTTGGACCTCACTGTGCTGGTGGGGGGAACCGTGTGCTGAGCGGTGGAGGCGGATTTTCATTTGGAAAACTTGCTAGAAATCGTTGCACAAACAATCAGTTCACTGGGCGCTTCCCAGCGTGTAAAAAAATGATCTCTGGTTTCTTTCCCGTCTTCAGAAGCAGCTTTTTCAACCCCTTAGCCTAGAATTTCTTTAGACGTTGCGGAGACAGAAGTCCAAACCTCCCCGTTGATGCTTTCGCTTCGGGGGTCTCGATCATCTTTCCAATGGTTGAGGCAGACTATGAAGTTGAACAGACCTAGCTCTGAGATGCCTTGTTCTGAGATGCCTGTTCCCACAGTACGCGGAATAACAAATCGGATTCACTGTGGATCGTCTCTTCCTTCCCTGGACTGGCAAATGGGTGCAGCAGATCCAGCTCAGGTATGAGATTTGCAGGTGGGTTTGTGGTGGGGAGACACAGAGCAGGACAGCCCTGGTTGGTTTTAAAGCTTGTTTTATGCTTACAAACAATTCAGAGGACTAAGCTAAAGGCCACTCGGTTCATGGAAGCGTTTATGTATTAAGGTTAAAGAAAGAAGAAAGTAGGTATACTTGGGGAGGAGAACCTAGGACTTTTTTGAACTTTCAACCTCTTGTATATTTAATTCAATTTGTAGTCGAAACATTCTTGTCTTCTGCAGCTGTAGCCTTGAAAAGGAAGCCGCAGACCTCCTGCCGCAACGTTTTCCATGAGAAAACCACGTTCCCCACCCAACAGGAATATTCCTCTTCTTGTATATGGACAGTCAGACCATCAGTCTAGCTGTCTTAGTCTGGCTGTTTTGGACAGTCTGGCTGTAATACTTGACACCAGTTGGAGATTTCGGAGATGGGCAGTCCAATCCTAAGCTGCCCAAATGCCAACCGCTGGATCCTGTGGGTGCTGAGGCTACCACCAGGTTCTCCTCATGATAAAGGAGCGTTTGCTCCCTTACCCCAGGTTACACTGCTGCTGTGCCAATAGGTCCCCTCGATTCTGTGCCTGCGTTTGAGCAGGCACAGCAGAGCCAAGGAGATCCGCGTTGGGCTGCCTGGCTTGGGAGGGTGGTTTGGATTCCGCGTCAAAGGCTGTCGCTGTCCCTGCCCCCTCGCAAGCCTGATCCTCCCCTCCTCTCGCCCGGCCCGCCCTCCTCATGCCTCCCCCCTTCCAGCACGTTGCACCGTCACCTGGTAGTGTTCCTTACCCCACTGGTGGTGCGGTGTCCTCTTCGCAGCTCTGAGTTCCCAGTGCCAGCACTCCTTCCTTCCCGTGTGCCGTAACAGTGCTGCATGCCCCCATTTGCGACACCCAGAATCAGCCATACCCTTGTACCGCCAGCCACGAGGGCTTCTGGATCGCAGAAGAATAACTCCTTTCCCCTTCCAACCCTCAGCAGGGTATTAATGAAAACTGTCCTCTCCTAGCAGGTGATTGGAAATCTTCCCCCCAAATAGCAACCACAGATACGGAAAAGAAACACGAGGTCCTGATGAAAAGACCAAAGAACACAGCTTCCTTTGGTCATTTTGCCTGTCTGTACATCTGTTTTGTGAAGTAGAACTGGTGAAATACCTTATGTAGATGAATGAGGAGGAAATGTGAATACAGGTTGTGCATCCTTAATCATACTTGGGACCAGATGTTTCTTGGGAGTTGTATTTTTTTCAGAGTTTGGAATATTTGCAGGCATTCCCCCCATATCCTTGGGGGTTCTGTTCCACACACACACACACACACACACGCACACACACACACACACACACACACAGAGAGAGAGAGAGAGAGAGAGAGAGAGAGAGAGAGAGAGAGAGAGACTATAGATATGGGGGAACCATTTGTAAACAGCAGCCTCCACAACCCCCCCCCCTCGCTCCATCACCACACCTTTGTTTTTGTTTTTTTGTTTTTAACAACGTTCTTGCTTCACTGAACAACACGGCGGGAAGGCAACCAGCCTGCACACTGCAAGGAGGAGACGAACAGCGCGTTGACAGGAAACAGGACCGTTCCTGCCAGTTCCAGAATTGTCCTGTGAACATTCTGTGAGTCTCCTCTTTGTAGCATGCAGGCTTCAGCTGCTACGAAGCAAACACAAAAGTATGGTAATTGGCGCAAAGGGAGCTGGATCCGCGGATAACTGGATCCAAACATGCAGGATCTGCGGGTGGGGGAATGCCTGTATATACAGCATAGATCGTTGCCAGTGAGTTAGAAGTTTTGAATCTGAAAGAGTGGGGCTGATGGAGCTTTGTATTTTTGCGCAAAGGTGCTGGTTACAAAGTCTAGTCACACCATGGGGAGTGGAAGCCAGGGTGGTGGCTCTTTTCCCAGGATGTTGCCAGACTCTGGTGACGTCCAAGCTCAGGAGCTTGTGGGTCAGGAGAGGAAACGTAGAAAATATTGCTTGGCTCTCAGTTTGGCACCAGAGGTTGAGATTTGCAGGTTGGCAGGTGGGGGTGTTTTAGTTTTTAGAACCTCAGCTTCTCGCCAGGTGGGCTAGACCATTGGATATTTCGAATTGGATTTTGGGGGCACTGGATTTTTGGAAACAGCAGCCTTTTAGCCTTCCTTTCCTTCCTTTCTGGGGATGTGGAGTGCTCCACAAGGGCAGATTCACTTCAATTTACAGGACCAAGGAAGGGTTTCTTGTGACGTCATGTTAGTGTTGAAAAGGGAAGGTTTTGGATTTTAGGCTACTTCAGATTTCCAAATGTCAGATGAGGAATGCTCAACCTGTACTTGATACTTGAAAAACACTTGTGCGCCTCCTTTTGGTGGGGAAGGGAAGTGCAGATACGTTAAATGAAAGTAACCAGAACGTTTCCTCTGGGGAGAGAGACACTCATGTCCTGCCTGTGTTGGAGATGCTGCGGGGTGGGGGGAGTCTGGACACTATCTGAAGGCATCTTGTTCTTGCAGGGACCGGTGGTTTTCGAGGATGTGGCCGTGCGTTTCACAGAGGGAGAGGCAGCCCTGCTGGGCCCAGACCAAAGAGCCTTGTACAGGGAAGTCATGCTGGAGAATTACGGGAATGTGGCCTCTCTGGGTAAGGCGGCTCTGTCTGCCGTGTGGTCAGTGGCTTTTGACAGCCCTTTTCCTTTCCCGGAAGACATGTTTGCTTGCTCTGGAACAGGAATTGGCAACATACAGCCCCTGGGCTTGATCTGTCCCACCAAGTGACCTGGAGGAAGGCTCCAAACCCAGCCCCAAGGATCGTGGCCTGCCTCCCTCTTTTCCTTGCTCCGTGGCAGCTACAAGGAAGGGGAGAGTCTGTCTCGGGAGGGGAGGCTTTAGTGGGCGAGGGCGAAGGCATTCCAGCGCGGAGCTGGGACAAAGGTGGGCACCGCCACTGCCAGGCTCACAGGAAGGGGTGGAGCAACCCCATCCGTGATCTCCCACATGCTCCCTTCCATGGACCGGGCTAGCCAGGAGGCTCACATCGCACACAATGTGGGTGGCATCCAACTTGCCGCACAGGGTAGAGAGTCCGCTGCTCGCGAGTTGTGACATGCTGTACTGCCCAGCTCAGACATGAATGGGACTCCCCTCACCAGCTCTCAGGCAAGAAGAGGAGACTCTAAAATACCCTGAGAAGGGGCAGACAGAGGCGAGCCCGGGGGAAGCGCCCTCTGGCAGCCAGCCTGGATCACTGGCAACAGTCAGGGAGATCCGGCGTAGGAGAGCAGCCAGAACTCGAGGCATCACCCGGGTCAACTGCCCGCCTCGCAGGGGGAGTGCAGGCAGGCAAAAGCCAAGCCAGACGGGTGAACTGCATATATGAACGTGAGCTGAACTGAACCACCTGCACAACCTGAACTGGAGCACAATCCTACGCACGTCTGCTCTGAAGTAAGTCTCAATGTGTCCAATGGGGCTTACTCCCAGGAAAGTGTGCTTAAGATTGCGGCTCGCATGCATAAACTGCACTGCACTGAACTGCGTGCATAAACTCAGGGTCATGGGGGAGAGAGGAAGAAGGGCGAATAATTGTCCAGAGACAAGGTTTCAGGGCCGATCAAATGTTCTTCCTGATCAAGTGTCATCTGTTCTTCCACCACATTCTGAGAAGGTCATTAAAATTGAAGGTCTTTAAGAAGGTCATAACCTTAATGTGGATTCCTCTGAATTGGGTGAGTTTTCTCTACCACAGTGCACATTTTTCTTGGATTCCAATTTATAGCTAAACTGCACAGTGTTCTCTTCTTATCATCCATAATTTAAATGTTGTTTAAATTAGAAAAATATTCATAAAATTTATTACTTAGAACAAACATTCATAGTGAATTATGTTTTATTATTATTCCCTTCATTTATTAGCTGTAGAGATGAAAGCGGCCCACCATCTACTCACAGGCATGGCCTCCGGCCGTGATACAGATAAGGTTGCTGACCCCTGCTTTAAGAGGCTGGCTTTCATTCCATTTCTGTGCCTTCACAGGGATAGCTTTGGGAGTTCAATGGATGTTTGGCTGACCTTTCTGTTCTCTTCTCCTTCCCAAGAGGGATTTCCAGTGGCCAAGCCTGACCTCGTCCTCCAGCTGGAAGAAGGGAAAGATCCGTGGCTGCCCGATGCTTGCGATGAAGACACTTCTGGGTTCTGTTGGGGTAAGCCAGCAACTCGGCACCCAATAACCGCTTTACCGAAACATTTTCCAATATCTTTTATGTCATTATCACTTTAAGTGTGTCTGCCCAGTCTTCCTAGGAAGTGCAGTACAAGTTCAGCATCCGCAGGGATTCCGTTCCCAGCACGCCTGTGGATGCCAAAACCTGCGAATAAACATATCTGTGCATCGAGGTCCCTCCAGACTGACGTCTCTCCCTCTGCCAACTCTACTGTCACGGAGCTCGACTGAGCTTGCTTGGCTAGTCATCTCAGTCGGACCCCATGGAAGTAGCTTTAGCTCAAGGAAAAATCTCCCCACCTTCCTTGCAGCAGCCACTGCTCAGGAGAACTCAGTGAAACTAGATCCCTCAGCTCTCCTGAGTTTTTTTTCCCTTTAAACCATTTATTTATTTATCCAGTAAGAACGATTCTAATCAATGTAAACTAAAAAAAAACCACACATGATACTTAAAGCACATATTGATTACCTATAAATTGCCGTGGCTCCACGGTGATTGGCTCCACAAAGCAGAGAGCCAACCTGCAAAAGGAGTTCAGCGTCTGCCTGGGCCAAAGAAGGGCAGCAGCCTCCATTCCCACTCACCAGGGACAAGCCTTGCCCTTCCTTTGCCCCCATTGGTGTACCTATTGGCCTGGTGTATGCATTCATCCAAGCCCTTTGGGAATGCTGCTGCTTCCTCTTTGGGGGGGGAGGGGAAGTGGAATAAATCTGGCACGAGAGGTGTGCTGCTGCTCGCTGTTTTGTCCCTTTGTCTGCTTTCTTTTGCAAAAGGAGAAGGGGGCGGCAGAGGATGAGATGGTTAGATAGTGTCACTGAAGTGATGAACATGAAATTGGGTGAACTCCGGAAGCTGGTGGAGGACAGGGAGGCCTGGCGTGCTGTGGTCCAGGGGGTTGCGAAGAGTCGGACACGACTTAGTGACTGAACAACAACTGCTTTATTAATGGAATCTGACATGTGGGCACTGGAGATTTGTGGGTGCTGAGAGCATTGGATTCTGTGCTTACTCGCACTGTGGCTGAGGGAGGCAGAATGAATCTGTCACTGGTTGTGTGCAGGAACTGATGCCTTAGCCCCACAGATGTGGTTCTGCTGTTCCCCTCGTCCCCAAGCTCTGCCTCTTTGGAAGGACCAGGTTTTGGGGACCAGTGCCCCAGTGCTATCACATACTTCTGTTTGGGCTCTCAGGCTTTGAAGTTGCATGAAGTTGTAGGAAATTTCTAGGGTTCTTTTAGCTAAGGCAGCCAGATTGAACAGCAGGCAGCAAGTTCAGAAACTCAATTTTTTTTATTTTTGGCTTTGCAACTTGCCAAAAATACAGACAGGTCCTGTCCAAGCCAAAACCCAACCAGCTCCACCCAAAGTCTCCCTGATTCGACCTGGTATACAGAGGTGTAACCACTGATCATCTTACACCATCCCTGTCCAATTACACGTGGTATACATAAATTTCCTCTTCTATATTTGGGCTTGTTATTCAGCTACCTTCTGTCTAAGTTCCCTATTATGAAAACCTTGGCCATGGAACAAGTCCTTGGCCTGTCAGCTTCTGGGTCATCTTGGCCTCCCCAAAAATGTACTCCTCAACAGAACAATACATAAACAACATGTGTTTTCAATGTCTTGTTTATGCCACTCACCACAACATCCAACTGTAATGAGATAACTTAGCGAGTCATAACATCTACCAGCTGAACTAGGAGATCCAGGAAGATCAGCTAAGCCAGCAGGCCCAGTAGAGTCTATTACATATTCTATGTGCCTCTAACTAGGATCAACGGTCAATTGTGTTCATGTGTAAAAAGGTCCTTACGTGCCATAACTGATGGAATAACGTATGTGTGCATGTAAGAATCTGTGAGTATATATTTAGATATGAGAGGGTAAAATCAAGGACCAGCCACAAATCCTTCTATCAAAGTGTTCATGTCATTCCTTCACACGTGGGAGGCAGCAGCTTCACCTGTGATATCTGCACACCCAGCTCCTATGAAAGGTTTCCTTTTGTGTCTCTCATTCAATAGGGGGCATTTCTGGTTTTCTGCCATCTTTCTTGTGTTGTCTGGTATGGAAAACTCCATTGCTTAATGACATCACTTCTGGCCCTGGCCACATACTGAGGTCACTTCCCACTCAATGGCACGAATTCCTGCTTAATGGCCTCACTTCTGGCCCTAGATTGGTCCTGACATTCTCAAGAGTTGGTCCAAGTGCAAAAAGAACCATTGCACTAGAACAATTGAAACAGTGGGTCAGCAAAGGAAAACACTGATGTCCTCAAGTAGTGAGCAGAGGCTGTCAAGATTCTGCTTTGCTTTCCACTAAACCCTTGAACTGCACCTTGCAGAGCCAGCTGCAAATAGTGGCTGGAGAGGACAGATGGAAATGCAGGAGGCCTCGGAGGACATGAGCTTTTTGAGGTGCCATTTCCTTATTTCACTGCTAATCAAGCTTCTCTCTTTGTTCCAGGAAGCAACAGACAAGCCCGTGAGGATCAGGGGCAGTCCCGTGGGCTGATATTGGCAACAACGATGCTTGATGAAAAGGAAGTGACTTTTAGAGACCAGGACAGAGCAGAGACGCAGGAGCGAAGCCAGTCAGAAAAGTGGACCAATGAATCTTACGCTCTTGAGGGGGTGGATATCCCCGTCCAACAAGAAAAGGGAAAGAGGAAGAAACAACGCTTTCAGTGTGCAAAAACCCTCAGAAGTGAACCAAAATTTAGTAGACATAAAGGAAACCATGCAAGGGTGAAACCCTATAAATGCCTGGAATGTGGAAAGAGCTTCAGTCAGAGCACAAACCTGTCTGTGCATCAAAGAATCCACACAGGGGAGAAGCCCTATGAATGTTTGGAATGTGGAAAGAGCTTCAATCAGAAGATAAACCTGACTGTGCATCAAAGAATCCACACAGGGGAGAAACCCTCTAAATGTTTGGAGTGTGGAAAGAGCTTCAATCAGAAGATAAACCTAACTGTCCATCAAAGAATCCACACAGGGGACAAACCCTATGAATGCCTAGTGTGTGGTAAGAGATTTAGTGTTTGCTCAGATTTGACTGTGCATCAAAGAACCCACACAGGGGAGAAACCATACAAATGCCTCGAGTGTGGAAAGAGTTTCACTCAGAGCCAAAGCCTGACTGTGCATCAAGGAACCCACACAGGGGAGAAACCATACAAATGCCTAGAGTGTGGAAAGAGCTTCAGTCAGCGCTCTTACCTGACCGTTCATCAAAGAATCCACACAGGGGAGAAACCCTTCAAATGTTGGGAGTGTGGAAAGAGCTTCAGTCAGAGATCAAACTTGACTAGACATCGAAGAACCCACGCAGGGGAGAAACCCTACAAGTGTTGGGAGTGTGGAAAGAGCTTCGGTGATGGCTTATGCCTGACTGTGCATCAAAGAATCCACACAGGAGCTAAACCCTATAAATGTTTGGAGTGTGGGAAGAGCTTCAGTACGAGCTCACACTTGACTACACATCAAAGTACACATACAGGGGAGAAGCCCTATAAATGTTTGGAGTGTGGAAAGAGCTTCAGTAGGAGCTCAAGCTTGAATAGACATCAAAGAACACATATGGGGGAGAAACCCTATAAATGTTTGGAGTGTGGAAAGAGCTTCAGTCAGAGCACAAACCTGATTGTGCATCAAATAATTCACACAGGGGAGAAGCCATATAAATGTTTGGGGTGTGGAAAGAGCTTCAGTCGGAGCACACTCCTGACTGTGCATCAAAGACTCCACACAGGGAAGAAGCCCTATAAATGTTTGGAGTGTGGAAAGATCTTCAGAACGAGATCAAGCTTGACAAATCATCAAAGAACACATACAGGGAAGAAATCTTATACATGTTCGGAGTGTGGAAAGAGCTTCAATACAAACTCACACCTGACTGTACATCTAAGAATCCACACAGGGACAAAACCGTATAAATGCTTGGAATGTGGAAAGAACTTCACTCAGAGCTCACAACTGGCCTCCCATGAAAGAATCCACACAGGAGAGAAGCCATATAAATGCTTGGTGTGTGGAAAGAGTTTTAGGCGAAGCTCATGCCGAACCTTGCATCAAAGAATACATACAGGGGAGAAACCTTATAAATGCTTGGAGTGTGGAAAAAGCTTCAGTCTTGGTTCACAACTGACTTCACATCAAAGGATCCACATGGGAGAAGGTTTCAGTGGGAAGAGTTTCAGTGTGAGCTCAGGCCAGACTGTGCATCACCCACATGGGGGAGAAGCCATATAAATGCTTGGAGTGTGGAAGCTGCTTCAGTCAGAGAGATATTCTGAAATTTCATCAAAGAACTCAGAGGGTAGAAACTATATAGGCTTTGCATTTGGAAAGAGCTTCATTAATGGCTCGTGCCTGACTGTTCATTGAAGAACTCACACAGGGGAGAAACCGTATAAATGCTTTGAATGTGGAAAGAGCTTCAATGAGACCTCACACCTGACTGTGCATAAAAATGCCACACGGGGTAGAAACTGTAAACATGCTTAGAGTGTGTTGAGAACCTGTGCATAAGGGGAACTTGTAAGATGTGGCGGTGATCAAAATGGGATAGAAACCCCGTTAGTGTTTTGAGTATGGAAAGGGTTTCAATCAACGGGAACCCTATAAATGGGTGGAAAGTGCTTCCATGAGAGCTCAAAACTGATCGAGTGTGGAAAGCGCTTCAGTTGGAGCACAAGCCTGATTTTGCACCAAAGAACCCATACAGGGGAGAAACCCTGTACATGCTTGGAGTGCAGGAAGAACTTCAGTGAAAGGAAAAGCCTGCACTTAGAAGTCTTAGTGCATCTAAGAACCCACACAGGAGAGAAACCCTGTACGTGTGTGGAAAGAGCTTTCGTGTGAGCACATGTCTGATTGCACATCAAAGAACACACATCAGTGATAAACTGTGTATCACGCAGGAGGGTTTCCCTCCATCCTTTTGGTTGTACCAACACGTAGGGAACTGGGAAATGATGCTTTGAAATGGGGAAGTTGTTTTGTGCTGATGCTACTTTGCACTGTTTTATTCTGAAGTGTCTGAACGCTTTGAAATGGACCTTTTCTGTAACGGTGTGGGGCGAAAGGTTTAATTTATTAAAGTTAGCCAGAGAAGAGAATAAACCTGCTGAGTCTGCTGCCAGGAAAACCTTGGGGAAAGGGAGTGATTCACAGGTATCTGTTGTTCAGAGGTTGCCGTATTAGCTGGACAGGTATAAGCACATCTCAAGGTGTTACCAATTTGAAAATACTCCAGTTAGATGGGCTACATGCCTGGCATCTGACTCGTCAGCCCTGACTCAGCACCTTTTTAGAATTATGTCACTGGGCAAAACCCACAAGGCGTTCTGAGAATTTTTTCTAAATCGGTGGGAGAAAGTCCCTATTATTCTGTGCTTTCTGGGCCCAGTTGCTGCCAAGCTTGTTGTCCAAAAGATCACTGGCATGGGGCTTGGAATTTTGCAACATGTAGTAAGTAGAATTAGTTAGTTATTGTTATTTTCTGTTTTCCTATGTATGTATTCTTCTTCTTGTTGTTGTTGTTCAGTCGCTAAGTCGTGTCCGACTCTTCGCGACCCCCTGGACCACAGCACGCCAGGCCTCCCTGTCCTCCACTAGCTTCCTGAGTTCGCCCAATTTCATGTTCATCGCTTCGGTGACACTATCTAACCATCTCATCCTCTGCTGCCCCCTTCTCCTTTTGCCTTCCATCTTTCCCAGCATGAGGGTCTTTTCTAAAGAGTCCTCTCTTCTCATGAGGTGGCCAAAGTACTTGAGCTTCAGCTTCAGGATTTGTCCTTCCAGGGAGCAATCAGGCTTGACTTCCTGGAGAATTGCCCAACTGGATCTCCTTGCAGTCCAGGGGACTCTCAAGAGTCTTCTCCAACACCATAATTCGAAAGCATCTATTCTTCGGCGCTCTGCCTTTCTTATGGTCCAGCTCTCACAGTCATACATTGCTAATGTAAATTCTAGTCACTGCCTTTTGTTGGGGTATGGTGAGTCTCTTAACTGACAGGATTTTAAAGAAATTGCTGGTATGTAATGAGCTTTGAGTGAAGAAAGGGATCAACCACAGCATGAACCTCCCTTCACATCACAAAATTAACCCTGGGCATTTCAGAATTTCTGCCTATTAAATTAAGAAACTGGGTCATCAGTGAATTCAACAAAAGAATTTGTACAGCAAGTCATCACTTAAAGCCATGTTAAGCCATTTTGCTATCAAGTTGATTCCTGGCCGGGGCCACTGTCTGTAGGGAGTTTGCATGTTCTCCCCATGTTGGCATGAGTTTCTTTGGGCCTGTAAGCTTACATTTACTTCCATATTTCATATTAGAAGTGTTTGGGGTCTTGATTAGGAAATTTGGTGATGCTTTTGTGATCAGAACGATGCTGTAGGACGGTAACTCCGGTTTGCGTATATCAATTAGTTAATGGTAAAATTGGTTTCGTTATAAGTTGTTTCACTTAAAGTTGCCGTTTCCAAGAACCTGTTGACAACTTTAATGGAGGAATTTCTGTTTGTCACTATTGAATAGAAATTAGGAAAGCGCATGCAGCTTATACTTGTAGAAATTAAAATGGTGCACAAGTAAATGCAGTTTGACATTCTCTGTACCCTGTTTTCTCCTCCCTCCCTCACAGCAGTATTGCTACAAGTCATGTAACAAAAGTGACTAATAGGAGATTTAGAATAGACTAATGGTTCTCAATGTTTATAGTGCCAGGTCCCACTTTTTAGAATGGTACTCGTATCGGGACCCACCAGAAATGATGTCATGGCTGGAAGTGACATCATCAAGCAGGAAGTGCCATCATTGTGATGTAATTATATGACACTCCTGGAATGCAAACTGGCATTCTTGGACTGCAGCAATGGCACAACCATGAGACATCCCTGACAGAAAGCAAGCTGAGGACAAAATATGATGTAAAAGCACTGAACTAAAAGCAAAATAATGAAAAACCTCACTTAAAAATTCAAACTGTTAACACTCAAAGGAATATAGCAAGGTAGCTTCCAAGATGGCTGCTCCCAGCTTTCTGCAACCCTCCTGACATCAGGTTGCGATCCACCTATTGGGTCCTGACCCACAAACCAGTCAAAGAGAGATAATTTTTCACACAGCTCATACTTACCCTGAGAGGACCACTAGCTTCCAAGGCTTTAGGTGTTGCTGACTGAGGTGGGTTGTCGGTAAACAGTGGGGCTGCTAGCCCTTGGCAATGATGTCACTTATCCTGTCTGTGGGGAGGGAGCTATAATAACTTGCAGCAACCCAATCTGGGCCTTAAGAACATAGGAAGAGCCCCACTGGATCAGACCAAAGGGCCACCCAGTCCAGCTTCCTGTATCTCACAGTGGCCCACCAGATGCCTCAGGGAACACACAGTCAAATACTTGTATCTCGCTGCTACCCCCCCTGCATCTGACATTCTGAGGTAGTCCCCTTCTAACATAAGGAGGCTGCACCATCCATTCTGGCCTAGAGCCCACAATGAACCTTTCCTCCAGAAATCTGTCCGATCCCTTTTTAAAGGCACCTAGGCCAGAGGTCATCACCACTTCCTGTGGCAAGGAGTTCCACAGATTAATTACCCGCTGGGTAAAAAAGTATTTCCTTTTATTCGTTCTCACTCTCACTCCCAACACTCAATGTTAGTGGATGTCCCCTGGTTCTGGTGTCGTGAAGAGAGGGAAAAGAAAATCCCTCTGTCCATCCCATGCAGAATTTTGTCGTTTCTCATGGCTACATTCCCTGCCTAAGACATCCACTTGTGAAAGAGGAAGCAGCATAATCTGTTGCAGGGCAGAGGTGAGGGGGTTGTCTTGGGTAATTAGCTCTGCTTCCCGAGCACAAATACTTCTCACCACCACCCTTTGTGGTGGAATCCCTCAGCTTGGGTTCCAGGCTCTCTCCTGAGCTTGTCCAGTGGCTAGACTACTTGTCCAAGCCCTGGGCTTCCCTGGTGCTCTGACCTGATGCGAGGACTCGGTCCATCCGGGTACCGAGGGGATCATTCCAGTCGCATTCCTGCAGGCGGGTTGGCACCCCGGTGCCACCCCCACCTATAAGGTCCACACCCCCACCTGCGCCTGCTGCCACTCCCACTGTGGAGGCGTTCTGGAGAGACTGCCTGCGGCTTCCTTGGCCCTCAGAAAGCCCTCTAAGGGCCTAAAATTGTCACATCCGGTTTTCAGCTGAAAGTCAGAAGGGATGGTTTTCGGCCTCCAGAAGGCCTTCTGAGGGTCGGGTGGCCATTTGCAACTTCCGTGGCGCGTTTGGACCACTCTCGGAGTCAGGGAGGCTGGCGCATGGCTGTCTGCTGGCCTCTCTGACTCCGATAGTGGTGCAAACATACATTACGGTGTCCCTTATTCTGGCCAAACTGTGCCAGCCGAACTCCAGGTTAGGATTACGGGGCTGGGGCACCTCCCTTACGAAGAAAGACTGCAGCGTTTGGGGCTCTTCAGCCTAGGAAAAAGGCGCCTGAGGGGGGACATGATTGAGACATACAAAATTATGCACGGAAGGGATGGAGTCGATAAAGGGATGTTCTTTTCCCTCTCTCAGAACACCAGAACCCGCTAAAACTGAGGGTTGGGAGAGTTAAAGCAGATTAAAAGGAAATACTTTTTTACCCAGCAGGTAGTTAATCTGTGGAACTCTTTGCCACAGGAGGTGGTGATGGGATCTGGTCTAGATGCCTTTAGGAGGGGATTGGACAGATTTCTGGAAGAAAAGTCCATCGTGGGCTATAGGCAATGATGGATTGTGCAACCTCCTTACAAAGGTGGTGGGCTATTTCAGAGTACCGGGTGCAAGGGAGTGGCAACAGGACGCAAGCATCTTGTTGTCTCATGCCTCCCTGGGGCACCTGGTGGGGCCGCTGTGAGATACAAGAAGCTGGACTAGATGGGCCTTTGGCTGGCCTGATCCAGTGGGGCTCTTCTTATGTAAAGTAGGAGGAAAAAAGTGGTATAATTTGAGAAGGTATAAATTGCTGAACCTTGTAATTAAGAAGTGTGGACTTCCTGCTTGCTGGTGGTTAGAGTGTTTTTGGAAGTTTCGTCAGCCCTTTGCAAATGGCTTCAATAAACCTTTACCTTGCATCAACGCAACTGGAATTAAGAGTCTATTTCTAACACCAGTCATAACGGAAGTCATCTCTGAAAACCGGAAGTGGCTTCCGGAGGCTTCTTTGGATCATTCTGAGGCCTGCAGGGGCCGGTAGAGTGGGGCTTGGCACAACATGGAATAAGCCTCCAGGGCCGCCCAATGCCCTCAAAATTCCTCCTATTCAAAGCCGTTTGAACACAAGGGTGGGCAGGAGGGTCCAGCCCGCGACCCACATTGCATGGACTCACCACCCACACTTTGGGAAAGGCTGATCGAAAAGATTGCCCTATCAGTCCAAGATTTCCAAGGACAGGATTCTATTGTAATATTTAGGGGAGGTTTGTTTGCTGATAACTGCTTTTTGGGCATTAACAGCCTCTTGATGGTTCAAATATCTGAATAAAAACACAAACCACCACATTTGGGTGTAAGTTATTTTCCAAAAATGAAAATAGACTCCTTTTCCAACGAGAAATAATACTGTGACTGCATCTGCTGACACTATATCACCTGCATCATCTACCTAGTACACTTTTGGCATAAGGTAAATGTTTCCCCGTGACCAAATAGTCTAGTCGTGACCGACTGTAGGGGGCGGTGCTCATCTCTGTTTCTAAGCCAAAGAGCTGGCATTTGTCCTAGGACAAGCTTCCGTGGTCATGTGGCCAGCATGACTATACGCCGAGGCACACGGAACGCTGTTACCTTCCCACTGAAGTGGTACCTATTTATCTACTCACATTTTTAGGTGCTTTCAAACTGCTGGGTTGGCAGGAGCTGGGACAAGCGACGGGAGCTCACTCTGTCGTGTGGTCTTGAACTGCCAACCTTCCAGTCAGCAAGCTCAGCAGCAGTGGTTTAACCCACAGTGCCACGACATGCCTTTTAAAGCATATAAAATGAATAAAAATGACAGTTGGATTGAGAAAGTAGGATAAAAACACTTAACGCCTCAATTTGCTATTTTAATCAAGAAATTTTGGAAAAATTTTACTTAAAAAACCCCCACCCCTAGTAATATTCAATTCTGAATTAGCCCACGTATGCCCCGAGAATGGGCTTGATGGTTGCATGAGCTGCCAAGAGAAAGACACGAGAGACTCATGGTTTTACTTACAAGATGTTACTTTTATTTTTAGTGCTGCAAGTCCTTGAGATGGACAGCAGTGAACTCACACACTTGACACAGAGCCCAGTTCAAAGGGCAAAGCAAAATAGCACAATCTATATAATTCTGTTATATACTACTTGGAGATACAGCTGGTTACACAAATGTAGCAACAAAAGCCTCGGCATAGCTAGAACACAGGGATAGTTAAGATACACAGAACTCAAAAGCCTCATGACTTATAGCGTGTCTTTTTGAAGGCGATGGTGGGAACTTAGACGGCCAACAACCAGCAAAAACATCCTGCAGACAAACCCTTCGACCCATGTTATCTTCCATGCTGGAACTCTGTTTCTGCTCAGAGATCCTCAGGCCAGAGAATGTTTTCTCGCCTCCAGGCCTAAAACCTACAGTGTTATTTTAGCATCTATATACTGTTAAGGGTCATATGTATATATGTGTGCCATCATATTCCACACATACCTAACTTCAGATGCTTACCTAACTCTATACATTTTAGCACAGTGGCTCTCAAACTTTTTAGCCCAGGGACCTTCTTTTGAGAATGACAATCTGCCCAGGACCCACCAGAAGTGATGTCATGGCAGGAAGTGCCGTCATTGCGATGCCAGAGCCTGCTGCTTTTCCGAGAATGCAGCAAGAAGTGGGGTTATTTCTCAGCCGTTTCCCAATAGCAAAGTGAATCAGAAAGAAAAAAAAGCCTATTTACAACCACAAGCAAAACAACCACACCACCCTCTCCCTTTTGAGCAGCCCATCTTCTTCCCATCCTCTAGGTGCTTTGTGACCCACCTCAGATTGGCTCGCAACTCACTGGTGGGTCCCGACCCCCAGTTTGGGAACCACCGTCTTAGCGTCTAGAGACCCCAAACCACCTGTCTCAGTGACGAGGCCACAGCCAAGCAAAATCTTTAGCAAAGCACAAACTGGAATTCCTCGCTGCGCAGACTCATCCAAATAGTTAATGGATTTTTTAAATGAGCTTAATGGTACAAACTAAAATCAGGAATTCCAAACATTTTGCAGAATACCGTCCCTCGTGGCATAATTTCAGATTTAGAGCAATTGATCAAGTATCCAGATAACACACAAAAAATCCATCCATTTCGTTACATCGGGGATAGATACTTGAGGTTCTGTTCCTTAAATACAACAGGTCTAAAATAACATATCATCTGCATATAAAGTAATTCTAAATACACCAGAGTTATTTTTTACTCTGTATTGTTTTATCTTGTCGGCAGCGCACGCAAATGAAGGTTCCAAACACAAATCACAAACAAGAGCCTGAAGTGAATGTCCTTGTTTAGTTCCTCTCTCCAAGAACAATAAAGAGGAAAGGGAACCATTCGTCAATATTCTAAATCGTGATCCAGAGTACGTATTCCAAGCCCTTTCCACATTATAAGCCTTTACATCAATGTTTCTCAAACTGCGGGTCAGGACCCACTTGGTGAGTCGCAACCTGATGTCAGGTGAGTTGCGAAAAGGTGGGAGCAGCCATTTTGGAAGCTGCAGGCCTTACTCTTGCTGTATTCCTTTTCTGAGTGTTAACAGTTTGAATTTTCAAGTGAGTTTTTTTTAACATTTTGTTTTTAGTTCAGTGCTTTTACATATTTTGTCTGAATCTTGCTTTCTGTCAGGTTGAATTCATGGTTGGGCAATTGCTGAAGTCCAAGATGGTCAATTTGCATTCCAGGAGTGTCATTTGATTACATCACAATGATGGCACTTCTTGCTTGATGATGTCACTTACGGCCATGATATAACTTCTGATGGGTCCTGACACGAGTGCCATTGGTGCTGAAAGGTTTGAGAACCACTGGTTTACATTATTTCTACCCAGTGTGTGGACGCCAAGAGAGACAGCACCACTCTCCCTGAAGCTCTTTCCACACTCTAAGCATTTCTAGGGGTTTGCTCCTGTATGGGTTCTAAGATGCACAGCTAGGTGTGAGCACACACTGAAGCGCTTTCCACACACCAAGCACTGATAGGGTTTCTCTCCCGTGTGCGTTGTTTGGTGCACAGTCAGACTTGCATTCACACTGAAGCTCTTCCCACACTCCAAGCATTTATACGGTTTCTCTCCTGTGTGGGTTCTTTGATGCACAGTTAGGTGTGATTTCCGACTGAAGGTCTTTCCACAGTCCGCGCACTTATAGGGTTTCTCCCCAGTGTGGGTCCTTTGATGCAAAGTCAGCTGATCCCTCCTACTGAAGCTCTTTCCACACTCAAAGCATTTATAGGGTTTCTCACCTGTGTGGGTTCTTTGATGCACAGCCAGGTGCGAGCTGGCACTAAAGCTCTTTCCACAGTCCAAGCACTTATAGGGTTTCTCCCCAGTATGTGTTCTTTGATGCAAAGTCAGGCTTATGCTCTGACTGTAGCACTTTCCGCACTCCACGCATTTGTAGGGCTTCTCCCCTGTGTGGGTTCTTTGATGCAAAGTCAGTTGATCACTCCTACTGAAGCTCTTTCCACATAGAAAGCATATATAGGGTTTCTCGCCTGTGTGGGTTCTCTGATGCACAGCCAGGTGTGAGCTCACACTGAAGCTCATTCCACACTCCAAGCATTTATAGGGTTTCTCCCCTGTGTGGCTTCTTTGATGCAGAGTCAGGCTTATGCTCTGACTGTAGCACTTTCCACACTCCAAGCATTTGTACGGTTTCTCCCCTGTGTGGGTTCTTTGATGCAAAGTCAGTTGATCGATCCTACTGAAGCTCTTTCCACACAGAAAGCATATATAGGGTTTCTCCCCTGTGTGGGTTCTTAGATGCACAGTCAGGTGTGAGTTCTCATTGAAATTCCTTCCACACTCCAAGCATGTATACTGTTTCTCCCTTGTGTGTGTTCTTGGATGTCGTCTACATTTTGATTTACTCCCAATTGTTTCTGCGCTTTGTTCTTTCTTCTTTCCATTTACCTTTTCTGGACTGATGTTGAAATCCCCATCCTGAGACGTTTCAGTGGGATTTCTGTCTGTCTGGGGTTGGTCCTGCTTCTCTGAAGTGTCTGGGTGTCCAAAAGTCACTTTCTGTACGTCACGCGTCGCATTTTCTTGTGACACTCCACCGTGCTGCCCCTGATCCACATTGCCTTGTCTGTTGCTCCCTGAAACAAAAAGAGAATATTTTATTTTTTAGCAGTATAATAAAGAAATGGCACCTTGGAAGCTCATGTCCTCTGAGGCCTTCCGCTCCTACGTTCTGCCTAAAAAACGTAAAGGTTCCCCCACGACCGAATGGTCTAGTCGTGACCAACTGTAGGGGGCTGTGCTCATCTTCATTTCAAAGCCTGTAGAGCCGGCGTTTTGTCCGAGGACAAGCTTCCGTGGTCATGTGGCCAGCATGACTCTACGCCATAGCGCACGGAACGCCGTTCCCTTCCCACCGAAGTGGTCCCTATTTATCTACTTGCATTTTTTAGGTGCTTTCGAACTCCTAGGTTGGCAGGAGCTGGGACAAGCAACGGGAGCTCACTCCGTCGCGCAGTCTTGAACTCCCAACCTTCCGGTCGGAAAGCCCAGCAGCAGCGGTTTAACCTGCAGCGGTTTGCACCTGGCTCTGCTTGGTGGAATTCAGGGTGTTAATGGAAAGAAAAACAGATTCTTGCCAACCTCTGACCTGTCCTTGGCTAGAACAGTATTTTTGTTTACTGATTCACTGGTACCACAGATACTTGCCTATAAGGCGAGAAACTTTTACCAGAAAATCAAGGCTGGATTGTCTCCTCATCCTATCTGAGGGTCAGGGCTGTTCAGAGCTGTCTCAGCATCCTGTGCCTCTCCCAGGCTTCTCAAACAGCCAGCACATCATGCATGCACACTGGGTCTTAAAACCTGCCTTCTCCAAACACAGTAAAACTGCAGACTCAAAACATTTCCCTCCCTTCCTCTCTCCTCCCCCTCTTTGAGCTGTTCCATTACACAGAAGGGGGGAATGGAACACAAGCAGCACCTTGTTAACGTCTTCAAAAAGTGGCGCAGCTCAGATTCTTTGCCCCCTTTCAATCAGGCTCAAGGGCAAGCTCCCCACAAGCACCATTTCCTACGTTTGTCCCCCACCCCCCACCCCAGACTTATCCAAGGAACATTCCATGATTTTTGGCTGAAAACCTGTCCTTGCCTTATCTGCAACATCGCCTTATAGGTGAGTATCTACAGCATGTTTTAATTGTCGTGTACTATAAAACACTACAGTCGTGTGTTTTATTTGTTTTGCAAAAATTATAAATTTAAGATACATGGAACATTTTTAAAAAACCACTTAAAATAATAATGACCTAAAAGTTAAAGGAGAATGTTTTACTAAAAGGGTAGTTGGGTGCTGATTTGCTGGCTTACCTCGAAGGAAGCCAGAGGCCTCTTCACCTAGTCCCTGAGCATCCGACACCCACGGATCCTTCCCTTCTTCCAGCTGGAGGACGAGGTCAGGCTTGGCCCCCGGAAATCCCTCTTGGGAAGGAGAAGAGAAGAGAAAGTTCAGCCAAAAGAAAAAAAATTGAATAAAACCATTCTTTGAGAGCAGAGGTCAGCAACCTCCTTCTGTATTGCTGCCAGAGGCCTTGTCTGTGAGTGGTTGGTGGGCCACATTCATCTCTATACATAAATGAAAGGACTAACAATAAACACAATCAGCTATGAATAATGCTCGTTTTATTTAAGTAAATGTTATAAATACTATTTTTATTACAAAGTATAGTTCCTTGGAAAAATTCGTATGTCTTGATAATGAGAGCACAATCCTAGACTGGAGTTCGGCCGGCACAGTTAGGCCAGCAAAGGTTGGCCGGCACAAGGGACACAGTAAAGCACGTGGGGACCCCTCTCGGAGTCAGAGGCCAGCAGCACACAGACCTGCGCCATCCTCCCTGACTCCGAGAGTGGTCCAAACGGGCTTTACGGTGGCCCTTGTGCCAGCCAAACTTTGCTGGCCTAGCTGTGCCGGCCTAACTCCAGGTTAGGATTGCACACTGAGTTCTCTTAGGGCCCAATCCTTTCCAACTTTCCAGCACTGATGCAGCCGTGCCAATGGGGCATGCATTGCATCCTGCAGTGGGGAGACAGCCGCAGTCGCTATCCTTAATCAATCAATCAATCAATCACTAGTATTTATATACTGCTTCTCAACACAAAGTTCACAAAGCGGTTTACAGGCAAATAGTAACATTAAAGTTAAATGGCTCCCTGTCCCAAAAGGGCTCACAATCTAAAAGAATGGAGAACACCACCAGCAACAGCCACGAGAAAGACACTGTGCTGGGGTGAAGAGGGACAATTGCTCTCCCCCTGCTAAATATAAGAGGAGCACCACTTGGAAAAGTGCCTCTTGCCCAGTTAGCCGGGGTTCCCTCACCTTTGTCCCCTTACCTCATGTCATGAACGAAAGTGAGGTTGTAACCTATGACCCCCCCCACGCCCACTCGGTTAGGACGCGCAGCCTAGTGGGAAATGCCTTGGTAGGTTAAATCCGCTGCCACCAGCCCAGGTATCAGGTTACCAGAGGAGTTTCCTGGGCTAAACTCCTCTCCACTGGAATCCAGAACAAGGCAGATTGATTTATGGAAAAGACTGTATTAACAGTTTGCTAATGATAAAAGGGATGTGGCCCCACTGCAGGATAAGAGGGACGTGGTGGCGCAGCGAGTTAATCTGCTGTTGCTGGGCTTTCGACTGCAAGGTTGGGAGTTCGAGACTGCGTGACGGAGTGAGCTCCCGTTGCTTGTCCCAGCTCCTGCCAACCTAGCAGTTTGAAAGCACCTAAAAAAAAATGCAAGTAGATAAATAGGGACCACTTCGGTGGGAAGGTAACGGCGTTCCGTGCGCTACGGCATGGAGTTATGCTGGCCACATGATCGGACAAAAATGCCGGCTCTACAGGCTTTGAAACGGAGATGCGCACCGCCCCCTACAGCCGGTCACGACTAGACCATTCGGTCGTGGGGAAACATTTACCTTTAATGATAAAAGGGGTTGTAACACAGGGCCTAGGAAGATACAGAACAGAATAACCATAAGCCTGATGGGGTCTTGCTCCCACTCAGATCCTGCCTCAATCTTCTCACTGCTGGGCTTCTCCCCGCAGCCATCCACTCTGCCTCCCCACAGAGTGCCTCTCCCTGCAGCCATCTTGTAGCGAAGCCTGCAGGAAAGAGGAAGAGAGACTCTGCCCATCCCCTGGTCTCCAGCTGGAGACCAAGAATGTTAAATAACTGGATAGGCCATGACGTCACATTCTTGAAGCCGTGGACTTACTAAAATGGCTGACTCAGATCATTGCCGCGAAGGAGGAGGATTGCCGCCGGAGGGGCTCTCTCGCTCGCACGGCGCGCGTGTAAAAGTTAATTTCAACGTCTTTAAGCATGCCTGCGTGTTCTGCATACGGGTGTGCAAATCGCTGAACGAAAAATGGGACTTAATTTCCACGGAAAGATTCATGTATTCACATTACATCGGCTCAATAAAACGACCGGTAATATTTTCAAAATTCTGAACATTAACAGACATTTTTTTAATGGGGCATGGCCGTTTTATTCCTGCTTGTGTAGATTTCAAAAAATAAGTCTGTCAAAACAGTGCAATCTGAGTTAAAATAGACAGCATTTCGTCCGGTGTGTTCAGTAATATAATTACGCGGAATTAAACCTTGGAATTGCATATTAACTCATAATATGGTTACCACTGATGTTTCTCCATGATCACACGTTGTTATTTTGGTAGGTTTTTACTTCAGGAGTAAACGATTCAGCCCTAAACATCATGCGAAAACCCATTGGAAATGCTTGGAATGAGCAATGTTTTGGACTTACTGCCATGGCCGCTAAGCCCGCCCACTGGAGTCAATTCTAAAGGGAGGGCCTGGCCCTGCTGGAGACACACCCGATTGGCCGGCAGCCACCCCTCCCCCCCCCCAGCCAGGACACCTCTGAACACAACTGACCAGGCCCTTGGAAAGTAAACAGGAAGTATAAAACAAATAGGTACAGGAAACATCACTGTTTCATCACACCTCAGTGCTGCATTGAGGCTGCATTGGCACTGGAAAGTTGGAGAGGATTGGGCCCTTGGTTATAGTTATACCAAGCTGGAATCAAGAGGAAGTGGGAAATGACGTCAAAAGGAGTCCATAGAATGTAAAAGTTTGTGGTTTTTTTAGATTGTGAGCCCTTTGGGACAGGGATCCATTCAACGTTATTATTACTATTTGCTGGTTTGATTGATTGATTGATTGATTGATTGATTGATTGATTGATTGATTG
>JAJKFI010000187.1:180517-221310 GCA_029204185.1 Lerista edwardsae | reverse complement strand
ATTATTATTATTATTATTATTATTATTATTATTATTATTATTATTATTATTATTATTATTATTATTATTACCACCACCTCACCTTTGGGCTGCATTGCACCTGCATGGGCAATGGAAACAGGATTGGGTCCTAAGCGCTCATGTGCACACACATACAGTTCTTTGGGTGTTGTGGGGATGGATGTGGGAAGGCTCCTATTGGCCAAACACAACTTTTGACATAGGCAGTTTGGTGCTTGTGTGTCACTATTGATCCATCAAACATTTCAGACGTAGGAAAGGTGGTGATCGATTCTCAACCTTTTTCATCTCATGGCACACAGACGCCTCTAAGGCGATCAAGGCACACCATCAGTTTCTTTTACAATGGACAAGGCATACCACATTGCCAGATGTCTCCCTATGACCCTTCCCCAAACTCCCCCAGCAGATCTTTTGCAGCACACCAGTGAAAATAGCTGTTTCAGATGATACCCAGCAACACCAATTGCTCCAATTGGCAGCTCCAATTAACTATGGACGACATCAAGGCTCCTGTTTTGAAAATGAAAAATGGTACAGTTCTTGGGCCTGACAAATTTCCTGTACAGGGGTTTAAAACTTTCCTGAGTCTTCCGATTCCTAGCCTCTATCAGTTTTACAGTGAAATGTTTCAAACAGGCATTTTCCCATATATAACATTAATTCTTAAATCTCACCAAGACCACACTAAATGTGCTAATATTTGAAAATGTGTTAAATATTGGCTCTTGCTATTATTAATAATAATTATTAATATTAATATTAATAATATATTAATTAATATATTAATATGTCACCTTTTCTCACATCAGAAACATCTGGATGACCCACAGTGACACACAAGAACCACACTGTTCATGTCAAACAATCAGTTTGGCCAGTAGTCACCTGCCCCCCCAGGGGGGACTCTGTGAGTGTGCAGGGCTGTTCATCTCTCTCTCCCCCCCCCATTCACTTGCACACACAGAGAGAAACAGGCAGAACAACATAGGAAAATAAGAAGAGCCCAGGTGGATCAGGCCAAGGTCCATCTAGTCCAGCTTCCTGTGTTTCACAGTAGCCCACCAGGGAGCACACAACAAGATGCCTACCTCCTGCTGCCTCTTCCTAGCACCTGGCCTGAGGTAGTCTACATCTAAAACTGCCTGTAGCATGCAATGGACTTTTCCTCCATGAATCTGTCCAATCCCCCTTTAAAGGCACCTAAGCCAAACGCCATCACCATCTCATGTGGCAAGGAGTTCCACAGGTTAATTACCCACTGAGTATAAAAGTATTTTCTTTTATCCGTTGTAACTCTTTCAACATTCAATTTTAGTGGATGTCCCCATGTTCCCATGTTGCGAGAGAGGGAAAAGAACATCCCTCTATCCAGTGGTGAAATTCAGCCAGTTCTCACCTATTAAGAACATAAGAACATAAGAAGAGCCCTGCTGGATTAGGCCAAAGGCCCATCTAGTCCAGCTTCCTGTATCTCACAGCGGCCCACCAGGTGCCCCAGGGAGGCATGAGACAACAAGATGCTTGCATCCTGTTGCCACTCCCTTGCACCTGGTACCAGTAGCCAGGTGCCAGATAAATATTTTACAGAACCGGTTGCTAATTTTAGGTTGGGAGAGGGAAGAAAGGCAGTGGATGGCCCTGATGGCCGCCCTGAAGGACATAGAACCAGTTGTTAATTTATTTGAATCCCACCACTGCCTCTATCCACCCCATGCATAATTTTGTACGTCTCAATCACGTCCTCCCTCAGGCGCCTTTTTTCTAGACAGAAGAGCCCCCAACACTGCAGCCTGTCCTCATAAATAGCCTGCCCCAGCCTCAATAATCATTTTGGTTGCTCTTTTCTGCACATTTTCTGCTTCCACTATATGTCTTTTTTGAGGTGTGGCGACCAGAACTGTGAGCAGTACTCCAGTTGTGCCACCCTTGATTTGTACAGTGGCATAATAATATTGGCCACCAGATGCAGACCAGGACAGGAGGCAGGGTTAGCAGATGCTAGCTCCTTATCCTTGCATGGTGCAGCTGAACTTGTCAAACCTCCTCTCTGCACGACAAGGAAATGCACAAAGTTGATCTTGGCATCAGATCGCGCCCAGAAGCTTCCTCCCCAAAGGCTGCAGTCAGAGAAGGTCGCTTGAGCCTCAACTGCTAAAGCAACGAAAAACTACGTCTCCCAGAGCCCTCTGGACCTGGCAAGGGGGGTCTGCAAGCCCCTTCCTCTCTCGAGTTTCCGGAAGTTCCTCGAGCCCAGCTTTCCACCTGTCTGATTGGAAGAGGGCTTGGCGACGGGCAGTGGGGGGAAAAGGCGTTTGGTGGAGAGCCGTCGCGCTCGTTCCCTCCCGTCTTGCCGGGCGCCTGAACGTTGCAGAGGGAGGGAGGTGGGTGGCGGGTCTCTGCAATATCCGGGCAGAAGGAAGGGGGCCTTCCCTTGCATGGGGGCGTCCTGAACTCCTTTGCATGTTGCACTGGGGCGAGAGGGGAACCGGCTACCCTTCGGATCTCCCCACGCGGGAAGGGTGGAGTCCCCTTTCCCCTTTCCGAAACGGTGGAGTCAGATTTTCTTTTGGAGAATTGCAGCAGGCACAATCAATTCAGTACAGTGGATCTTTCACAGTTTGTAGGAAAGCTATTTATTGGTGATTTCTGCTTCCCCCCTATTTATTCACAGATTGCTTTTTCAGCACCTTAGCCTAGCCTCAGACCTTTTAGCACCAGGACCCACGTTTTAGGGTGACAGTCTATCCGGGACCCACCAGAAATGATGTCATGGCCGGCAGTGCCGTCATTGTGACGCCAGAGCCTGCTGCTTTCCTGAGAATGCCGCAAGAAGTAGGGTGATTTCTCAGCTGTTTTCCAATTGCAAAGAAAGAAAAAAGCCCATTTACAACTTTGACACAGCAAAACAACTACACAGCATGGTAGCATCCCATCTTCCCATATTTTCAATAATGGCTGCCCTAGGTGCCCTAGGTGCCCCGCGACCCACCTGAATTTGGCTTGCGACCCACTGGTGAGTCCTGGCCCACAGTTTGGGAACCACTGGCCTAGAACTTCTTCAGACATTAGGGAAGAAGAGACAGTACACAAAATCTTCCCCTTAGACTTTCACTCCAGAAGCTCAACCTTCTTTCGAGTTGCTGAGATGGGTTGTAGCTCTGAGCTGCCTTGTTCTTCCTGCCTCCACAGACTGCTGAATGTCAACCTGGGTTCAGTGTGGATTATCTTGTCTTTCCACGGACTGGCAACTGGGTGCAGCAGATCCAGCTCAGGTATGAGATTCTTTGGAAAACTTTGGTAGGTTTTGGTGAGGAGCCACAGAGCAGGACAGCTGGGATTTAAGAACATAAGGAGAGCCCTGCTGGATCAGGCCAAAGGCCCATCTAGTCCAGCTTCCTGGATCTCACAGCGGTCCACCAGGTACCCCAGGGAGGCATGAGACAACAAGATGCTTGCATCCTTTTGCTACTCCCTTGCACCCGGTACTCTGAAGTAGCCTACTACTAATGTAAGGAGGTTGCACAATCCATCATGGCCTATAGCCCACGATGGACCTTTCCTCCAGAAATCCATCCAATCCCCTCTTAAAGGCATCCAGACCAGATGCCATCACCACCTCCTGTGGCAAAGAGTTCCACAGATTAACTACCCACTGGGTAAAAAAAGTACTTCCTTTTATCTGTTTTAACTCTCCCAACCCTCAGTTTTAGCGGTTGCCCCCTGGTTCTGGTGTTTTGAGAGAGGGAAAAGAACATTTGTTTTAAAGAGAACATTTTAAATTTGTTTAAAAGCTTGTTGCCGTGTACAGACGATTCACAGTGCAATCCTAACCTGGGCTGGCAGGCAGGTCTGCTCTGTATCCAATGCAGGTTTGCTGCCTCCAGCCGCCCCAATGGGCCTGCTTAGATCTGCAGGCGCAAGTCCGAACGTGCCACACTGGCCTGAACTGGGGCCGCCAGTCCTGGGGACTGCCAGGCCTAACAGCCACATCCAAACTCCACCCCCTCCCCAGGCCACTCCTGCCCATGGGAACGCCTTCCCTCGCCCTCTCCCACCTTCCACCCAGTGGTGGGATTCAAATGAATTAGCAACCGGTTCTATGACGTCATAGCCGGAGCAAAAAAAAACCCGAAGCCAGCCGAGGTAAGCAAGTGGGCGGGGCCTGGCCATTTAACTTCTGGTTCTATAGAACCTGGGCAAACCCCCTGAATCCTACCACTGCTTCCACCTGCCCAGAAAAGCCCCTGCACTGGCTAAACTCAGCCAGCGCAGGAGCAGTTTGCCAACCGCTCGCTCCAGCGCATCTGTGTCGATGCAAGTGCTTGTGTTGACGCAGCATGCCTTGCCTTGCATGCCTTATGGCACTTTCATGACAGCATTGGGCTGACGTAGCACATGTGCGTCAGCCCAAGGGTGCTCTTGGATTGTGCCCTAATAATAATAATAATAATAATAGTAGTATTTATATACCGCCTTTCTTTGGCCATTAGACTGCTCCTCTGGCTTTAATTCAAGGTGGTTTACATAGGCAGGCTTTATTTCTCTAAACCCCCAAGGGGTTTTTACAAATTAGAAAGAAGTTCTGTCTTTCAAGAACTACAACAACACACAGATGGAACTTCCGTGGTTTAGTCCCTCTTCCTGGCCACACACTTGCCTTCCTGCTGGCTGATAAATGGCTTCTCTGCTCCCACCAAAGAAACAGCTGGCCCAGCACAACTCCTCTCTCACAGGCAGCTGGAGACAGCTCAGCTCTTATCAGTCGCACTTCTCAAGGTCTGCCGCTCACGGAGGCTTCCAGTGATCTTGAACAGGCGACCTTCGGATCTTATCTTTGGGCAAACGGAGGCTTTAACCCTCTTGACTAAACCTCCTGACTAAACCTTAGGCTACTAAGCTAAAAGCCACTGTAACAATTTAAGATGCTGCTCAGTTCACAAAAGTATCTCAATGGAAAACATTAAGATTAAAGTAAAAAGGAAGTAGGTAATCTCGGGGAAAAAGAAACCTAGGAAGTCTATGACAATCCTTTTGAGCTTACTGTAAAACATATGGAATATCTTGTGAAGTCTTTTTAATTTCTTCTTTTGCCTTTTGCAACTATAGCCTTAAAAGGAAGCGACACACCTGCCACAAAGTTTTCCATGAGAAAGCCATATTCACCATCCAACAGGAATGGGTATATTATGGGTATATTCCATCTTCAGATGGAGATTTCAGAGAGTGGAGGCCCAATCCTATCCACCTTCCCAGTGATGAACAAACATTCACTTACCTTGAGGAGGCCTACGTGACTTCTCCCCCACCACAAGATGCACGGGTGTGCCTTGTTGGCACAGCTGCATCGGTGCTGAACTATTGGATAAGGTAAAAGGTAAAGGTTTCCCCATGACCGAATGATCTAATTGTGACCGACTGTAGGGGGCAGTGCTCATCTCCGTTTCAAAGCCTGTAGAGCCGGCGTTTTGTCCGAGGACAAACTTCCATGGTCATGCGGCCGGCATGACTCTACGCTGTAGCGCACAGAACGCCGTTCCCTTCCCACCGAAGCGGTCCCTATTTATCTACTTGCATTTAGGTGCTTTGGAACTACTAGGTTGGCAGGAGCTGGGAGAAGCAACGGGAGTTCATTCTGTCACGCAGTCTTGAACTCCCAACCTTCCGGTCGGAAAGCCCTGCAGCAGCGGTTTAACCCACAGCGCCACCACATCCCTATTGGATAAGACCGGGCCCCAAATCACTCAACAATAACTCCTTCCCCCTTGAAATCCTCACAGGATATTTATGAGAACTGTCCTCTTCCAGCAAATTATCAGAAATCTTCCCTCTTAGCAGCAGCTACATAATCGGAAAAGAAACGCAAGGTCCCAGTGAGAAGACCAAATGACGTAGCTTCCTTGTGTAGCTGTTCATGTAGAGTTTTATTTGTATATTCGTTTGGCGGAGTTTCCTTTCCTGTATAGATAAGGGAGTAGGAAATGTTAATACAGGTTGAGCATTCCAAATCCAAAGTGTTTGGGACCAGAAGTGTTTCAGAGTTCAGATTCTTTTGGATTTTGAAGTATTTGCGTATACAGGTGGCCCCAGTATCCATGAATCCGATTATCTGTGGATCCCAGCACCCATTCCCTTTGTTTATGTTCATTACATTTGTGAGAAGCAATAATGTGCCTCGCTTTAACCCAGGGGTAGGCAACCTTAAACACTCAAAGAGCCATTTGGACCTGTTTTCCGGAGAAAAGAAAACCTCGGGAGCCACAAAACCCTTTTGACATCTAAAATGAAGATAACACTGCATATATAGTTTTTTTTACCTTTATGCTATGTATAAAAAAACTATAGTGTGTTGCATTTTTGAAATGAATGAACTGCTACAGAGAAAACAAAATTTTATTTCAGCATGCAACAAAAACATTTTGAATGTAAAAAAAACGGGTTGAAGATAACTTTCAAATAGCAGAATTCAGTAGCAAAATTCAATCACCTGCTTTAATCACCTTGAGATATGCCAGGTCACTTTATCATCTCTCTTCCACAGCCTGCCCAAAAGCTTCCTCCCCCACCCTCTTCGTTGCCGCTGAAACAATCAGACCTTAATGCTACCCCTGCAACAGATCAGATCGGATCAGAGGGTGGGTGGGTGAGGAGCCTCCTTCCGCTCCACCTGCCCTCCCATTCCCATAACAACCAACTACAGCCAATGTGTCACCAAAACACCCCGTGCTTTGGAGCAACGGTGGCAGCCGGGCACGCGGGAGTGTGTGTGTGAGAAGTCCAGGCTTCCTCTCGTGCCCTCTTCCCGTCCACCTGGCCCCGCGCCATGGGAAAGTTCACTTCTGTCGGGGAAAGGAGCCACCCGCCGAGGGGGGGGAGGGAAACTCACGCCGAGTCGAGCTGCAGGCACCCTGCCCCCCAGTGCCAGGAGACCCACCTTTCCTGATGGTGATCTTGGCCACACATGCAGGGGAAAAGAGGGCGGCAGGAGAGGTGGGGAGCTGCATGAGGGCACAAAAACTAGTGCAGAGGAGGAGGAGGAGGAATGGGAGAGGAGCAGCAGAGATACTTGCCGAGTCCCGTCTTCAAGCTGCTGAATTCTACACTGCCAGCAACGTGGCCAAGTTTGGAGTGACTCCTGGCTGTCTCATTGCTGACCCAGCTGAAGGTGCGTGCAGTTCACGAGGCTGCACAAACGCTCGCGCCTGCCTTGCAGTGCGCATGCACGCCCCATCCTCCTTCTATTGGCGCTCAAACACGCTAAATAAATAAAAATGTGGGCTGCGCAGCTGGACTGGGGGGGGACTTCTGCTCCTGAGCAAGCGTCTGTGCCCCATAGCAGATCCGCCTCTGATTGGCTGCAATTAAGGCTCTGAACTTTTTAAGGCTCTGAACATCCTCTGAACTGGGCAGAACTTGCTCTTGGTGGAGTCTTTCCACGGTTCTGCTTGAACTGTCCTCTCGGTGCCCGCTGCTGCCAGAAGGGCGCCTTAAAGGAAGCGCAGAGGAGGGAGGAATGGTGGGCAGAGAGGGGACTCGTCAGCCAAAGAGGAGGAGGAGGGAAGTTCCCGGGGCGTGGAGAGCGCAGAGCCGGCAAGCAGGCGGCGGTGGCCACCAGGAAGTCTACGAGCCCTGGCGAGGGAGGAGGTGCTCGGCAGCAGCCAGTGTGGGGAGGAGGAGGAGGAAGCGCCCGGGAAGAGAAAGCAAAAGCCGCCTGGGGGGGGGCACCATGTTGCGGGTAGGGGCATGCGGAGCAAAAAAAAAATAGAAAAATAAAAATGCGGAGTTGGCAATGAGTGGGCAGAGCTAGCTGGACTCCGGAGCCACAGCAGATGGCTGAAAGAGCCGCATGAGGCTCCAGAAACGTGGGTTGCTGACCCGCGCTTTAACCAAATGCTAAAAGCAGTAAGACTAAAGCAAGACAAACAGGCAGGCAGCCTGCAGGGAAACCAAGAATGAACATTAAATTTCTACTACCTATTAATGATCACCTGATGCTCAGGTATGGGATGAAGATACTTTGGGTTGCCATTGGGGTTAGCCAGAAAACCGACACCCACTTCGGTTAAACGTTCCCCTTAACTTTTATGCCATCATCATTTTAAGTATTTCCATCCTGTCCTTCTAGGAAATGCTTCATTCATCTTGCTTATGGAATTGGCAAAATATAGAAAACACAGTAGGACAATTAAGAGCACAATCCTAACGTTGAGTTAGGCCGGCACAGTTAGGCCAGCAGTTTGGCCGGCACAAGGGCCACCATAAAGTGTGTTTGGACCACTCTTGGAGCCGGAGAGGCCGGCACACAGATGTGCACCATCCTCTCTGACTCTGAGAGTGGTCCAAGCGCGCTGTATGGTGGCCCTTGTGCCGGCCAAACTTTGCTGGCCTAACAGTGCCGGCCTAACTCAAGGGTTAGGATTGCGCCCTAAAACATATCAGTGAATCAGCAAAATACTGATCTAACCGAGGACTGGGCAGAGGCTGGTATCATTCTGCTTTGTTCTCCGCTAAAATCCTGAATTCCACCAAGCAGACCCAGTTATGAAATAGTGGCTGGAGGCAGCAAACATACACACAGGGAGCAGGAGCAGGAGGCCTCTGAGGACATGAGCTTCTGAGGGGCTGTTTCTCTAATCTACTGCTAAAAAAAGATTATCTTTTTGTTCCAGGAATAAGCAGACAAGAGGATGGAAATGACCATGCCTGACATTCAGGAAGTTACTTTTGGAGACTCAGAGAGATCAGAGAAGCAGGAGAGAAGCCCGGCAGGGAAATGCAGAAATAAATCTGATGCTCGTCAGGGTGGGGATTTCAGTGTCATTGCAGTCGACCCAGAAAAAGGAAAGGGAAAGAGGGAGGAACAAAACTCTCAATGTGCAAAAGCTGTTAGGAGTAAGTCAAAATTTAGAGGACATCCAAGAAAGTACACAGGGGAGGAGACCCATGAATGCTTGGAGTGTGGAAAGATCTTGGGTAGGAACTCAACTCTGATTGTCCATCAGAGAACCCACACACGGGAGAAGCCCTTTAAATGCTTGGTGTGTGGAAAGGGCTTCAATCGGAACTCAACCCTAACTGTGCATCAAGGAATTCATACCGGAGAGAAACCCTATAAGTGCTTGGAGTGTGGAAAGAGTTTCAGTGTGAACTCAAACTTGACTGAGCATCAAAGAACCCACACAGGGGAGAAACCGTATCAATGCTTGAAATGTGCGAAAAGTTTCAGTCAGAAGTCACAACTCACTGTGCACCAACGAACCCACACAGGGGAGAAGCCCTATAAATGCTTGGCGTGCGGGAAGAGCTTCAGTCAGAATGTAAGCCTGACTGTTCACCAAGGAACCCACACTGGAGAGAAACCGTACAAATGCTTGGAGTGTGGAAAGGGTTTCAGTGTGAGCTCACACCTGACTGTGCATCAAAGAACCCACACAGGGCTGAAACCATATCAGTGCTTGGAGTGTGGAAAGAGCTTCAGTGTGAGCTCACACCTGACTGAGCACCACAGGATGCACACGGGAGAAAAACCCTATAAATGCTTGGAGTGTGCAAAAAGTTTCAGTCGGAGGTCACACCTGACGGTGCACGAACGAACCCACACGGGGGAGAAGCCCTACAAATGCTTGGAGTGTGGAAAGAGCTTCAGTCGGAGCGATAACCTGACCCAGCATCAAAGAACCCATGCAGGGGGAAAGCCGTATAAATGCTTGGAGTGTGGAAAGAGCTTCAGTGTGAGCTCAAACTTGACTTTGCATCAAAGAACCCATGCAGCAGTAAAATCCTAAAAGTGCTTGGAGTGTGGAAAGAGCTTCCGTCAGAGTAATTGTCTTGAGTATGCAACAACAACAACAAAATCCAAGCAGTGGAGAAACTGTATAATGGTTGGAGTGTTGAAAGGACTTGGAAGATGTACTGTGGATCAGAGTCTAGAATATTGAGTAATCAATTACTTTTTATTATTTTTGGAGACTGGAATTATACATGGAAGCCTACTTTTGCCACTTAGAGCGCAATCCTGACCTGGAGTTAGGTCAGCAAAGTTTAGCTGCCACAAGGGACACCATAAAGTGCGTTTGGACCACTCTGAGTCAGGGAGGATGGCGCACATCTGTGTTCTGGCCTCTCTGAGAGAGCAATCCTAAGCATCACTGGAGTGGCAAGGCCGGCCAGCCAGTGCCAAATCCAACGCTGCTTAGGAGAGGCTGGAACCTCCCCACGACAAGGGAACGTTTGCTTCCTTACCATAGGGGAGGCTGCAGGCTCCCCTATGCGCTCCTCGGATCTGCGCCTGCTAAACAGCAGGTTCAAATCTGAGGAGACTGCATGGCCCGAATTAGGGCTGCGCGGCCTCTTGAGCGGGTACTCGTCCACATCCTGCCCCCTCTCCCCCCCGCCAATCCCCGTCCCGAAATGGGACAGAGCCTCCCTCGCGCCGAGCGGCTTTGGTTGGCGCAAGGGAGGCTCCCTGTCATCGCTCTCAAGCTGATGCTACTCGTACCGTCAGCTTGAGAGGTGTAGTGCCGATGCGGGAGTGCTGCTCAGCGCCTCCACATCAGCGCTACATCCGTCACGTCAACGCTAGGACATAACATCGACGTGATGGGCAGCATAGGGTTGTGCTGTGAGAGTGGTCCAAACATAAGAAGAGCCCTGCTGGATCAGGCCAAAGGCCCATCTAGTCCAGCTTCCTGTATCTCACAGCGGCCCACCAGGTGCCCCAGGGAGGCACGAGACAACAAGATGCTTGCATCCTGTTGCCAGTCCCTTGCATCCGGTACTCTGAAGTTGCCCACCACCAATGTAAGGAGGTTGCACAATTCATCATGGCCATCACCACCTCCGGTGGCAAAGAGTTCCACAGACTAACCACCCGCTGGGTAAAAAAGTACTTCCTTTTATCTGTTTTAACTCTCCCAACCCTCAGTTTTAGCGGATGCCCCCTGGTTCGGGTGTTTTGAGAGAGGGAAAAGAACATCCCTCTATCGACTCTATCCCTTCCATGCATAATTTTGTATGTCTCAATCATGTCCCCCCTCAGGCGCCTTTTTTCTAGGCTGAAGAGCCCCAAACGCTGCAGTCTTTCTTCATAAGGGAGGTGCCCCAGCCCCGTAATCATATTTTACTGTGTCCCTTGCACCAACCAAACTTTGCTGGCCTAACTTACTTCGGCTTAACTTCAGGTCAGGATTGTGTTCTTAGTTTAGCGTGTGCTGTTGACAAGATAAAACAATACATGGTCTCAAATATAACTCCGGTGAATTTAAAATTGCCTTATATGCAGAGGACATATTGTTATTTTTGCCTGAGCCCCAACTCTCTATCCCCGAATTAATGAAATGAGTGAAAGTATCTGGATGCAAGTATCTGGATCAAGATTAATTGGTCTAAAAACCTAAACTGAAGCCCAGCAAAAAAAAACAAAAGAAACCCCACAATTTCCCTGAAATGGATGCAATTATCATTTAAGAGTTTGAATGAAAGGTTTCGACTTCCTGATTTTAGTTAGCATTATTAAGCCTATTTTTTTTAACAACCAGTAAGTATTGGGACAATTCTGCACAGTGAGGATTTCCATCTTGGGAATTTAGTTACTTCTGCAGTAGCCTCATTACTAAAATGGGTAGTTTTGAGGCTATATTCACTAAAATGATATCCCACTAACAAGTTCTGCAATTAGGCATGTCTGGAGTATGATGGCACATATAGAGTTGATCCTTATATGTAACATGGTGGGCTAATTGAGAATTAATTCCTTGGTTAAAGGTTTCCCCACGACCGAATGGTCTAGTCGTGACTGACTGTAGGGGGCGGTGCTCATCTCCGTTTCAAAGCCAGTAGAGCCGGCGTTTGTCAGAGGACAAGCTTCCGTGGTCATGTGGCCGGCATGACTATACGCCGTAGCACACGGAATGCCATTACCTTCCCACTGAAGTGGTCCCTATTTATCTACTCACATTTAGGTGCTTTCGAACTGCTAGGTTGGCAGGAGCTGGGACAAGCGACGGGAGCTCACTCTGTCGTGCAGTCTTGAACTCCCAACCTTGCAGTCGGACAGCCCGGCAGCAGCGGTTTAACCCGCTGCGCCACCATGTCCCTATAATTCCTTCGTTAGGAGGAACTTTTCCAGCAGCAGTATCTGCCCAAGATCTTCTGCCGTGAAGATGGATGCAAAGAATTCATTTAATTTCTCTGCAATCTCCAAATCCCCTTTTATCTCCTCTCTCCCTCCCACACCATCCAGCAGGCCAACCACCTCTCTGGCAGGTTTCCTGCTTCTAACATATTTGAAGAAGCCTTACTCTGAGTTGTGCCGTATTTAACCTCAACCCTGCGCTGGCCTCCTTTGCGCTGGCAAGCTGGCCTCCCTGTTCCAGCACGGGTTAGGATTGGGCTACAAATCAGAGCGCAATCCTAAACTGGCTAAGCTAAGGCAGCAAAGTTTGGCCAGCACAAGAGCCACCGTAAAGCATATTTGAACTACTCTCGGAGTCAGGGAGGATGGCGCATGTCTGCGTGCTGGCCTCTCTGACTCCGAGAGTAGTCCAAACATACTTGACGGTGGCCCTTGTGCTGGCCAAACTTTGCTGCCTTAGCTTATGCCAGCCCAACTCAGTTTAGGATTGCACCCTCAATCAGGATCAAGAGTTGATTGGTTGGTTCTCAGTGGGGCAGAACCTCCAGTCCCCGTGCCTTTGCCAGGTGAGGAAAAGCGGGCACCAGAAAGAACTTGGCTTCACATGTGGAGTAATGGGCCATTTTAAGCCTCAGATGGGTGACCATGGGGATAGACCCAGCCTACACCACCTGCCACCCACTTTTGGTGGTGAAGTTTGGGGACTGCTGGTCACAGACCCACAGTCTGAGCACTCCTGTGCTAGGCCTTGATGCCCGGATCCACCAAGCCAACCCCAACCCTGTTTGCCTCGGGGCTGTCCCCGCCATCTCCTCCCCAAGTTCCATTTCTTCCTCCTGTTCCTCCCACGCGCCATATGAGCGGCAGGAGCTCTTGTGTGTCGGCTGCTGTGGCGAGAGGAGGCATCATCATCATCATGGAGGGTGCCGCTGGGGGTCTCGCCGCCTGCATGAAAGCTGTGCCCAGAGTGAAGGCGCAAGTGGCAAGTGTTTGGGCACGCATTTCCACTAAGTATTTATAACGTTTCTCCTCTGGGTGGGTTCTTTGATGCACAGTAAGGACAAATACAGTGTCTATCCCTCCATGCATAATGTTGTATGTCTCAATCATGTCCCCCCTCAGGCGCCTTTTTTCTAGGCTGAAGAGACCCAAATGCGGCAGTCTTTCTTCGTAAGGGAGGTGCCCCCAGCCCCGTAATCATTTTCGACACTCTCTTCTGCACCTCTTCCAGCTCCACTATGTCCTTTTTGAGATGTGGTGTTCTTTGCACTTGCTCAGAGGCACTCCGTTTGTTCAGTGTAATGACTAGGCAGATCCCAGGGATACGGCCTAGCTTAGAGAAAGCTGGCTGGCATCTCACAGTTGTGGGTTGTGAAGGGAGAGGCCTGGCTCAGTTGTGACACTGGGGGGGGCAGCAGTAGCAACAGCATGTCCAGCACAATCACATTCCCAGTGCACAAGCACAATGTCAATAGCAAGTGGCCTCACCCCCACAGCCTGGGTTTTGCCTGTGTGTGTGTGTGAGAGAGAGAGAGAGAGAGAGAGAGAGAGAGAGACTTGCTATGCTATAGGTAGGGACGTGGTGGTGCAGCGGGTTAAACTGCTGCTGCTGGGCTTTCTGACCGGAAGGTTGGGAGTTCAAGACTGCGCAAGGGAGTGAGCTCCCGTTGCTTATCCCAGCTCCTGCCAACCTAGTAGTTCGAAAGCACCAAAAAAAGGAAGGAGATAAATAGGGACCACTTCGGTGGGAAGGGAAAGGCGCTCCGTGCGCTACAGCGTAGAGTCCTGCCGGCCACATGACCACGGAAGTTTGTCCTTGGACAAAACGCCGGCTCTACAGGCTTTGAAATGGAGATGAGCAACGCCCCCTACAGTTGGTCACGACTAGACCATTCGGTCGTGGGGAAACCTTCACCTTTTATGCCATAGGTTGGGGCTTGGTTTCAGGGCCTGGGACAGCTTAGCTGAAGAATTGTCTGCAGCCATGGTTTTGTCTTGGGAGCAAATTAACTCTGGAAAGACACCACAAAAGTGCTTGGAGCCTGGTGAACGCTTCTGCCACAGAGTAAGCCGTAGGCACATCCAGCTCCCAACATGCCCGCTTTCACCATATGCTCCCAAAAAGTTTGTTTTGGGTTTCATCCAACCTGTCCATACGCTTACACATTTCCAAGGAACAGGTAGGTGCAGCAGAGCTCTATGATGCCTAAGTATCATAGATACTTGAGGATTGGGAGAGTTAAAACAGATAAAAGGAAGTACTTTTTTACCCAGCAGGTAGTTAATCTGTGGAACTCTTTGCCACAGGAGGTGGTGATGGTATCTGGTCTGGATGCCTTTAAGAGGGGATTGGACGGATTTCTGTAACCTCCTTACATTGGTAGTGGGCTACTTCAGAGTACCAGGTGCAAGGGAGTGGCAACAGGATGCAAGCATCTTGTTGTCTCGTGCCTCCCTGGGGCACCTGGTGGGCCGCTGTGAGATAAGGAAGCTGGACTAGATGGGCCTTTGGCCTGATCCAGCGGGGCTCTTCTTATGTTCTTAAGTACTGTCAAGAGATTAATGGTTAATTTTTTTTAATGGAAATCCTATTAATTTTCCTAAAGTCTGCCAACTCTGACTGAAGCTGTTTGTGGGTATACAGCTACATTATCCCTTATCCCAGTGGTCAGGGAACAGGGGTAAATTACCCCAAATGGGGTAAAAATGAAATTCCTGGGGGTAATGGATGGTCGCACTGCTGAGACACAGCCGGGCATGCATATGAATCTATATGCATGCCTGGCTGTGTCTTGGCAGCGCAACCGTCCATTACCCCAAAGGAAGTGATGTTGTCAAGCAAGAATATTTTAACACCCCATATGACAAAATCAAATCTAACTAAGCAGGTTAGATATTTACAATAAGAGTAAGATTAAAAAATATTTAAAGAACTTTCCTAACTCTCCCAAACCTTCAACTTCATATTTACATAGCATTAATTAAGCTCATTAATTAATCAAATAAAAAGCAGTGGGTTCCAATATGTTATTTTTTTCTTTTGTTCTGGCGGGGCGGGGCAACACTGGCATATCTAAATATATTTTGGGGCAAAAGGTAAAAAAGTTCCCTGACTCCTGCCTTATCCAGACATCAGAAATCCAGACTATTCCAAAATCCAGACATATTTGTCCAAGACTTTTTTTAAACTTTCTGTAGTGTGAACACTAGAAGGTCTTGTGCTCACTCCCATGTATTATTATTTATTATTATTATTTAATTTTTATCCCACCTTTCTGCCCCATGGGCACCCAAGGCGGCTTACAACATTAAAAGCTTTAAAAACCACAAAGTATAACAAATTAAAACAATGTTAAAAACAATATTAAAACAGTTAAAAAATTTAAAACAAGGAAGCCCCGTGGGTCCCACAATTACAATTTAAAATATAAGATGAAGAATGTAAAATGCCAGCCAGCCTGTCAACAATTGAAGGCTGTACAGGCTGTAAGACCTACTCCCTGCTCTGTGTTGTGTGCCATTGTTGAGAAATGTCCAAGAGGCCAGCAGACACCCAAATGGGTCACAGTGAAAAGAGCAAGAGGAAGCATTTCTCACAGGGACGAACGGAGCCCCGAGTGCGCCCATGGCATGGCGACGAAACCACGTCCCTGTTGCCCAGCCACGCCTTCCTGCGCCTGGAATAGCTCCATTTTGGAGTGGAACAGATGCCGGGGGGGGGGTCAGACAGTGCGCAGGTTCGTCCACGGACTCCGTGCAATGGCACCCTGCCGCTGCCGGTGCCCATGGCTCGCGCCACCCCAGGCTATACCCTTCCTCCAGTGACGTCATCCGAGCGCATGAAGTACCGGAACGCTCAGATGATTGACAGCCCTCCGCCCCTATGGCGGAGGGCTGCCACGCCTCCCCAAGCCTCACTGCGCTGGAATCGCTCCATTTTAGAGCGATTCTGGACGCGAGGGAAGGCGGGCGGGCCCAGCAGCAGCTCGCCCGTCCTCCGGAGAGGCGGCACGGCCCAGACCCTCCGCGGAACTAGCGGAACGGAGTACCGGGCCGTTCTGCCTGGATGACGCCTCTGCCTTCCTCCACCTCTGATTTCTCATTAGATTTATGCAATTATTCCAAAATTCAGATAAATCTGAAATCTGGACACCTTTCCATCCCAAGCAGTCTGGATAAGAACATAAGAAGAGCTCCACTGAATCAGGCCATAGGCCCACCTAGTCCAGCTTCCTGCATCTCACAATGGCCCACCAGGTGCCTCAGGGAGCACACAAGACAACAAGATGCATGCACCTGGCATCTCCCTTGCTCCTGGCATTTTGAGGTAAATTCTGAGGTAAATATGAGGTAAATAAGACAGAGCTTGCTATCCTAAGAACATAAGAAAACCTGCTGGATCAGGCCATAGGCCCATCTAGTCCAGCTTCCTGCATCTCACAGTGGCCCACCAGATGCCTCAGGGAACACACAAGACAACTAGATACCTGCATTTCATTGCAACAACCCTGCATCCGGCACTCCGAGGTAGCCTACCTCTAAAATAAGGAAGTTGCAATATAGCCCGCTATAGCTTATAGCCCGCGATGGACTTTTCCTCCAGACATCTGTCCATCCCCCTTTTAAAAGCACTTAGGCCAGATGCGATCACCACCTCCTGTGGCAAGGAGTTCCACAGATTAATTACCCGCTGGGTAAAAAAGTACTTCCTTTTAACTGTACTCAACCTGATTTGTTTATTCGTTTACAGACTCTCCCCGCCCTCTCCCCCCCCCTTAATTTAAGGTTGGGCCACCAGGTGCAGAAGACGAGATTCTGGGTGTTGCAAAAGCAGATGCACCTTTTTTCTCTCCCCCCCCCCATCACACAGCGGATACACAGAGATTATTACGATCCTCCTTTGAAATTGCGTCCCAGTGCGGCGGCGCCTCCGCCCGCGCGCCAAAGATCCCTCCCCAAAAAGGCTGCTGAGAAGAAGATGGCTTGAGCATCCCTTGCAAAAAAAAAAGGCAACGAAAAACTACGCCTCCCAGCATCCTCCGGGGCTAGGAAGGCGGGACTACCAGCCCCTTCCTTCCTGCAGCTTCCAGAACTCTGTGCATTGGTCAGATTGCGGGTGCTCTCGGCGATGGAGGGGCTCGGCGCTGGGTGGGGAGCCTTTGCGCTGCCGCTCGTGGCCTTCCCTCTCGTGCCGCAGCGCCCTTTGGATGGAGCCCTCGTGCCTGGAGTGGGGGAGATGGTTGGTCTCTGCGAGATCCAGGAATGGGGGGGGGGCTTGAGATCGCCTTGCGTGGTGTAGTGGGGCGAGCAGGGAAATGGCTTCCCTCCGCATCTCCTTGTGCTGGAGGCAGGAACGGAGAGAAAAGGGCACCCTGCGGAGGCAGATCTCCTCCTGAAAGACGTCTTTGGAGGTCGTTGCACCAATAAGCAATTCACTTGAAACTCAGAAAGATGCCGCATAGATGGATGGATGGATGACCCATTATGTGATCATAATGCTAACTGGGCAAGAGGCCCTTTTCCAAGTGGTGCTCCACTTACGTTTAGCAGGCGGAGAGCAATTGGCCCTCTTCACACACACACACACACCCACACCCCAGCAGTGTCTGTTCTAGTAGTGGCTGTTGCTGGTGGTGTTCTGCATTTTTTAGATTGTGAGCCCTTTTGGGACAGGGAGCCATTTAACTTTATTATTATTTGCCTGTAAACCGCTTTGTGAACTTCATGTTGAAAAGCGGTATATAAATACTTTTTGATTGATTGATTGATCTGTTGGGGGTGTTGGAGGGTGGGCCAGTTTATGGTATGGAGCCAGTTTCTGGTGTGGGCCAGTTTTTATTTATTTATTTATTTATTTTAATGTGTTGCATGTTTAATGTGTCATAGTTATGTGTGTAGTTATATTTATTTTATGCCAATAAAGGTTTCCTTACCTTACCTTCATAATCAATTCACTGGATCTTTCACAGAAATCTATTCAGTGCTAATTTCTGTTTTTTTGCCCCCTTATTCACACATTGCCTTTTTAGCACCTTGGCCCACAGTTTTTTCAGGTGGTGGAGAAGCGGGGAGACCGAGGCCAGAATCTTCTCATCCAGACTTTCACTCCGGAATGTCTCAATCTGCTTCTTGTTCAATGTGGATTCTCTCTTCCTGCCACGGACTGGCACATGGCTGCAGCCGATCCAGTTTATCAGGTACGAGATTCTCAGGAATATGTTAGGAACATAAGGAGAGCCCTGCTGGATCAGGCCAAAGGCCCATCTAGTCCAGCTTCCTGTATCTCACAGCGGCCCACCAGATACCCCAGGGAGGCATGAGACAACAAAATACTTGCATCCTATTGCCACTCCCTTGCACCCGGTACTCTGAAGTAGCCCACCATCAATGTAAGGAGGTTGCACAATCCATCATGCCCACAATCCTATAGCCCACGATGGACTTTTCTTCCAGAAATCCATCCAGTCCCCTCTTAAAGGCATCCAGACCACCACAGATTAACTACCTGCTGGGTAAAAAAATACTTCCTTTTATCTGTTTTAACTCCCAAACCTCAGTTTTAGTGGATGCCCCAAGGTTCAGGTGTTTTGAGAGAGGGAAAATAACATTACATCCCTTTATCGACTCTGTCCCTTCTGTGCATAATTTTGTATGTCTCAATCATGTCCCCCCCCAGGCACCTTTTTTCTAGGCTGAGGAGCCCCAAATGCTACAGTCTTTTTTCATAAGGGAGGTGCCCCAGCCCCGTAATCATTTTCGTCACTCTCTTCTGCACCTTTTCCAGCTCCACTATGTCCTTTTTGAGGTGCGGCAATCAGAACTGTACACAATATTCCAGGTGTGGCCTTACCATCGATTTGTACAATGGCATGATAATATTGGCTGTTTTATTCTCAACCCCTTTTTTAATTTCCCCAAGCATGGAATTGGCCTTCTTAATTGCTGCCGCACACTGGGTCGATACCTTCATTGAATTGTCCACCAGCACCCCAAGATCTCTCCCTTGAGCTGTCACAGACAGCTCAGAACCCATTAGCCTATAGGTGAAGTTTAGGTTTTTTTGCTACGTTGAAATGCATCTGCCATTTGGCTGCCCATTCCCCCAACTTGGAGAGATCCTTCTGGAGCTGTTCACAATCCCTTCTGGTCTTCACCACCCGGAAAAGTTTTGTGTCATCCGCACACTTGGCCGCCTCGCTGCTTATCCCTTATCGCAGCTTATGTTGGTGGGGGTGTGGTGGGGAGACACAGAGCAGGACAGACGGGATTGGTTTAAATGCTTGTTGATGCTTACAGGCAATTCGGAGGACAATCCTAACCTGGAGTGAGGCCAGCACAGTTAGGCCAGCAAAGTTTGGCCGGCACAAAGGACACCGTAAAGTATGTTTGAACCACTCTTGGAGTCAGAGAGGCCAGCACACAGATATGCGCCATCTTCCCTTTCTCCCAGAGTGGTCCAAACACGCTTTATGGTGGCCCTTGTGCCTGCCAAACTTTGCTGGCCTAACCGTGCCAGCCTAACACCAGGTTAGGATTGCACCCTCAGACTGCCAAGCTAACTGAAGGGGGGAACCACTGTAACAATTTAAGATGCTCTTCACTTCGCTAAAGCTTTTCTCTGGAGAGAAAGGCGCTCCAGAAAGTTGTCAATACTGCCCAGAAGATTATTGGTTGTACCCTTCCTTCCTTGGAGGAGCTTTATAGCGCAAAGTATCTGAAGAAGACTTTCAAAATTCTGAAAGACCCATCACGTCCTGGTCGTCAGTTTTTTGAATTATTGCCATCAGGTAGAAGATATAGGGCGATAAGAACTAAAACGAATAGATTGAAAAACAGCTTCTATCCTAGTGCAGTGTCTAGATTAAATGCGGTGGTATAGTGATACGTTGAGTAGAATTTTAAGCAAAGTGGTGACTGTATGTGATGTTCTGTTCTGATTTTGTTCTGTTGGTGTTTGGTGTTTGTTTTTACCATGCGAAAGCACCTAATTTCGTTGTACAGGTGTAAACGTGTACAATGACAAATAAATTTCTATTTCTATCTCAGTGAAAAACAGTGATCGTAAAGAAGGAAGGAAGTTGGTAATCTTGGAAAAAGAAGCATTGACATTCCTACCATTGGTTGGGGGGGGAGTAAGTGCCCCCAGGTGATGCACCTGTGGAGCCCGTGGGGGGGTGGCACCTGCAGCCGAACCACTGCCTCTGCCACCGTGTGCCCCCCAGAGCCCTCTCAGGGGCTGGGCAAGCTGCACACGATGTCCTGCTGCCCTCTGAAAGCGTTATTACTTAAAGGCTCTCTGAAGGCATTTGAGAATGCTTTTGGAGGACAGCGGGACATTGCGCAAGGCTCTGGAGCTCCAGGTGGGTCAGGGGGCTGTGGTTGCTGGGGGGGGGGAGTCTGCAGTCCTGGCCCTGGGCGGCAAATGGGCCGGGGACACGACTGAAAAGGGGTCCTAGGAAGTCTTCAGGAGTCTGGCAGAGGCAGTGGTTTGGCTGCATGGAGGTATAATACACTGGAGTCGCCATGACGTCAGTATCTTGAAGCTTCCGGGGCACACAAATACGGCTGACTCAGAAGTTTCCCACAAGGACGAGGTTGCCGCGAATTCACGAATAAAAATCTCCCCACACGTGTGTAAAAGTTAATTTCAACGTCTTTAAGCATGCCTGCATGTTCTGCATACGGGTGTGCGAATCGCTGTACGAAAAATGGGATTTAATTTCCACGGAAAGGTTCGTGTATTCACATTACATCGGTTCAATAGAACTACAGTTCAGGGAGTGCATTTTTTTTGAAGCTGTGTAATTTCTCGTTGTTCCTAGCAGTCTTAGTCACCATTTTCAGACACCCACTGTTAATGGTCTAGATTTAGAAGGAAAAAGAAAATATTTCCCCCCCTCCTTTTTCCCCCCTTCCCATTTACACGTTTTTTCCCGCCTTCCATTTTCTACTGTAATATTTTCGAAATTCTGAACATTAACAGAATTTGTGTTTTTTTGGGGGGGGGTGAGTGTAGAAGTTTAAAAAAATACTCTTAATAGTGTAGATTTCAAAAAATAAGTCTGTCACAATAGTGCAATCTGAGTTTAAATAGACAGCAAGTAGCATTTCGTCCGGTATGTTCAGTACTATAATTATGAGGAATTTAACCTTGTAATTGCGTATTAACTCATATACGGTTACCAATGATGTTTCTCCACGATCACACGTCGTTATTTTTGTAAGTTTTTATTTCAGGAATAAATTATTAAGTCCGAAACAGTACCAGAAAGGCAATCTGAAATGCTTGGAATAAAGATTGTCTGGGGCACACAAACATGGCCGCTAAGCCCGCCCCCTGGCTTCACTCGATTCCTATCAATTCAACAGGGATGGCGCCTCCAGTCATCCAACCTTCTTGTTTGGCTGCAGGTGCCACCCCCACGGCCAATGGTAGGAATGTCAGTGCTTTGTTTTCCAAGATTACCAACTTCCTTCTTACTTTACTATTACTTTTTGAACTTCCTGTAAAACATTGAGGGCGAAATCCTATTAGTCTAAATCCTATTAGACCGACGTTAGCCACTTGAGTCAGCCCAGCGGCACCTGTGACAATACGGGGGAGCCAACAGTTAGGCCGCATCCAAGCCTCTGTCCAGGCCACGCAGCCTCCTCAGCTCTGCACTGCACTAAATAGCAGGTGCAGATCCGAGGAATCCATAAGGGAGGCTGGAGCCTCCCCTGGGGCAAGGGTGCGAACATGGATACAGTGCAGGCCCGCCATAGTGGCGGACATAGTGGAGCTGGAAAAGGTGCAGAAGAGAGCAACAAAAATGATTCCGGGGCTGGGGCACCTCCCTTATGAAGAAAGACTGCAGCGTTTGGGGCTCTTCAGCCTAGAAAAAAGGCGCCTGAGGGGGGACATGCTCGAGACATACAAAATTATGCACGGAAGGGATGGAGTCGATAGAGGGATGTTCTTTTCCCTCTCTCCAAACACCAGAACCAGGGGGCATCCGCTAAAGCTGAGGGTTGGGAGAGTTAAAACAGATAAAAGGAAGTATTTTTAACCCAGCAGGTAGTTAATCTGTTGAACTCCTTGCCACAGGAGGTGGTGATGGCATCAGATGCCTTTAAAAGGGGACTAGATGGGCCTTTGGCCTGATCCAGCAGGGCTCTCCTTATGTTCTTAAGTTCACCACCCATCCGGAAGATTCCGCTTCAGAGAAATGAAGCTGCCGTACAGAGCCAGGCTGTCAGTCCACCTTTTCCAGGGCTGTGTACTCTGACTGGCAGCATCCCCAAGAGTCTCAGGCAGGGCAAAGCTTGGCTCTAATACTCTAATCAGAAATCTGCAATCACATAATCGAAAAAGAAACAGAATGACTGAGGGCGCAATCCTAACCTGGAGTTAGGCCGGCACAGTTAGGCCAGCAAAGTTTGGCCGGCGCAAGAGACACTGTAAAGCACATTTGGACCACTCTTGGAGTCAGGGAGGATGGCGCATGTCTGTGTGCTGGCCTCTCTGACTCCGAGAGTGGTCCAAACATACTTTACGGTGTTCCTTGTGCCAACCAAACTTTGCTGGCCTAACTTGTGCCGGCTTCACTCGAGATTAGGATTGTTCCCTAAATGAGGGGACCGAACCAGGCAGCTCCCTTCCATAACCTCTCCTATTCAGTTTTCTTTGCCTGTCTGTTCTGTGCAATTGAAACTGCTGAAATGCCTATCTAGAAATAATAGCAGGAAACATTAATACTTGATACTTGAAAAAAATATTTCTACACCTCTTTTTGGTGTGGAAAAGAAATGTATGGATTTTACGATGAAGGGTGCAATCCTAGCCTGGAGTTACGACGGCACAGTTAAACGGCACAGCAAAGTTTGGCCAGCACAAGGGCCACCGTAAAGCGCATTTGGACCACTCTCGGAGTTAGGGAGGATGGTGCGTGTCTGTATCCTGGCCTCTCTGACTCCGAGAGTGGTCCAAACATACTTTTGCTGGAACTCATGTTCCGTTATGTTCCGGAACTTTTGTGTTCCTTATGCTGGAACTTTGCTGACCTAACTCCAGGTTAGGATTGCGCTCTAAGTAAAATGTTTCTTCTGGGGAGGGAGATGCTCATTTCTTCCTGTTCCGGAGGGGTGGGCAGGGTCTGAGGTTCTGCACGCTTACTGAGGGCTTTTTGCTTTTGCAGGGACCGGTGAGTTTCGAGGAAGTGGCCGTGTATTTCACAGAGGAGGAGGCAGCCCTGCTGGACCCAGACCAAAGAGCCTTGTACAGGGAAGTCATGCTGGAGAATTACGGGAACGTGGCCTTGCTGGGTAAGGGGCGCCTTCCTCCTTGCCGTCAGTGTCTTTTCCCAACCCCTTTCCTTGTAAAGAAGACATGCTGGCTTGCTGTGAAATGGGTCGGCAGCGTACAGCCCTGGAGCTGGGTTTGGCCCAGCGAATGACAGCATCCCAACTTGCAATGCTCTGGTGCTCCAAAGAGTGGAAGGCACCAGCCCTGAAGACTGTAGTGCCCCACCCTCTTCTTTTTTCTTTTTTTCCTTGATATGGGGCAGCTACAAGACAGGAGGGTCAGTCAGGATCACAGGCAGCGTCGTCACCCGCAAATGAACTCCCGGAACGCTGGGAGGGACGTGGGTGGGACTTTCGCGTGATTGGCAGCCCGCCCGTTTCGTTCCGTGGCTGACCTGGCCTCAAGGGGGGGCTGCCCCCGGTTGGCGCCCCCCCGGTGCTTGCCCAGGCACCCGGTGCGCCCCCCCACCTGTCTCCCCCAGCGAGCAGGCACCCCTCGAGGCCAGGGCAGCCGCGGAACGAAACGGGCGGGCAGCCAATCACGGCGAAGCCCCGCGTAAGTCCCTCCCAGCGTTCCGGGAGTTCATTTGCGGATGACGACGCTGATCCCAGGGGTGGGGTTAAAGTGTGCCACACAGGGGAGGGCAAGGTAGTTGGCAAAACGGACCGGAACGCAACGGGCGGGCTGCCACTCACCCGTTCCTCCCGCCCAGCGTTCCGGCTGCATGACGCCGCTGCTTAGGGGGCAGGGGTGGAGCATCAGGACTCCCACATGCCTCTCGGCGCAGATCAGGCCCACCAGGAGAAGAACACAGTACTTCCCATGCAGCTTGGGCTGCAGCACGTGTGTGTCGTGACAAGCGGTGCTGCCCGGCTCATACATGACTGGGAGCTCCATCCCAACCTGGAGTTAGGCTCTCCCAAGTTAGGTCGGCAAAGTTTGACTGCCACAAGGGACACCGTAAAGTATGTTTGGACCACTCTCTGACTTAGGGAGGCCAAAAATGTCAAACGTTAGCAAATCCTTTGACCAAAAAAAACACACCAAAAAACAGCTGTTGCAGGCCAGATAAAATCTTGTGGCGGGCCAAATTAGGCCCCTGGGCTGTAGTTTGGAGACCCCTGCATTAAAGAAATAAACGTCATAAATATTTATTATTACAAAGCACAGCTTCCTCTACAAACTCATATCTCTAATTTTAATTAAACGTACAATTTAAATGATGGGTTGTACGTGTAGAAGGAAACTCCTTGCAATTTAGCTATAAATTATGCCACAAGTAGGAAATACAAGAAATGCATTCACTGTATGATAACCTCAGTGGAATCCACATTAAGGTTGCCAACCCCCCTGGTCCAGCTTCTCAATGGCCCTCTTAAAACGTGGCGCAAGAACAGGTCACAGTACTAATATGTGATCGGCCCTTAAACCTCCACTCTGAAAAATTATTTGCCCTTGTTCCTCTCTCCCCCATGATCTGCAGTTTAGGCATGCAGGCTGCAGTTCTATGCGTGCGTTTCTGGGAGTAAGCTCCACTGTACACAATGGGACTTACATGCATTGGATTGTGCTCGGGTTATGCATGCAGGTCAGCTCAAATTCATCCTTGCAGTTCACCCACCTGGCTTGGCTCTGATGCTGCCTCATATTGTGGGCATTTTCTAAGCCAAGCCGGCTCTCCTTGTTCGATGCCAGTGCCCCAGGCTGGCCACTAATCGGTGCTTCCACCAGGCTCACCTCCCTCTGCTCCTTCTCAGGATGTTTCATTTTTTACCCAGCGGGTAATTAATCTGTGGAACTCTTTGCCACAGGAGGTGGTGATGGCATCTGATGCCTTTAAAGGGGGATTGGACAGGTTTCTGGAAGAAAAGTCCGTTGTGGGCTATAGGCAATGATGGATTGTGCAACCTCCTTACATTAGTAGTAGGCTCCTTCAGAGTACCGGGTGCAAGGGAGTGGCAACAGGATGCAAGCATCCTGTTGTCTTGTGCCTCCCTGGGGCACCTGGTGGGCCGCTGTGAGATACAGGAAGCTGGACTAGATGGGCCTTTGGCCTGATCCGGCGGGGCTCTTCTTACGTTCTTATGTTCAGAGTCTTGCCCTGTTGCACAAGAGCTGGCACCAGCGACTCCCAGGTCACAATCCTAACCTGGAGTTAGGCCGGCAAAGTTTGTCTGGCACAAGGGACATCATAAAGCGCCTTTGGACCACTCTGGGAGTCAGGGAGGATGGTGCACATCTGTGTGCTGGCCTCTCTGACTCCTAGAGTGGTCCAAACACGCTTTACGGTGTCCTTTGTGCCGGCCAAACTTCACTGGCCTAACTGTGCCGGCCTAATTCTAGGTTAGGATGGCGCTCTGAGTCACACCAATCTTTGAGAGCAGCGTTTCCCAACCTGGGAGTTGGGACCCCCAAGGGGGTCGTGAGCTGATTTTTCAGGAGGTTGCAGAGAGCTAGACGTGACCACCTTTGAAAGCTTGAAAATCTGTGTGCCTCATCTTGAGAACTATCTTTAACCAGCTTTTACCAACACCTTGAAAGGCAGAGCTTGTCTAAAAACATGCTGGGTGAGAACATGAGGTGAGATGGGAAAGAGGGAGACTGAAGAGAGAAAACTCATGCTGTAGCAATTATCTATTATCTATTAGCTCTCAGTATGGAGGGAATACAATACTGTGTCTCACTCTGCCCCCACTGGCTGCCCCCCCCACTGTCCATCCATTTCTCCAAATGGGGCTGTTTATGGGTGGGACAGGTTATGAGTACAACTTTAAGAGTACAATCCTAGCCTGGAGTTAGGCCGGCACAGTTAGGCCAGCAACGTTTGGCTGGCACCAGAGCCACTGTAAAGCTCTGATCGAGACATACAAAATCATGCACGGAAGGTATAGAGTCGATAGAGGGATGTTCTTTTCCCTCTCTCACAATACCATAACCAGGGGACATCCACTGAAATTGAGTGTTGGGAGAATTAAAACTGATAAAAGGAAGTACTTTTTTACCCAGTGGGTAGTTAATCTGTGGAACTCTTTGCCACAGGAGGTGGTGACGGGATCTGGCCTAGATGCCTTTAAGAGGGGATTGGATGGATTTCTGGAAGAAAAGTCCATCGTGGGCTATAGGCCATGATGGATTGTGCAACCTCCTTACATTGGTGGTGGGCTACTTCAGAGTACCGGGTGCAAGGGAGTTGCAACAGGATCCAAGCATCTTGTTGTCTCATGCCTCCCTGGGGCACCTGGTGGGGCCACTGTGAGATACAGGAAGCTGGACTAGATGGGCCTTTGGCCTGATCCAGCAGGGCTCTTCTTATGTTCTTAAAGTGCATTTGGACCACTCTCGGAGTCAAGGAGGATGGTGCACGTTTATGTGCTGGCCTCTCTGACTTCGAAAGTGGTCCAAACATACTTTATGGTGGTCCTGGTGCCAGCCAAACTCCAGGTTAGGATTGTGCCCTAAAAATGTGATTTTATTTTAAAAGTGTGATTTATTTTTTTAAAAAACTTCAATTTTTCTTCATGCGATCGCTCCTGACTCTGCTGGCACAATGATGTCACTTCCTGTTCTGGCTTAATGACGTAACTTCTGGCCCTAGGTCTTAGGGGGGTCCTGACAGGTAGGCATACCTAAAAAGGGGGGGGGGGTCCAAACGCTTAAAAGGTTGGGAACCACTGTTTTAGTGCAGAGGCCTCCAAACTATGGCCTGTGGGCCAGATCCGATGTACGAGGAAAGCCTTCTGTCATGAGCAGCATGGACCGTTCCATTGTGCTTCCGCTCCATTTTCCAGCTGCGCAGCCTTCTGGGACAAAGATGCCAATGCCCAGAGTGTCTCTGCCAGCCAGAGAATGGAGCAGCAACATGATGGAATGATCCATGCCGCTCACAACAGGGAAGGCTTTCCCCGTACACAGTTGTCCGCGGTTCGATGACTGCTGTTTTAGAGACTGGTTTTAGAGCACTGCTGTTTTAGAGCACTGGTTGGCAACCTTCTTCCATATCGCAGCCAGAGGCCATGTCTGTGAGTGGATTCTGGGCCACATTCATCTATAGTAAACAAAGGAAATAATTTTAAAACATAGTTAACTGTGAATGTTTTGTTCCCTTCTCCTTCCCAAGGGGGATTTCCAGTGGCCAAGCCTGACCTCATTGTCCAGCTGGAAGAAGGGAAGGATCCGTGGGTGCCCCACGCTCAGGGTCTGGGTGAAGAGGCCTCTTTGCTCCAGTGGGGTAAGCTAGCAAATCAGCACCCAAAATAGTACTACAGCTGTGCTTTCAGTAACAATTCTGAAGAGAAGCGCAAAGCGAACTCAAGCTGTGGGGCTTAGGAAAGTCCCAAGGTTGCAGAGCTCAAGTAAGGAATCACTCAGAGACTTGGATTAGCAAGAACTTCTATATTTTCAGAAGTAGTCTTCTTGCAGCAAAGAACAGCAAACAGATAACACATACAGTAAAGCTTCTCAAATAGCAGTTCCAATAGCTCCAAGAGGTCCTGCAAACAGTTACTGCAAATCCAGCAGCAGCAGCAGCAGCACACACACAGAAAGTATGTGGAGAACGAAACCAAAAGAGCAGAATGAATGTAGCAATTGTTCCTGGGCTTGACTAAATAGTCTCCAACATTCCATCTGAGATCACATGACCTCGTTCCCAGGCTAGGTGCAAAGTCAGAATGACTTAACACTTTATTGCTAGTCTGCTAGGCCTTACCATTCAGGCCTGGAAATTCCCAGGGACTTAATTCAATATCCCAACAAATTCCCTTAGTATTTATGCCATTATTATAAGTACTTGTTTCCTCTCTTTCTGGAAAATGCTCCATGTTTCTCAGATTTATGGTGTGTGGGTTTGTTTGTTTTCCAAAATATAAAAAACAAATTAGAATAATTAAAACATATCAGTGAATCAGCAAATAAAAACACTGATCTATCTAGGACTGGCAGTGGCTGGCAAGAGTCTGCTTTGCTTTCCACTAAAACCCTAAATTCCACCAAGCAGAGCCAGGTGCAAAATAGTGACTGGATGGGGTAGACGTATACACAGAATGCTAAAACAAACTGCTAAAGAAGATTCTCTCTTTTACTACAGGAAGCAGACGAGACGGTGTGAATCCGTGGCAGCCACGTGGGGTGTCACTGGAAACGATCATGCAGGAGTGTGCAACGAGTTTCAGCTGGGACTCATTAATGGCTGTGCATCAAAGACGCCACAGAGGGGGGAGACCCTATACATGCTTGGAGTGCGGAAAAAGCTTCAGTCGCAGCTCACACCTGACTGTACATCAGAGAAGCCACACAGGCGAGAGACCTTTTACATGCTTAGAGTGTGGAAAGAGCTATAGTAGGACAGAGAGCTTAACTGCACATCAAAGAACCCACACAGGGGAGAAACCTTATAAATGCATAGAGTGTGGAAAGAGTTTCAGTGAACGCTCACACCGGAATGCGCATCAAAGGATCCACACAGGGTTGAAACCCTATAAATGTTTGGTGTGTGGAAAGAGCTTCTATAGGAACTCGCGCTTGACAGCGCATCAAAGAACCCACACAGGGGAGAAGCCTTACAAATGTTCAGAGTGTGGAAAGTGTTTCAGCGAGAGCACAAGTTTGACTGTGCACCAACGAACCCACACAGGGGAGAAACCCTATAAATGTTTGGAGTGTGATAAGAGCTTCAGTGAGAGCTCAAGACTGACACTGCATCAACGAACCCACACTGGGGAGAAGCCCTATAAGTGCTTGGAGTGTGAAAAGAGCTTCAGTAGGAGGGAAGGCCTTACACTTCATCGAAGAACCCACACTGGGGAGAAACCCTATAAGTGCTTTGACTGTGGGAAGAGCTTCAGTGATGGCTCACAGCTGACTGTGCATCAAAGAATACACACTGGGTTGAAACCATATAAATGCTTGGGGTGTTGGAAGAGCTTCCGTGTCAGCTCACACCTTATTGAACATGAAAGAATCCACACGGGAGAAAAACCCTACAAATGCTTGGAGTGTGGAAAGACTTTCAGTCGGAGCTCACATCTGACCCTACACCAACGAATTCACACCGGGGAAAAACCCTATAACTGCTTGGAATGTGGGAAGAGCTTCAGTCGGAGCAATAACCTGACTCAGCATCAGAGAACTCACACAGGGGAGAAACACTACAAATGCCTGGAATGTGAGAAGAGCTTCAGTAGGAACTCACAGCTGACTCAGCATCAAAGAACACACACGGGGGAGGAGCCCTCTCAACCCCTGGAGTGTGGATTGAGCTTCAGTGTGAGTTCAGGCTTGCCTCTGCTTCAAGAACCCCCACAGGAGTGAAGCCCTAGAAGTACCTGGAGTGTGGAAAGAGCTTCTTTCGGAGCAATAGTCTGATTATGCAACAAAAAATCCCCCCGAGGGAGAAACCATATGGAGTGTAGAGTGTAGACTTGTAGGAAGAATTTCCGTGAGAGTAGTAGGAAAGTGGCATCCATCTCAGAATCCACTTTGGGTAGAAACTAGGCTAATGAGTCTTGACTAATGGGTATTCTTGGAGAAAGCAATTTAGACAGAGAGGTCACTGTAGCCTCTTAGTTTTGTGTTAGGAAAAGTTTAGCATGCTTTTTTTAAAAAAAATTGTATTTGGAACCCTTCGTTTAGCATGTGTTGTCTGCAAGAGTGGTCTTCAACCTTTTTCGTGCCATGATCTCAATAAATAAAAAAATAGATGAAGTGTGAGACTGGGGAATCACTGTCTATTCCACCTTCCCTCCCAGGGACTCTTATCTGCCCGCCTCTGTTGCCCCCCACTCCTGTTACGCTCTCCCAGCACTATTCACTATAGTCAAATATCCTTGTTAGAGAGCAGAAAAAGCTACCATGGAGCCTGGCACTAGTGAAAGCTATTTAATTCTAGTACAGTTGCTGAACAGGACAGGGACACAGTCTCCTGGTCCTTGAAGGGGTTCACCATATATACACCCTCCTTTACTGCAGACCGCTGTATGTAGGGAAAGCCTTCCCCTTTCCAAGCAGCATCGATCCGTCTTGCAGCTGTTCCAATTGGCTGCAGGGATGCTCTTGGTGTTCCGTGTCTATGCCCTGCGTCCTGTTGCACAGCCTTCTGGGACGCTCAGGCATAGACATGAATGCCTAGAGCAGTGGTACTCAAACTTGTTAGACCGGGACCCACTTTTTAGAATGGCACTCATGCCGGGACTCACCAGAAGTGATGTCATTAACCTGGAAGTGATGTTGTGGCAGGAAGTGCTGTCATGGTAACATAATAAAATGACACTCCTGTACAACCATGAGACATCCCTGACAGAAAGCGAGGACCGAATATTACCTAAAAGCCCTGAACTAAAAACAAAATTTTAAAAAATCCTCACTCGAAAATTCAAGCTCACAAAAGGGAGAGTCAGGTCTGCAGTTTCCAAGATGGCTGCTCCCAGCTTTCCGAGCCCCACCTGACATCAGGTCTCGGACCCACCAAGTGGGTCCTGACCCACAGTTTGAATAACACTGGCCTAGAGAGTCCCTGTCAGCCAACTGGCTACAAAATGAGGCGGCTGCAAGACAGAACAATCTGCACTGTTCAAGACGGGGAAGCTTGCAGTGTCTCATAGTGGCCCATCAGATGCCTTTTTATTTAGCATCATTACATTCCCCTGAAATCCCAGCAGGCCTTGCTTGAACAAATGCTATAAGCAGAAATCTTACAGCACGGCAAGCAGCCTAAAAAGGAGACAAAGGGCAGAGTCCTAATCTGGAGTTAGGCCAGCAAAATTTGGCTGGCACAAGGGATACCGTCAAGTATGTTTGGACCACTCTCATGCACAGTCATTCAGCACGGCAAAGAATCTGGTCTCTAATTTGTGACCAGAGCACAAATTGACCCTGTTGCTATGCGGGTAACTGAAGTCTCCCCTATGATTACCACCCTGTCTCTCCTTGACACCTCCCTGATTTTTCTCCTCATCTCAAGGTCCCCTTCAGGTTTTTGATCAGGGGGCGTGACAGCATGCCCCGCAATTACATTGCTCCTTGAGTCTGGTAATTTAACCCACAGTGATTCTATGATGGAGTCAGAACCCTTCACTTCTAATTTTTTAGTGTTCTTATGCTTTGCTTTTCAATTGTACATTTTTCCACTTAGACCTTTTTTCCTTTGGCCATTAGGCAGGATCCTAAACTCTTTCCCTGGGCTGGCTGAACTGCCTGCTCCAAGGCACGTTAGGATTGGCCTGTAAATTTGGGAAAAACTGAACTAGATGCTGTCATAAAATGACTGATCAGAATAAAAGAATATGCAGATCCAGCCTGTTTTTATCCTTTTTACTATGGGGGGGGGGGGGAACCTGCTTTCTGGACTAGTTGTTGAGCTCCACACACATAAGAAGAGCCCTGCTGGATCAGGCCAAGGGCCCATCTAGTCCAGCTTCCTATATCTCACAGTGGTCCACCAGGTGCCTCAGGAAGCCCAGGAGACAACAAGATGCCTGCATCCTGTTGCCACTCCCTTGCACCTGGCATTCTGAAGTAGCCTACTATTAATGTAAGGAGGTTGCCCAACTCATCATGGCCTATAGCCCACGATGGACTTTTCCTCCAGAAATCTGTCCAATCCCCTTTTGAAGGCATCTAGGCCAGATGCCATCCCCACCTCCTGTGGCAAGGAGTTCCATAGCTTAATTACCTGCCGAGTAAAAGCACATTTCCTTTTAACTCTCCCAACACTCAATTTCAGTGGCTGTCCCCTGGTTCTGGTATTGTGAGAGAGGGAAAAGAACATCCCTCTATCAACTCTGTCCCTCCCATGCATAATTTTCTATGTCTCAATCACATCAGCTCTGGGCCATTCTGCTGGCATTCCCCTTTGCCTGGCCTTCTATAAGAGCCAAAACGTGTTTGCCTACTCACAAGCATATATGAACCCATATGGCTCATTATCACTTTCCATAGGACTTGAGGTATTTTGTCAGCTGGGAGAAGGGGGACTTCCTTCTCAAGAGTTTGATCACCTGGGCCTGCCCTTTGTAGAGTGACCAAGGCATGTTTGCTATGCATGAGTAAACACCCACATGCTGCTCCATTCACTTTCCATATAATAGTGCTCAGTGCATTTTCCTTGTCAGCTATCAGCTTCTCACTTTCCTGTCCCACCAAAAATTGGGTTGCGACCTACTGGTAGGTCCCAGACTGCAGAGGCAGATCTAAGGGAGGGCAGAGCTCTACGTTTTGCAAGAAGCCTTACCTTGCAGTGGAAATCACTCCTCCCCTGCACCGTTCTAGCCAATCCTCACAGGGAACAGCAACATCTTGGCGTTGCTTACTGGCTACAGCAGCAAGGGAGAGGAGGGGTTTACATGACAGGGTAAGGCTCCTTGCAACACTTAGAGCTCTGCCCTCCCTGTAGATCTGCCTCTGCCAGACTGCATTAGAATAAAGAGAGAAATTAGGGAGCAGAAGCTCTGACTGCAAAATAGGAGAGAAGCACCACTTTAAAAAGTGTCTCTTGCCCAGTTAGTGGAGGGGGGGGGGGCGGAATCTTATGGAGAAAAGGAAAACTATATAGTAAAAGGTAAAGGTTCCCCATGACCGAATGGTCTAGTCGTGACCGACTGTAGGGGGCGGTGCTCATCTCCGTTTCAAAGCCTGTAGAGCCGGCATTTTGTCCGAGGACAAGCTTCCGTGGTCATGTGGCCGGCATGACTATCGAAACACCATTACGTCCCACCAAAGTGGTACCTATTTATCTACTCACATTTTTACATGCTGCCAAACTGCTAGGTTGGCAGGAGCTGGGATAAGCAACGGGAGCTCACCCTGTTGTGCGGTCTTGAGCTGCCAACCTTCCAGTCAGCAAGTTCAGCTCAGTGGTTTAACTCACAGTGCCGCCACCACGTCCCTAAATTATATATTGTCGTAATTCATAAGTGAAGCCCCTCCTCTCAAGTACAGCTCACATCTAAGTGTATAGACTAGACAAGGATGTGAGCAGTGGTTTGATGGTTTCTGTGGTCTGTGTGCGGAAGTCCTGTGATGGGGTCCCAGCTGAACATGCCAGGAGGGGGATAGGAGGGAGAGAGGAAGCTGGAGGAGAGGGATGCAACCTTTACCCCCTTACCGCTTGGTGCCCTCTGATGCAGCTTCAGATGCAGGCACGCAAATACACACATGCACACACAGATGTGATGTTGCCTTATTAAACATCCGGTTCTGTAGCTCAGTGAGGTCAACCCCCCCCCCCCACACACACACTCTCTCTCTCTGATATCAAAATGGTTGAGAATTTAAAATCTTAAGTGATTGAAAGGAGGCAGCTCGCACAGTCCAGGGAAAGATGCTCAGGAAGGTGAGCAAAAAGCCCCTGGCTGGCGGGGGAGCATCTCGGCCACCTTTTGGAGGTACAGATGGGGACACTCGGGCGAGGCTCCTGGTCTTCTGCCGAGGATCGCAGCCCGAGCCCTGCACTGGCCCGGCCGGCCCCACTGAATATGCAAACGCTCCTGCAGCCGGTGGGTCCCCATAAGGCAGCCTTGGAAACGCCCTGATGAGCCACAAGCGCCCGGCCGTGTCCGGCTTCGGGCTGCTCGCAAGACGCCCTGCAAAGACACTGGGCCGGGAGGCCGGGCTGGGAAAGAGACGCTCAGCCTGGAGGGGGAGAAAGAGCTCTCGTTGCATCGGGCGCTGAATCGGGGAAGAGACGGCGGGGATGCCCAGCCGGAGGAGTTGCGCCTCCCCGTCCCGCCTGGGAGTTGCGGGGGGGGGGGGGGTTTGAGACTCCCACCCCTGCAGAGAGACCTTCCTCTCGGCTGACTGGCACTTTGAGGGTTAAACGGAGCGACTCCCGTTTCCTAGAGGAGCTAGGTGGGGAATGGGGGAGTGAGCTTCCTCCCCCCGCCCTTTTCCTTCACTCAAGTGTTTGAGGGCAGTCGCCCGCCCTGGTGAGTGCGAGGGGTGCAGCGGGCGGAGCCCCTGCAGGGCATCGGTGGGCGGTCAAGAAGAGGGAGGGGCGGGAGGAGACGACCAGGCTCAAAGCTCAGCCAGGGAAAGGGGAGGGGCTGGGAAGGGGGCTGCGACGCCCTCCATCCCTCCCTTTGCCTGCTGAGCTTCGGCTCTGCTTCTAAACGTTTGCATCAAGAAGGTTAGATGGACTGGAGTCGGCATTCCTGTTAAATTGATAGGAATCGAGTGAAGCCAGGGGGCGGGCATAGCGGCCATGTTTGTGTGCCCCAAACAATCTTTATTCCAAGCATTTCAGATTGCTTTTCGCGAGATGTTTAGCACTTAATAATTTACTCCTGCAGTAAAAACTTACCAAACTAATAACGTGTGATCGTGTAGAAACATCATTGGTAACATAATTATGATTCAATATGCAATTCCAAGGTTTAATTCCGCGTAATTATATTACTGAACATATCGGACGAAATGCCGCTTGCTGTCTATTTGAACTCGGATTGCACTGCTTTGACAGGCTTATTTTTTGAAATCTACACAACCAAAAATAAAGTGTGAACGGGAAGGAAAGAAAAAAAGGGGAGGGTGGGCGAAAATTAGATAAATATGTAGGAAAATTACATTAAAATCTCTTCATAACACAGGTAGTTGTCAATATGAGAGTAATTCTTTTTTACTTCTAGGCTATTAAGAGTATTTTTTTAAACTTCTACACTCACCCCCCCCTAAAACAAATTCTGTTATTCAGAATTTCGAAAATATTATAGTAGAAAATGGAAGGCGGGGAAAAACGTGTAAACGGGAAGGGGGGAAAAGGAGGGGGGAAATATTACATACCGATGTAATGTGAATACATGAACCTTTCCGTGGAAATTAAATCCCATTTTTCATAAAGCGATTCGCACACCCGTATGCAGAACACGCAGGCATGATTTAAAAAGTTGATATTAACTTTTACACACGTGCAGGAAGATTTTTATTCGTGAATTTGTGGCAATCCTCATTGGCGGGAAAGATCTGAGTCAGCCATATCTGTGTGCCCCGGAAGCTTCAAGAAAATCACAACATGCCGACTCCAGTCCATCTAACCTTCTTGGTTTGCATTTCTAGCGGGGGGGGGCGGCTTTGCCAGGGACAGTGTAAGAGCCACCACTGGAAGGGCCAGAAGGGGGCATTAGAACATTAGAAGAGCCCCACTGGATCAGGCCAAAGGCCCATCTAGTCCAGCTTCCTGTATCTCACAGCGGCCCACCAGATGCCTCAGGGAGCACCCAAGACAATAAGGTGCTTGGATCCTGTTGCCACTCCCTTGCACCGGGTACTCTGAAGTAGCCTACTACTAATGTAAGGAGGTTGCACAATCCATCATGGCCTATAGCCCACGATGGACTTTTCTTCCAGAAATCTGTCCAATCCCTCTTAAAGGAATCTAGGCCAGATGTCATCACCACCTCCTGTGGCAAAAGAGTTCCACAGATTAACTACCCGCTGGGTAAAAAAGTACTTCCTTTTATCTGTTTTAACTCTCCCAACCCTCAGTTTTAGCGGATGCCCCCTGGTTCTGGTGTTTTGAGAGAGGGAAAAGAACATGCTACTGGGGGGTGAGGTCAAAGAAGACATTGTAGCCCCCCCCCCAAGACGAAATCAAATCAAGTGCCAAATCCTATCTCATTTTCCAGCACTGGTGCAGCCATGCCAATGGGGCAAATGCTGCATCCTGCAGTGGGGAGGGAGCAGTCAGGGAGGCCAGGTAAGGGAATGTTTGTTCCCGTTCCTCAGTATTGCGTTGTGGCTGCACTGGCATTGGAAAGTTGGATAGGATCAGGCTGTTAGTAAATAAAAAGTGTGCCCCATATTGGTTAGATGTGAGTTCTACAGGCGCCCCCCCTGCCCCACACATGATCCTCTCCAAAGGGAGTGGGTGGGGCTCTGCTAAATGCATGGAACCTGGAACAGAACAAGACACATGAAAGATGGGGCTGTTTGGCTGGGAGCACAACATCAGGAAGCTGAACAGGCAGGCAGCCTTTTTGAGCAAGGCGCTACTCTGTCCCCAATGGAGCTGGCACACTTTAAAAAGGGTTCATGTATAAGTGATCTTAATGGCCACCTCATGAGAAGAGAGGACTCTTTAGAAAAGACCCTCATGCTGGGAAAGATGGAAGGCAAAAGGAGAAGGGGGTGGCAGAGGATGAGATGGTTAGAGAGTGTCACCAAAGCGATGAACATGAAGCTGGGCGAACTCCGGAAGCTAGTGGAGGACAGGGAGGCCTGGCGTGCTGTGGTCCAGGGGGTCGCGAAGAGTCGGGCACGACTTAGTGATTGAACAACAACAAAGGTTTTCACAATTTTGGCCACTAGTGTCAAGTTTGGCTTGTTGCCCCCCTAAAGCTTGGCATCTAGGGAACTTTAATTCCCCCCCCCATCTTCTGGAAACAGCAGGATGTACGAGGGACACTTCAGAATATTTGAAACTGTGTCACTCTGTTCCCAAATGAGGGATGGGTGCTTTTTAACTAAGGGCGCATTCCTGCACTTGATGTAGCACGGATGTGGGGGCGTCAACTGGTGGAAGGGTGGTTCTGGGAGGAGGGAGGGAGGGAGGAACTGGGCGGAGCTGGTGCGTGTGCCGGCCTGGGGAGGGGGTGGGGCTAACGGCCCCATCCAAGGCCCTGTCCCCGGGCTGCATGGCCCTGATTCAGGGGTGCAGATCAGTGATGTCATGCACCCACTACGCACCACTACGCGAGTACCGGTTCCTAGAAGTTGAGCTGGCCCCGCCCACTCGAAGCTGGCCCCTGCTATTTAACCAGGGAACAGTTGAAGCAAAATATGTATATACACATCTCTAGAAAGTAAAGCAATAGAAGTTAAATCAACACTAACCACAAGCTGAAGTTATTACAAACATGATCACATCCATGGCAACAATCATGACATCACTTCCGGTGGGCGGACCCCGATAAGTGCCAATCAAAAGTGAGTACCTGTTCCTAAATCATTTGGATGACACTACTGGTGCAGATCTGAGGAACCCATAGGGGAGGCTGGAACCTGCTTTGATTCAAGGGCATGAACATTCCCTTGCCCTGGGGAGGCTCCAGCAGCCTCCCAAGCTGTGCTGTGACTGCCGGCCTGCCTGTTCCAGCACAGCTCAGGATTGTGCCCCGAGTTGTATTTTTAAATTATATTACTTCTTCAATATTATTCCCCTGTTTTAACGGCTGCAAGCTTCTTTGCTCCTGGTTTCAACAGAGGCAGGTGGAATGAAAACAGTAAGCAAGTGCTAGATTTAGCCGTGGAAAATTATCCTTCTAGCATCCAAGCCTGATTCAAAAGAGCCGGGGGGGGGGGGTTGTTGTTGTTAAAGAGCTGAAGGGGAAGGAATGGAGGAGGATCAAGCAGGCTGAGCCCTGCCGGCACGCTGAGGGACTGGGCATGGCCGCGGGATAGGAGTTAACAGAACAGTAGCAGGACGAGAGAACTGAAGCAGAAGGCAAGATGGGTCTTTGTGGGCCTGGAAAGGTTTTGCAAGGAACGATTTGAAGTTGTGCAAGGAGGCAGTGGTGTAGCTAATGGAAGTGTAGCCCAGGTGCAGAGGGCAAAGTGATGACCCGGAAGTGACGTCACAACAAGAAGTTGTGACAGCACACCTGGGATTTTTAAAAAGATGAAAAAATGGAGGGGCACCTACTCCCCAAGCAGTGGGCCCCCTCCTGCTCCCCCCCAAGCACACAGTCACCTCACATTCATTCATATTTTCCACATTTTTATACTCCCTTTCTTCCATATAAGCATCAGAGCACCCAGTCCAAAAAGCCAGTCACATTCAGAACCAAGGGAGGGAAAGGGGGGGGGAATGGTCTCCATCCATATAAGCATCAGAGCACCCAGCCCCACCCAGTCGAGACTTCGAAACCCTCCAAAGAGACTTTCCTCTCGGCCGGGAGGCACTTTGAGGGTTAACAGAAGCGACTCCGGTTTTCTACAGGAGCGAAGGGGGAAGCAGTCAGTCCTTTTCTGCTCCGCCCCATCCTCTGCCGCTTGCACAGGTGTTTGGGGGCAGTAGCACGCTCAGGTGAGTCGTGCTGGGACTTACCTGCTGGGGGGCGAAAGGGGGTCGGGGGGGCGGTAGGGAGGGGTGGGAGAGAAGCGCCCCCCCCCCGTGTGCGGAGACGGTCAGGCTCTAAGCCCGGCCAGGGAAGGGAAAGAGGGCTGTGCAGAGGAGCTGCGACGATCCTCGCTCCCCCCTTTTGCATGCCGAGAGTTGGGTCTGCTCTTGTCTATGCGGGCGGGGCTTTGACCGGGACAGTGTACGAGCCGGAACATGGAGGCCAGAAGGCGCCACTCATCCCTGAGACCGAGGCAGGAAACAGCAGCAGGACAGCTGGGAAATGTGAACCCCTTGCACTGCTCCAGAACGGAGTTGTATTTTTATTTATATGGTAGCCGTAATGTTGCTTCCTGGTTTCACGGTTGCATAAGGTTCCCTGCTCCCTCAGTCACTGCGCAGCTTTGTAATTCTGTGCATGCTTTCCTGGGAGTCGGTTGCAGCGAATCCACCGGAGTTCAGTTCTGATACTACATGCCCAGGAGTGCAATTTAGACCAGCTGACCAGATGCAGTGGAGGACAGACTGTTAACATCGTACAAAAGAGGGAATTTTGGGAGCTTTTTCAGTTGTACCTGCTAAACCTCCCTCTTCCTTGCAGTGGTTGGTGCTGTAGACATGCTGTCCTCCATTGTCTCTGGTCACCCTGACTTCAGAGTTTCCATTTCTGTGTTTAACGGCTAATTGAGATTCTCTTTCTGTCCCAGGGGGCAACAGAGAAGACAATGAGGATCGGCCGCATGGGGTGTCACCAGAGACAAGCATTCTTGATGTACAGGAAGTGACTTTTCGAGACCCAGAGAGATCTGGGAGGCAGGAGGGCAGCCCAGCATGCCTTTGGAGGGCTAACACGAAATCTGTTGCTTGTCAGGGTACTGACCTCCATGAAACCCGAGTCCAACAGGGACATCCCAACGGGAACGGAAGGAGTAAGCATTCTTTTCAGGGGCAAAAACTGGGTTGGAAATCCAACAGTAATGAGCAGAGCCAGGTCCACAGAGGGAAGGAATCCTTAAAATGCTCCACAGAGGGAAAGAATCCTTAAAAAGTGGAGAAAGAGCGTCAATACAAGTGCACATCTTATGTCCTCCCAAAAAATACACAGGATGGAGGAAGCTACACATCAGGACAGATCAAAGAAACTGGTGGGAAGCCAGGAAGAGCAATGGAGAAATAAACCTGATACTCATCATGGCAGACTTGGCAGTGTTATCCAAGTCGATGCAGAAAAAGAAACGGGAAAGACAAAGGAAAAATGCACTCCACCTGCAAACACTTTCAGCAGTAAATCAGAACACGGAACACATAGAACAACCCCCACAGAAGAGAAGCAATATCTGTGCTTGGAGTGTGGAAAGCGCTTTAGCCATAGCACAAGCTTCAGTAGGCATCGAAGAACACACACAGGGGAGAAACCATACCGGTGTTTAGAATGCGGAAAAAGCTTCAGTTGCAGCTCAACCCTGGCTGGGCATCGAAGAATCCACATAGGGGAGAAACCGTATCAGTGTTTGGAATGTGGAAAAAGCTTCAGTCGAAGATCAAATCTCACTGTGCATCAAAGAACCCATACAGGAGAGAAACTGTATAAATGTTTGGCGTGTGAAAAAAGCTTCAGTAAGAAAAAGCATCTCACTCTGCATCGAAGAACACACACAGGGGAGAAGCCGTATAAATGCTTGCAATGTGGAAAGAGCTTCAGTGTAAGCACACGCCTAATTCTACATCAAAGTATCCATACAGGGGAGCAACCATATCTATGCTTGGAGTGTGGAAAGGGCTTCATTAATAGTAAAAGCTTGACAGTGCATCAAAGAACCCACACAGGGGAGAAACCATACCAGTGCTTTGAATGTGGAAAGAACTTCCGTCAGATTGCACACCTGACTGTGCATCAAAGAGCACACTCAGGGAATAAACCATATACATGCTTGGATTGTGGAAAGAGTTTCAGTGTGAGCTCAAGCCTGACTGTGCACCAAAGAACCCACACAGGGGAGAAACCATATCTGTGCTTGGAGTGTGGAAGAAGCTTCAATCGAAGCTCACATCTTATTGAGCATCAAAGAGCACACACTGGAGAAAAACCATATAAGTGCTTGGAATGTGCAAAGAGCTTTACTCGGGGCAATAGCCTGACGTTGCACAGAAGAACCCACATAGGTGAGAAACCATAGAAATGCTTGGAGTGTTCAAAGGGTTTCAGTGACATCAGAAGCCTGACAATGCATTTAAAAAAAACCACACAGGGGAGCAATCCTTTGTTGTGTATTTGTGTAAATAGTAGCAGAGTTGGGGGCTTGGAGACC
>JAJKFI010000187.1:148975-180507 GCA_029204185.1 Lerista edwardsae | reverse complement strand
ATGCCAGTTTCAGCCAGTTCTGGACTGTGAGATGTGAAACTGCAACATCCTTTACATCCTTGGAGTGCAGAAAGAGCTTCAGTGACAGCCATAGACTCACTTTACTTCAAATATCTCGCATGGAGAGAGATCCTATCACCTTGCAGTGTGGAATGTGAGTCATTCGGAGCTCAAGGCCTGGGGCGTTGCTAGGTAGCATGTGGGGTGGGTGCTGCAACCTGTTGACACCCATTGAGCGGTGATATCAAACCACTGCGCTGCCCGGGTTCAGTGGTCTTGTTTCATGTGTCATCTTTTTCACAAGGTTGCTCAGTCCAGGCCATCTTCGGCCACTCCGAGCTGCGTCCTGTTGACAAAGCTTGGCTGAGTCATTCTTTTGCTCCTGGTTCAGCTGTTCCAAGCCTGCAGAACTCGGAGTGGAGCTAATAAGCAAGTCAGCTGGGCTTAGACTCTCCCTTTGGCTGCTCTGAGGCCTTCTGATTTGGCCAAGTGGCTTCTTCATTTTGCTCCAAGTTCTGCAGCAGCTCACAAGCTGGATTAATTGGTGATGACGTGAAAGCATCATCACATCTCTGCAAATGATTTCCACATCTGATCATTTGGTGGGGTACCAGCAGGAGTCACCATGCATGAATCACCATACGGGATCCAAGAAAAAGGTAGTGACACCTCTGCTGAAGCCTGACTGTGCAGAAAGAGCTTCAGTCAGAGCCTACATCTGACCACATCAAAGAACCCGCACAGGGGAGAAACCATATCAACCTTTTGGTGTTGAAAGAGCTTTGGTTGGAGCAAAAGCCTCATTGAAGAATCCACACGGGGCAGAAACGATAAAATCCTTGGTCTGTGGAAAGGGCTTCAGTGAGATTTCAGATCTGTTGGTGATGGAGCGAAATTAATGAAGTTCAGAGGTTAACATCACATTTTCTTCATCTTCAGACTACAGTGATAAAGCCCAAGCCCAATTAAATACAAAATACAGTTACATAAAATGCAGCTAAAGAATTAAACAGTTTTGTTTGTAACTATACAAAAAAAAATTCTAGCCAAGTTCTGTTATGTAAAGCCCTTGATTTGGCAGAAGAATATGCTTTTTCCTCTGAGCTCAAAATGAGACGGGGAACAAGATTGTAGAGAACAAAGCAATGTGTTTGTGACAATAGAGACTAGTGGGATCCAAATGTTGTTTACAAGGAAGTTTAGAGGAAGCTTAGAGGAAGTTTAGAGGAATGGTTTTTCGAGTTGGTCTTTGACAGGGTGTGGAATCTCTTTTGTCGCTTTTGTGCACAGAGACAATAAAATACATATTATTAGACCATGCTGCTTTTAAATTTTATATCCATTTGACTGGTAATAGAAAAGAACCAGTAAAAAATTATTTCTAACAATGGTGTCTCAAAATATCCGTACGGGGGAAGCCACTTAAATAAGAAAGGGGTGGAACGCCTTCAACGTCATGTAAATGCCTGGGGTTTAGAAGGAGCTTCTGTTGTAGCTTAAGATACATGAAATAATTTGAAGAGTTGAGGGTAGAAGAAATGAGAAATCGAAGAGAAAGGAAGTGGGGATCTGGGGAAGGGATGGGAACTTGGTAGTGGAGAGGAAAAGGAGTGAAAGGAGGAAGGAGAAATCTCTCCTGTGCAAGGAGAGATTCAAGGGGGAAATGTCTGAGGTGCGCAGCCCAGCCAAGGAACAGACTGAGGGCCTCGTTTCCACTGGCCTGCACTAAGGAAGCCTATATAATGACCTCTCTCCACAGCTGGGAGGACTCTGCAGGCCCAGCTCCCAGAGACACTGTGGCTGTTCATTCCCAGGAAGTGGAAGTCAAGTGGGCCTTTAAAGGGCCAGAATCTGGACTTCTGGAGTCAGGAAGGGTGATGCAAACTGACAAGCGGCTCTGTCTCTGTCTTCCCCCACCCCCACAATATTCCTTAGGCTGTGATAACTTCCTCCACAGTGAGTTTCTTCCTGAGGGGGGAGGAAGAGGAGACCTCCTTGGGGGACGGGCCTGTTAGTGGCTACTAGTCATGCTGGCCCGGTGAGTTGCCTGGAGACATTATAAGTCTGAAGTTAACGTTGTTATAAGTCTTATGCTTAGAAATGTTGCAAGTTTTATGCCTGGACGTGCCTCTGGAGGCCTGGAAATGCTCCTGTATGTTGATGGTCTTAGGCTTTGAAACAATATTTTGTGCCCGGAGATGCCTCTGTATGCTTGGAGGTGCTCCTGTAAATTGATGCTCTTATGTTTTAGACCAGTGGTATTCAACTGTTTTAGACCAGGACCTACTTTTTAGAATGGGACTCCTGTTGGGACCCGCTGGAAGTGATGTCGGTAACCTGGGAGTGATGTTGCGGCGGGAAGTGACATCATCAAGCAGGAGGTGCTGTCATGGTAACATAACCAAGCAGGTTAAATTGGCTGGAGGCGGCATGAGAGCGTTTTCTTGAAGCCATGAGCGTAACAATATGGCTGACTCAGATCATTGCCGCCAAGGAGGAGGATTGCCGCGAATTCACGAATAAAAATCTCCCTGCATGCATGTAAAAGTTAATCTCAACGTCTTTAACAGTGCAATCTGAGTTTAAATAGACAGCAAGTAGCATTTCGCCCGGTATGTTCAGTAATATAATTATGCGGAATTAAACCTTGGAATTGCATATTAGCTCATAATAAGGTTACCAATGATGTTTCTCCACGATCACACGTTGTTATTTTGGTAAGTTTTTACTTCAGGAGTAAACGATTCAGTCCTAAACATCACGCGCAAACCAATCTGAAATGCTTGGAATAGGGATTGTTTTGAGCGTAACAACATGGCTGCTGAGCCCGCCCCATGGCTTCAGTCGGCGGCTATTAATTGTACAGGGATGTCGTCTCCAGTCCTTATTTAACCTCCTTGAACATAACACAATGACACTCCTGAAATGCAAATTGGCATTTGCAGCAATTGTATAACCATAAAACATCCCTGACAGAAAACAGGATTAGGACAAAATAAGATGTAAAAGCACTGAACTAGAAACAAAATTGGGAAAAAAAAAACCTCACTTGAAAATTCAAACTGTTGATACTCACAAAAGGGATATAAGAAAAGGAACGTCTGCAGTTTCCAAGATGCCTGGTCCCAGCTTTCTGCGAGTGGGTCCCGACCCACAGTTTTAATAACAGTTTTAGACAAAGGAAGCACTTTTAGGACATCCTCGAACTCAACTTGCTTCATCCTCTTATCCCAAAGAATCTCCAGCCCCTGGCCACGTGTTTACCCTCCTGGTCCTATTTGAGCCTCACTCCGCTGTAACACTCAGTCTGGCAGCATAAGGCCCTTTATAACAAAATGCAACATGCCATTCGGCACTGCCTGGGTGTTGCTGCAGGTGGCAAGCAGCAGGGGGCGTTTACCAGTGGGCTGGGGACACCCATTAGCAGGGCCAGCCTTATGGTGATTCGCTGCAACTCAAAAAGGACATAGTGGAGCTGGAAAAGGTGCAGAAGAGAGCAACAACAATGATTACAGGGCTGGGGCACCTCCCTTATGAAGAAAGACTGCAGCGTTTGGGGCTCTTCAGTCTAGAAAAAAGGCGCCTGAGGGGGGACATGATTGAGACATACAAAATAATGCACAGAACGGATAGAGTTGATAGAGGGATTTTCTTTTCCCTCTCTCAAAACACCAGAACCAGGGGGCATCCGCTAAAACTGAGGGTTGGGAGAGTTAAAACAGATAACAGGAAGTACTTTTTTACCCAGCGGGTAGTTAATCTGTGGAACTCTTTGCCACAGGAGGTGGTGATGGCATCTGGTCTTGATGCCTTTAAGACGGGATTGGACGGATTTCTGGAGGAAAGGTCCATCGTGGGCTATAGGCAATGATGGATTGTGCAACCTCCTTACAAGGGTGGAGGGCTACTGGTACCGGGTGCAAGGGAGTGGCCACAGGATGCAAACCCTGGGGCACCTGGTGGGCCGCTGTGAGATACAGGAAGCTGGACTAGATGGGCCTTTGGTCTGATCCAGCGGGGCTCTTCTTATGTTCTTATGTTCTTATGAATGATTTGGCCAAATTGGGACCCACCCCCTGGGCCCCTGCTCAGATCGTGGGCTTAGAGATCACCTCCAGGCAATGCTGTGCCAGGCTGGCAGAAGAGATGCTGCCTGGATCCGGATCTTGCAAAGGGAGCATCCGTGTCTTGCCGGCCCAGAGCCCGCCCCTTTGCTTCCCCTTGCCCGGCAGTTTGAAGGTTCGCATCAGCACATGGTGCGCACACACAGTGCACTGGATGGATAGAAGAAGGAACGTTGGCGCTGTGCTCACCAGCAGTCCAGTCCAGCCTTATTCTCCAGGTACAGCTCAGCCATTGGCTACGGCGGCCAAACACAATCGTTGGCTTGATGTGCCCTTGCTGCTTCCTCCCTCCACCCCACCCTCCAGCAGCTGGTTTCCCTGGCTTTGGGAGAGTTTTGCCCGAGGATGAGTGCTGAAATCGCTTCCGTTCTGCCCTCTTTGGCACCCCCGGCTGGACTGCCTCCTTCGCTGCCCTCATCCTTGCCTGTACGGACGCAGGGAAAGGCTGGAGGGGAGATGGCGTCCTGGTTGTGGCAGGTCCAAGGGCACAATCCTGAACTGAGCTGGAACAAGCAGGCCTGTGGGCCTCCTCTGTACCCAGTGCAGCTTGGGAGGCCGCTGGAGCCTCTCTGAGCAAGGGATCCTTGGATCTGTGCCCATGAACTTGTGGGCGCAGGTCCCAGGAGGCCGTGCGGCCTGGGGGGTGGGGCCTTGGGTTCCGCCCAAGAAGGTTAAATGACAGGAGAGAACATGACATCAGTATCTTGAAGCCATGAGTCAGACAATATGGCTGACTCAGATCTTTCCCGCCAGGAGGAGGGTTGCCGTAACTCTCCCTGCACGTCTGTAGAAGTTAATCTCTACCTCGTTAAGCATGCCTGCGTGTTCTGCATATGGGTGTGCGAATCGCTGTACGAAAAATGGGATTTAATTTCTGCGGAAAGATTCATGTATTCACATTACATCGGTTCAATAAAACTACCGTTCAGTGAGTACAGAATTTTTGAAGCTGTGTAATTCCTTGTTGTTCCTAGCAGTCTTATTCACCATTTTCTGACACCCACTGTTCATGGTCTAGAAGGGAAAAAAAAAAATTCCCCCCTTTTTTCCCCCTTCCTGTTTACACTTTTTTCCCCGCCTTCCATTTTCTGCAGTAATATTTTCGAAATTCTGGACATTAACAGAATTTGTTTTAGGGGTGGGGGGTGAGTGTAGAAGTTTAAAAAAATACTCTTAATAGCCTAGAAGTAAAAAAGAATTACTCTCATATTGACAACTACTTGTGTTATGAAGAGATTTTAATGTAATTTTCCTATATATCTGATTTTTGCCCACCCTCCCCCTTTTTTTCTTTCCTTCCCGTTCACACTTTATTTCTGCTTGTGTAGATTTCAATAAAGTCTGTCAAAATAGTGCAATCTGAGTTAAAATAGACAGCATTTTGTCCGGTATGTTCAGTAATATAATTATGCGGAATTAAACCTTGTAAGTGCATATTAAATCATAATCAGGTTACCAATAATGTTTCTCCACGATCACACGTTGTTATTTTGGTAAGTTTTTATTTCAGGAGTAAACTATTCAGTCCTAAACAGTACGAGAAAAGCAATCTGAAATGCTTGGAATGAGCCATGTTTTGAGTCAGACAACATGGCCGCTAAGCCCGTCCCCTGGCCTCATTCGGCTGCTATCTCTTCTTAAGGCATGTCCTCTCCTGTCATTTAACCTTCTTGGTTCCGCCTAAAGGCCGCATCCCAGCCCTGCCCCCTTCCCCAGGCCAGCCCACTCACCCCCACCCTGTTCTGTCCACCCACCCGCCCTCCAATGACAGGCTGCTATGAAACCTGGGGGTGGGGCTGCGTCTCCGAATCAGAACCCCAGCTTTGAATGCAGCATTTAAAGTACGTGTGCCCTGAAAAGTCTTTTGTCACCATTTGCTGTCTAAGAGTTGAATTTGTTGTACATTGAGACATTGCTACATTTTATAAGAGTATAGTACAGGTGGGTCTTGTATCCATGGATTCCATAAGAACATAAGAAAAGCCCCGCTGGATCTGGCCAAAGGTCCGTCTAGTCCAGCTTCCTGTATCTCACAGTGGCCTACCAGATGCCTCAGGGTGCACACGAGACAACAAGATGCTTGCATCCTGTTGCCATTACCCTACATTTGGCATTCTGAGGTAAATTTCTGAGGTAAATATGAGGTAAATAAAACACAATTTAAGAACCTAAGAAAAACCCTGCTGGATCAGGACAAGGGCCCATCTAGTCCAGCTTCCTATATCTCACAGTGGCCCACCAGATGCCGCAGGAAGCACACAAGACAACAAGAACTCTGCATCCTGTTGCCACTCCCTTGCAGCTGGCATTCTGACGTCACTTACTTCTAAGGAGTAAGTACGTTGCACTACCCATCATGGCCTATAGCCTACGATGTTTGCTCCAGAAATCTGTGCAATCCCCTTTTAAAGGCACCTAGGCCAGAGGCCCTCACCACCTCCTGTGGCAAGGAGTTCCACAGCTTAATTACCCACTGGGAAAAAAAGTATTTCCTTTTATTCGTTCTAACTCTCCCAACACTCAATTTTAGTGGATGTCTGCTAGTTCTGGTGTTGTGAGAGAGGGAAAAGAACGTCCCTCTATCCATCCCATGCATAATTTGTATGTCTCAATCATGTCCCCCCTCAGGTGCCTTTTTTCCAGACTGAAAAGCCCAAACAAAGCTGCAGTCTTTCTTCATAAGGGAGGTATGCCCCAGCCCTGCAATCATTTTCCATATCTGTGGTTTCAATTATCCATGGATCAGGGCCTCCCCTTACTTTCCTTTATTCTTACTTTGGGTTGCTGAAAAACCTTGCTTTGAGGTGGGGCAGGGGAGAACCTTATTCTTAACATAGGTTCCCTTTCTCCCTGGTTTCAGGTATCGGGGGCAGGAACCTATCTCTGTGTACCTGGGCATGCCGATACTTTTATTTTCTTGGCTTCCCTGTTGCAGTGCATTTTGGACTGGGAGGCACTGGGGTGGTGATGATAACAGAGATAAAATCCCTGCTGTATGTTGGGACATTGCTGTGTATAAGTTCGTACGTTATGTTTCATTTATATGTTTAGGTTCTTAATAAAGTTCTTATAATAATAGTTGTGATAATTAGTTACTTGTGTAGGGAGGGTGTAAAACTAATTGGGTCCTGCAGCCCTTAAGGCTGGCTCTGGTCCCAGTCCCATCCTCGTCCTGGTCCACCAGCGCCGGTGACCCCTTCGGGATGCCCACGAGATGTCCTGCAAAAAGCATCTTCCGCTCCCTGGACGCCGAGACAGGATGCTTGGCTGGGGGGAAAGAGACCCCGGGAAGAGCTGCGGTCCGAGCTGGCCACTTGCAGCCCGGGGGGGAGAGAAGCAGCTCAGCCCCAGGAGAAGCTCGCAGGGTCTGTGCCGGGCACGTCGTCGCATCCGATGCAGCCGCGGGGGAGCCGAGGAGGAGGAGGAGGAGGGGATGACGTCACTTCGAGGCTCGGATCCCCTGCAAAGACACGCCCTTCTTGCCTGGCAGGCGCTTTGAGGGTTAACAGAAGCGACTCCGGTTTCCTAGAGGAGCGTGGGGAGTCCTTTTCTGTTCCGCCCCTTCCTCTGCCTCCTCCACCGTGTTTGGTTTGGGGTCAGCAGCCCACTCTGGTGAGTCCGAGGCCTGCTGGGGCCCGGGGTGGGGGTGTCCCAGGGCGGCGGTGGGCGGTAAAGAACAGGTAGCGGGTGGGCGGAGACGGGCAGGCTGTAAGCGAAGAGGAATTGCAACGATCCTCCCCCCTTTTTGCATGTTAAGATTTGGGTTTGCTCTTTTCTATCCGGGGTGGGGATGGCTTTGACCGGGACAGTGTAAGAGCGGGAACAAGGAGTGCCAGGAGGGGCCCGTCGTCACTGAGGCCGATGCAGGCAACAGCTGGATGTCGGAGGGACCCTGGAGAAGAACGTTGGAGATGTGGAAGCATCTCCCTGTCCTGGGCTGAGGAGTGGCTGCTTTTCAACTGGGCGCAATCCTAACCTGGAGTTATGCCAACACAGTTAGGCCAGCTAAGCTTGGCTTGCCCAAGGCCTCCTGTAAAGTGCGTTTGGACCACTCTCGGAGTCAGGGAGGATGGCGCACGTCTGTGTGATGGCCTCTTGCACTCCGAGAGTGGTCCAAACATCCTTTACGGTGTCCCTTGTGCCGGCCAAACTTTCCTGGCTTAATTTGTGCCGGCAGAACTCCAAATTAGGATTGCACTCTAAGTTGTATTTTTATTTGTATAGCATCTTTTATATTGTTTCGTCGTTGAACGGTTACACAAAGTTCTTTGCTCTGGGTGGTAAGAGAGGCAGGTGGAATAAAAAGGGCAAGACAAGAAGTGGATTTCACCTCTGCAAAGGATCCTTCTGGCATCTGAGCCTGAAGCAGAAGAACCAGGGAGTTTGTTAGGGGGCTGGTCTCTGCAGGAGGTGAAACAAAGCAGGCTGAGCCCCCCTTCCCCCCCCCACCCAGCAACCTCAGGCTTTGCCCAAGAATAGCACCAGGAGGATATAACGGGCAGGCAGTAAATGCCCCAGGAAAGATGGGTCTTTGTGGGCCTGGAAAGGCTTTGAAGGAAGTGCTTCCTTGCAAGGAGATTTCAAGGAGGGGAGGTGGGGACTGCATTGGCAGAGAAGGGAAGAAACAAGGACCAAGTGGCAGGAACAAGGATTGGGGCCAAGATGTGTGGGGCGAGCATTTGATCAGAACCAGCAGACTGGAGGAAATAGGAAAACAGTGTCAAATTGCACCAGGAAGTGAAGTTGGAAAATGTCGTGAAGGGTTAAAGTCTTCCCCTCGTGCTTGTCTCCTCGCAGGTAGTGGGATGGCGTTGGACCCAAGTTCTAGCTTGTCTCCTCTTTGGCATGGAGCAGAATTGGGCACTCTGCAGCCTGCTCAGGTAAGGGGCAGATCACCAGGGCAATGTTATAGGAGCAGAACGGGTGCCTCATTCTTTCGCACAGGCCTGGAAAGAATCAATTTTATATTGTGCTGTAAGAAGTGTGGGTGCAATACTAAACTGAATTAGGCCGGCATAAGCTAAGCCAGCAAAGTTTGGCCAGCACAAGGGACACCGTACAGTATGTTTGGACCATTCTCGGAGCCAGAGGCCAGAACATACATGTGAGCCATCCTCCCTGACTCCGAGAGCAGTCCAAACACGCTTTATGGTGGCTCTTGTGCTTGCCAAACTGTGCTGGTTTAGCTTATGCCGGCCTAACTCCAGTTTAGGATTGCTCTCCGTGCGTGTGAGAGAGAGGGAGGGGGAGAGAGAAGGTGGCTGAATTCTGGCTCTGGTGCTGACTCAGAAATTTATTTATTTATTGGAAGAATTTATGCCCCGCCTTCCCCATGCCGAAGCAAATACTCAAGGCAGCTTACATGAGTCTAAACCACCATTTTGCCAATGGTTTTTTTTCTTTCTTTTTACAAATCTACAGTATTCTTGTGATCCGCCAATCCTCAGGCCCAGATGTGGCCTTCACAGTGTGGTTCTCTCAGTTGGCTGCGTGCCATCAAGCCTCAGGAGGTTATCGCAAGTCAAGCCCAGACAGGTCCTCAAGGTCGTATTCCGTTCTTTTGCCGGCTGGCCTTCTCACACTCTGCACCGCAGCTCTCGCTTGCAGTGAGGGAATCAGCTCCACAGCAACTCTGTTCTGCCACCACAGCTCCTTCAGCTTCTCACAACCTGGCATCCCTCTCCCATCCAAAAAAAACCCCTGCAGATTTTCCTGCTTAGCTTGAGGCAGTATCAGCAGTCCACACCTCCTGCCCTGCATGTCCTCCAGCTCCAGATAGACCTTTTATTGAGCGCAACATACAAATTGCAGGAATGCTTGCAAGCTCACAGCTTGTGTAGAACAACAAGCTTTGCCAACAAGACAAGGCCATGACAGAGCCAGGAATACAAGGGCCAGGAAGAATGGTCAGTTTTTGAGATGCTACTTTGCAAGGTCTAAGCAGGCCCCAGTCCTTCCATCTGAGCCTCCTAATCCAGCCCTCACTTGGGCAGAAGGACTGCCAAGTCTTGTTGCGATAGTTGGTCTTGTAGGAGCAAGGCAGCTACCAACAAAGAGCCAACTACCGGCAGAGTTGCAGCGTGCCCTGCTACAGTGAGATTGCCGGCCCTTTCCAGGCACAGGAATGAAGTGAACTCCCACCTCAGGAATTCGTAGGAGGAAAGGAAAAAAACTCCAAGGACACAAACGGCTTTTCTTTCACCACTGTGTATTTGAGCAAAGGCTCGAAGTTACAGAAAACAAAAGTAGTCCAAAACAAAACAAGGCTCCACACAAGGAAACCGTTTAGTCAAAATATCCAGCGCACATCACTTTGTCAGAGTGCCTAATTATCGGACACCTTGTCCCTAGCCCACACGAACTGAAATGGCTCAGCTCTACCTTTATGCAAGGCTTGATCCAATCATGGACTGTTGCTGGGGGGTGGAGAGGCAAATCAAGTGCTAGCCTCTGCACACGACCCTTCTTACTCCTGCAGGTGCTTAATATCATTGCCATCAAGGATGACTCGGCTCTTTTGCTACAGCCGGAAGGCCTACTTACAGTAGCCAGTAATCTTTGGCTCAGGCCTTTCCCTAATCAAGGCCTTCATGTGGCATGGCCCAGAAGCTCCTAATTACTATAATCGTAACAGGTCTGTGGGGATGCCAGTGTAGCTGCTTGCCCCTGCTGGACCTTAGGGCAACCCCCTCTTGGATCCGGCTCCATGGCTGCCACCTTAATTTCTCTTTTCAGCCTGTGTATAGAAACGAGCAGGGAGCTTTACCTCAAACGGGATGAGTTAGAGGGACATTATTAGTAATGACTCTTTCCTCCTTGCAGGGTCCGGTGTCCTTTGAGGAGGTGGCTGTGCGCTTCACGGCGGAGGAGTGGGCTCTGCTGGATCCAGGCCAAAAGACCCTGTACAGGGAGGTCATGCTGGAGAATTATGGGATGGTGGCCTCTCTGGGTAAGGATGCTCTTCCTCCCTGTGGGTGGGAGCCAAAGGCTGGAATGGCCCCACTTGTTTCTCACTGTCAGGCTTGCACCATAGAAGGGAGGTGTGTGGGGCTGGAACTTGTTCCAAGTAAAGGAACCACGACACGAATCAGCCTTCTCTCGTTTTCGTTTGTTCAGGAAGACATTTTATGCCCTCGTCGGTGACAGGGCTGCAAGGGGTGTCTTGGCCCTGAGAGCAGCTCTTCCCCTCCGACCGACCTTGTTTGGGGAGGTGTTAGCAGAATTTGGGGACAGAGGGGAGCTGCCAGACCCCGAACCCATCTAGCTCGGTACCATCTGCACTGACTGACAGGAGCTGTCCAGGGACTCAGGCAGGGACATTCCCAGCCCTCCCCTGGGGTGGAGCCAGGGATGGATCTTGGGGTCTCTTCCATGCAAAGCAGGTTCTCGGCCCCCTGAGCTACTGCTGCTCCGGACCTGAGTGATGCTTTACTTAAGGGGGCAATCCTAGGCGGGAGTTAAGCCTGCACAAAGAACTGTGGTATGAAGTGTGTGTGCCGTCCTCCCTGATCCTGAGAGTGGACACTTCACGGTGCGTTTGCAACAGTCCTGAGACTATAGTTGACTACAGAGTTGACTGTAGAGACTATAGACTATATTGTAGTCCTGAGACTACAAGAGACTTGTGCCAGCCTAACTCCAGGTTAGGATTGTGCCCTGAGGGTTCTGCACAGGGAATGCCAAGGCAGGAGGGGGCCACATTTGCAGAGAGGGAATTGCCATAGGAGGAGGAGAGAAAGGGGGAATTTTTGGCTTACCAGAAATTGTTTGCTTCTCATGTGCTGAGAGGTGGATTGCAGCAACAAGTGGATCCCCAGCTAGCAGAGGCATACATAGAGGGGGGTCACAGCACTACCTTTTGCAAGCACCGGCTCCCCCTCTGGAGCCATTCTTAGCCAGTGTAGCCTCTGGGAAGCTCCGAAGAGAAGGGGGAGCGGCTGCTTGCAAAACGTAGTGCTGTGATCCCCCACTGTGTACGCCTCTGCCAACTCGTGATTCGTTCCAGGTGTTCTGAGCAGGGAGTTTCAGCTCACATAAGCCTGACCGATCCCTGGGGAACCAGGCGGTTGTGTCTGCAGCCTGTTATTGGTGAGAGATCCCACTGTTTGCATCTTCTGTTTGTGGTCTGAGGGCTTGGGGGTGGGAGGTAGAATAAGTTGTTGAGGTAGGAAATCTGGGATAGTTGGTAGTAATAAATAACTCATCTGCATTTTCTTTCGCAGAGGAGTTTCCCAAACCTGCCATCATTTCCCAGCTGGAAGAAGGGGAGTGGGCGTTTTCCCAGCATCTCCAGGAAGAAGAGGAGAAATTGGCAGGTAACTTGCTCATGCGCAGGACTGCTTTGCACAGCCGTGGCTTCGCACACCCAGAGGGTGTTGGCTGACTGGGGACCCTTCACCCAATAGGAACTCCCCTCTTTTCTGGGATATGTTGGCACTGGTTAGGAGGAGGTTCAGTGGGGCGGTTCTACCTCACCTTCTGCCCCAACACTGCATGTCCCTGGATTAAGACCTTGAGAAGAGGTTTGGCAGGGGAACGGAGGGTTGTTTGGGGCTCAAGCAGAACGGAATTCTGTTGAGAGAAGCTTCGCTGACATCGGAATGCCTGAGGTCCAGACTTGCATTATGCTGGGATATTGGAGAGGTTCCGTGTCAGGTCAAGATTTCAAGCACTTTTAGGGTCCAGCCTGTCTAACTTCCCAGCTCTTCGCTTTTGGTGCTGGACAAACGGCTGTGAAGTTGCCAGTGGGTGCCAATTGCTGAAGCCATCAGGGAAGCAAAGGAACCTCGTGAGACTGGGGCAACCTTTTTCCCTGACGCCATGAAACATTCTAGCCTGCTTAACGGGGCTCCTCAGATCCGTGCCAGCTAAATCTCTCCCCCCAGTTTTTGCTTTGCACACATTTGATTGGGAACAGGGCTTCATTGCCCCAAGGACAATACAAGGAGATTAAACAGGTTGAGTGGTAAAGTGGCTCCTGGGAAGCAGTTCCCTCGTGAACCTTCCAGTGAGGCTGAGCTCACCGAAGGTAACAAGGTAACAGTCATTTTGGCCATTCTAAGGGGATGATGTCACATTTCGGCTGCTCTGCAACCTGAGAGAATCCAAAGAGAGCCCCCCCTCCTGTGATTTCGCCACAGAAACATTGTCCAGCAGAGCCAGCAAAGCTGCCTCCATCCCGTTACCGCTTCACGACAATTGTGCTTCTTCTCCACGGCAGCAGCCTGAGAGTCAGTCGCTGAGCAGGGCTGCAATTCTGTGCATGCTTTCCTGGGAGTCGGTTGCAGCGAATCCACTGGAGTTTAACTCTGACATTACCAGGGGCGGACCTAGTCAAAATGGCGCCCGGGGTACCCAATAGAAGTGTGCCCCCATGGGAGCCCAGGTCTACCCACTGGGACCAGCCACGGGTAGACTTGACGGAGCCCAGGTCTACCCATAAGAAATGACCGTGGGTAGACCTGGGCTCCCCTCGAGGGAGCCCAGGTCTACCCATTAGAAACGGCCGTGGGTAGACCTGGGCTCCCTTCAAGGGAGCCCAGGTCTACTTGCGGCTGGTCCCAATGGGTAGACCTGGGCTCCGGAGCCCAGGTCTACCCGCACAATGTTGCGGGGGCCACTGGCGCCCCCCAAGATGGCGCCCAGGGCTCTTACCCCCCTGCCTCCCCTAGATCCGCCACTGGACATTACATGCCTACGAGTGCATTTGGGACCGGCTTACAAACTGACTATTAACATTGTATAGAAGAGGGAATTTGGGGAGCTTTTCCAGCTGCACTTGCTAAACCCTCTTCTATACAGTGGTTCCCTCTTCTGTACAGTGGTTGGTGATGTAGACATGCTGTCCTCCATTGTGTCTGGTCACTCTGACTTCAGAGTTTCCATTTCTGTGTTTAACGGCTAATTGAGATTCTCTTTCTGTCCCAGGAGGCAACAGAGAAGACAATGAGGATCAGCCACTTGGGGTGTCACCAGAGACAAGCATTCTTGATGTACAGGAAGTGACTTTTCGAGACCCAGAGAGATCTGGGAGGCAGGAGGGCAGCCCAGCATGCCTTTGGAGGGCTAACACGAAATCTGCTGCTTGTCAGGGTACTGACCTCCATGAAACCCGAGTCCAACAGGGACATCCCAACGGGAACGGAAGGAATAAGCATTCTTTTCAGGGGCAAAAACTGGGTTGGAAATGCAACAGTAATGAGCAGAGCAAGGTCCACACAGGGAAGGAACCCTTAAAATGCTCTGAGTGGAGAAAGAGCTTCAATACAAGTGCACATCTTATGTCCTCCCAAAAGATACACAGGATGGAGGAAGCTACACATCAGGACAGATCAAAGAAACCGGCGGGAAGACAGGAAGAGCAATGGAGAAATAAACCTGATACTCATCATGGCGGACTTGGCAGTGTTATCCAAGTTGATGCAGAGAAAGAAACGGGAAAGACAAAGGAAAAATGCACTCTACCTGCGAACACTTTCAGCAGTAAATCAGAACGCGGAACACATAGAACAACCCCCACAAAAGAGAAGCAATATCTGTGCTTGGAGTGTGGAAAGAGCTTTAGCCATAGCACAAGCTTGAGTAGGCATCGAAGAACACACACAGGGGAGAAACCATACCGGTGTTTAGAATGCGGAAAAAGCTTCAGTTGCAGCTCAACCTTGACTGTGCATCAAAGAACCCACACAGGAGAGAAGCAATATCAATGCTTGGAGTGCGGAAAGAGCTTCGGTCATAGCCAAAGCCTGTCTTGGCATCGAAGAACCCACACAGGGGAGAAACCATATAAATGCCTGGAGTGTGGAAAGAGTTTCAGTTTGAGGGGAACCCTAACTTTGCATCACAGAACCCACACAGGAGAGAAACTGTATAAATGTTTGGAGTGTGGAAAAAGCTTCGGTCGAAGGTCGTATCTCACTCTGCATCAAAGAACACACACAAGCGAGAAACCGTATAAATGCTTGGAGTGTGGAAAGAGTTTCTGTGAGAGCACAAGACTGACTGCGCATCAAAGAACACACACAGGGGAGAAACCGTACAAATGTTTGGAATGTGGAAAGAGCTACAATGAGAGCAGAATCCTGACTGTGCATCAAAGAACACACACAGGGGAGAAACCATCTAAATATCTGGAGTGTGGAAAGACTTTCAGTGTGAGCTCAAGCCTGACTGTGCACCAAAGAACCCACACAGGGGAGAAATCATATAAATGCTTGGAGTGTGGCAAGAGCTTCAGTCAGAAATCAAATCTGTCTGTGCATCAAAGAACACATACAAGGGAGAAACAGTATAAGTGCTTGGAGTGTGGAAAAAGCTTCAGTAAGAAAAAGCAACTCACTTTACATCAAAGAACACACACAGGGAAGAAACCGTATAAATGCTTAGAATGTGGAAAGAGCTTCAGTCTGAGCACACGCCTGATTCTGCATCAAAGTACCCACACAGGGGAGCAACCATATCCATGCTTGGAGTGTGGAAAGGGCTTCATTGATAGTAAAAGCTTGACAGTGCATCAAAGAACCCACACAGGGGAGAAACCATACCAGTGCTTTGAATGTGGAAAGAACTTCCGTCAAATAGCACACCTGACTGTGCATCAAAGGTCACATTCGGGGGAAAAACCATATGAATGCTTGGATTGTGGAAAGAGTTTCAGTGTGAGCTCAAGCCTGACTTTGCACCAAAGAACCCACACAGGGGAGAAACCGTATCAGTGCTTGGGTTGTGGAAAAAGCTTCAGTCAGAGGTCACATCTTACTGTGCATCAAAGGTCGCACACCAGAGAAAACCCATAGAAGTGCTTGGAGTGTGGAAAGAGCTTTACTTGGAGCGATAGCCTGACATTGCACCAAAAAACCCACAGAGATGAGAAACCCATAGAAATGCTTGGAGTGTGCAAAAGGTTTCAGTGACATCAGAAACCTGACTATGTATTTAAATAAACTACTCTGGGGGAACAACCGTTGATATCCTTGGAGTGCCGAAAGAGCTTCAGGGTGCATTCCTAACCTGGAGTTAGGACAGCAAAGTTTGGCCAGTGCAAGCCAGCGTTTGGCCAGTGTGTTTGGACCACTCTCAGAGTCAAGGAGGACGACGCACATCAATGTGCTGGCCAAGTGTGGTCCAAACATACTTGACAGTGGTTCTTGTGCCAGCCAAACTTTGCTGGTCTAACTGTGCCGGCCTAACTCCAGGTTAGGATTGCAGCCAGTGGCGTCTCTACAGGGAGGGCAGAGTGCTATGTTTTGCAAGAAGCCTTACCTTGCAGTGGAAATCACTCCTTTCCTGCACTGTTTTAGCCAATCCTCACAGGAAAAAGCAACATCTTGGCATTGCTTACTGGCTACAGCAGCAGGGGAGAGGAGGGATTCACATGACAGGGTAAGGCTCCTTGCAAGACTTAGAGCTCTGCCCTCCCTGTAGAGACGCCACTGATTGCACCCTCAGTGACAGCCAAATACTCAGAGACACTGTGGCTGTTCATTCGCAGGAAGTAGAAGTCAAGTGGGCCTTTACAGGGCCAGAATCTGGACTTCTGGAGGCAGGAAGGGTGATGCAAACTGACAAGCGGCTCTGCCTCTGTCTTCCCCCTCCCCACAATGTTCATTCGACTGTGATAACATCCTCCACAGTGAGTTTCTTCTTGAGGGGGGAGGAAGAGGAGACCTCCGCAGGGGACGGGCCTGTTAGTGGCTACTAGTCATGCTGGCCCAATGAGTCGCCTGGAGCCACTGCAAGTCTGAAGTTGATGCTGTTATAAGTCTTATGCTTAGAAATGTTGCATGTTTTATGTCTAGACAAGCCTCTGGAGGCCCAGAAGTGCTCCTGTATGTTGATGCTCTTAGGCTTAGAAACATTGTAAGTTTTGTGCCCGGAGATGCCTCTGTATGCTTGGAGGTGCTCCTGTAAATTGATGCTCTCATGTTTTAGAGTAGACAAATGAAGCACTTTTATGACATCCTCAAACTAAACTTGCTTCTTCTTATCCTCGTAAGAATCTCCAGCCCCCGGCCATGTGTTTAACATCCCAATCAGTGGTGTCATTCAAATGATTTAGGAACAGGAACTCACTATTGAGTTCAAATTCAAATGTTGGGGGGGGGGAACCGGAAGCAGCCACGGAGCCCGTTAAGATCCAGAACACCCATTCTGGTCCGTTCCCCCTGAATGACATCACTGCCTTCTCCCCAGTGGGCTGCAGACTCACCAGAGCGGCTGCTGACTCCACGTGTGTGGCTGGAGGGAGCGAGGAAGGGGGCTGTGCAGGATAGGACTTCCCCACTGCAGCCCTTCCCCCTTCGCCTCCCTAGAAATCCGGAGTTGCCCCCTTTAACCCTCTGAGTGCCGGCCAACCAAGAAGAAAAGCTCTTTGCAGAGGAATGGGGAGGGGGGAGGGGGGAGAGTGAAGTGGGCGGAGTCAGCCCTAATTTTAACTAGTGGAACTGCGTTCCCCTGCGTTCCCCCTGCATGACATCACTGATCCCAATCCTATTTGGGCTTCACTCCGCTGTAACACTCATTCCGGCAGCACAAGGCCCCTTTACAACAAAACGCAACATGCCGTTCGGCACAGCCTGGGTGTTGCTGCAAGTGGCAAGCAGCAGGGGGCGTTTACCAATGAGCGGGGGACACCCACTGGCAGGGCTGGCCTTACGGCGATTTGAACAAATTGGGACCCACCCCATGGGCCCCTGCTCAGATCATGGACATCACTTAGAGATCACTTCCAGGCAATGTTGCACCAGGCTGGTGGAGGTAACACCTGTGTCCTGCCAGTGCAGAGTCCGTCCCTCTGCTTCCCCTTGCCAGGCAGTTAGGAGGTTTGCATCAGCCCATGGTGCGCATACAGAGGGCCCAATCCTATCCGGGTTTCAGGTGCCAATGCACCTGCAATGCAGCCCCAAGGTAAGGGAACAAATGGGACAGCTACATCAGGACTGATAAAAGGAAGTACTTTTTTACCCAGCGGATAGTTAATCTGTGGAACTCTTTGCCACAGGAGGTGGTGATGGCATCTGGTCTAGATGCCTTTAAGAGGGGATTGGACAGATTTCTGGAGGAAAGGTCCATTGTGGGCTATAGGCAATGATGGATTGTGCAACCTCCTTACATTAGTAGTAGGCTACTTCAGAGTACCAGGTGCAAGGGAGTGGCAACAGGATCCAAGCATCTTGTTGTCTCGTGCTTCCCTGGGGCACCTGGTGGGCCGCTGTGAGATACAGGAAGCTGGCCTAGATGGGCCTTTGGCCTGATCCAGCAGGGCTCTTCTTATGTTCTTATGACTGGAAAATTGGATAGGATTTGGCCTACAGTGCACTGGATGGCTAGAAGAAGGAACATTGACGCTGTGCTCACCAGCAGTCCAGTCTAGCCGTGTTCTCCAGGTACGGCTCAGCCATTGACTAAAGCGGCCAAACACAATCATTGGCTTGATGTGCCCTTGCTGCTTCCTCCCTCCGCCTCCCCGCCCCCAGCAGCCACAGATCCCGCGGCTGAGGAGGAGGTTCAGACGGCTGCTTCAAGAGCAGACGGGAAGAGCAATGCGGGGCCCTCTCATCTGCAGCCCCCAGGAGGGAAGAGGGTGGCGGGAGGCAGCAAAAGCGGGTTGGGTTGGCCGGCAGAGACAGCCAAGTGGCGGGTGGGGGCGTTTGGCTGCTCATCGGCATCACTTGATAGCTCTCTTGTTGTTAACATGCGCCAACAAATCAGAGAGCTCCTGCCGGAGGACGAGCGCTGAAATCGCTTCCGTTCTGCCCTCTTTGGCGCGTCTGGCTGGACTGGCTTCTTTGCTGCCCTTGTTCCCGCCTGTACGGATGCAGGGAAAGGCCGGAGGAGAGATGGCGTCCTGGTGGCGGCAGTTCTAAGGGCGCCGTCCTAAGCTGTGCTGGAGCAGACAGGCTTCGGGCCTGTGCTGTACCCAGTGCAGCTTGAGAGGCCACTGGAGCCTCTCTGGGGCAGGGGCACATTTGTGCACGTACAAAGGGCTCCAGCCTCCGCTATGGGTTCCTTGGGTCTGTGCCCACGAAATCGCTGGCGCAGGTCCGAGGAAGCGGCACAGCCCGAAGCCCAAGTCAGCTGTGGGGTGTCCCCTCAGGGCCCTGTCAGCCACACGGCTCACCTTCATATTCTCCAATGACAGGCTGCTATGAAACCCGGGGGTGGGGCTGCGTCTCCGAATCCGAACCCCTGCTTTGAAGGCAGCATTTGAAGTAGGTGTGCCCTGAATGAAAAGTCCTTTGTCACCATTTGCTGTCTAAGAGTTGAATTTGTTGTACTTTTAGACATTGCTCATTATAATAGTATAGTATGAGTGTAGCCCCTGTATCCACAGATTCCATATCTGTGGTCTCACTTATCCATGGATCAGGGCCTCCCCTTACCTTCCTTCATTCTTACTTTGGGTTGCTGAAAAATCTTGCTTCACAGTGGGGGCAGGGGAGAATAAGAACGCAGTCCTAAACTGGAGTTAGGCCGGCATAAAATGAGCCAGCAGAGTTTGGCTGGCACAAGGGTCACCATAAAGCGTGTTTGGACCACTCTCAGAGTCAGGGAGGATGGCTCGCATCTGTCTGCTGGCCTCTCTGACTCCGAGAGTGGTCCAGACATACTCTACGGTGTCCGTTGTGCTGGCCAAACTCTGCTGGCTTAGCTATGTCGGCCTAACTCAGTTTAGGGTTGCGCCCTACATATAGTATAATATAGGTTCCCTTTATCCCTGGTTTCAGGTATGGGGGCAGGAATCTCTCTCTGAATACCTGGGCATGCCAGGACTTTAATTTTCTTTTGCAGTGCATTTTGGACTGGGAGGCACCCAAGTTAATTGCTGCTAACTGGTGGTGATGATAACAGAGATAAAACCCCTGCTGTATGTTGGGACATTGCTGTGTATAAGTTCGTACCTTGTGTATTAGTTATGTGTTTAGAGGGATGGAGGTTTTTTGGTGATATTTTTTTCCAAAATTTCTTGATTAAAATAGCAAATTGCGGTGTTATGTGTTTTTATCCAAATTTCTATTGCAAATTATATTCTATTGCAATGCTATAAATAAGGGTGACTGGCCCTACAAAGGCAAGCAATTACTGGCACACACACCCCAGCCCAAAATAGCCTGCTCAGAAATTCCCAAGCTGCACTCTGTCAAGAAACTGCTATTTACTACTTCTACATTCCAGTAAAATCGCCCTAGCATGAACTATGTGTTGGAGTTGGCACAACTCCGTCTGCTGTCTAGAGGGGGCAGTCTAATGTCCAAAAGGGGAAAATGTGATGTCCTGTGACCTAAACCCTTCTTACCTGTCCTCTCTATGATTCCTGTGGGGGTGTGGCCTTGACCTCATTTCTTTCCCTTCTCTTCTGAGCACGTCCCTTTTTGTCTTCTGACCACTGACCTGATAAGATGTGCATACCAAGGGCTCTGATGCCCCCCTCGCCATCTTAAGCACACCTCCATGCACAGGCAAGGCAGCTATAGGGCATTGCCTTCCAAGTGTTGGATGTACCTCTGATCCTAATCAGACGCTGTAGATATGCACTGAATGGAACGGTAAGTAAACCTTCCTTTTTGCATCTTTACCAAGCCTCTGCCTCATGTGTCTTTGGTTAATAGCAGTCAGCCTGGGTGAGGGAGGTTCCCCTGAGGTGATGCCCTCAGGGGGAAAATCCGCTGCTTGCTCTACTCTGCTTTCCCCCATCACCAATAAGAAATTTTCCAATTCTATGAACATGCATGTGTATGCAAGTTCTGGTCACCACATCTCAAAATGGACACAGTGGAGCAGGAAAAGGTGCAGAAGAGAGCGACAAAAAGGATTTCAACGTAACAAATGTAAAGTGATGCACATTGGGGCCAAAAACCAAAACTTCACCTATAGGCTAATGGGTTCTGAGCTGTCTGTGACAGCTCAGGAGAGAGATCTTGGGGTGCTGGTGGACAATTCCATGAAGGTATCGACCCAGTGTGCGGCAGCAATTAAGAAAGCCAATTCCATGCTCGGGGTAATTAAAAAAGGGGTTGAGAATAAAACAGCCAATATTATCATGCCATTGTACAAAGCAATGGTAACGCCGCACCTGGAATATTGTGTCCAGTTCTGGTCGCCGCATCTCAAAAAGGACATAGTGGAGTTGGAAAAGGTGCAGAAGAGAGCGACAAAAATGATTACGGGGCTGGGGCACCTCCCTTATGAAGAAAGACTGCAGCGTTTGGGGCTCTTCAGTCTAGAAAAAAGGCGCCTGAGGGGGGACATGATTGAGACATACAAAATTATGCATGGAAGGGATAGAGTTGATAGAGGGATGTTCTTTTCCCTCTCTCACAACACCAGAACCAGGGGGCATCCGCTAAAACTGAGGGTTGGGAGAGTTAAAACAGATAAAAGGAAGTACTTTTTTACCCAGCGGGTAGTTAATCTGTGGAACTCCTTGCCACAGGAGGTGGTGATGGCATCTGGTCTTGATGTCTTTAAGAGAGGATTAGACCGATTTCTGGAGGAAAGATCCATTGTGGGCTATAGGCAATGATGGATTGTGCAACCTCCTTACAAAGGTGGTGGGCTACAGGTACCGGGTGTAAGGGAGTGGCAACAGGATGCAAGCATCTTGTTGTCTCCTGCCTCCCTGGGGCACCTGGGGTGGGCCGCTGTGAGATTCAGGAAGCTGGACTAGATGGGCCCTTGGCCTGATCCAGCATGGCTCTTCTTATGTTCTTATGTAGGATTACGGGGCTGGGGCACCTCCCTTATGAATAAAGGCTGGTGCTCTTCAGTCTGGAAAAAAGGCACCTGGGGGTGGGGGACGTGATTGAGACATAAAATTATGCATGGGAGGGATAAATAGGGGGATGTTCTTTTCCCTCTCACAATACCAGAATCGGGGGACATCCACTGCAATTGAGTGTTGGAAGAGTTAAAACATAAAAGGAAATACTTTTTTACCCAGTGGGTAATTAAGCTATGGAACTCCTTGCCATAGGAGGTGGTGATGGCATCTGGCCCAGATGCCTTTAAAAGGGGTCTGGATGGATTTCTGGAGGAAAGGTCCACCGTGGGCCATGATGGGTTGGGCAACCTCCTTACATTAATAGTAGGCTACTTCAGAATGCCAGGTGCAAGGGAGTGGCAACAGGATGCAGGCATCTTGTTGTCTACTGAACTCCCTTAGGCACCTGGTGGGCCACTGTGAGATACAGGAAGCTGGACTAGATGGGCCTTTGGCCTGATCCAGCAGGGCTCTTCTTATGTTCTCAAGCAAGCTTCCTTCTGTTTCTGCCCCTCCTCCTCCTGATCCCTTACTGAAAACTATTAGAAGATTCCTCAAAACTGTCTCAAAAATAAACAAAAGTGTTATTTTTGTGCAGTTGATATAAATTTGTGTCAAACACTGTCAAAATAAGCAAAAGCGGTGTTTTTTTCGTGTTTTGTCCTAAATTACATTTTGTGTTGTGTTTTCAGTAGAAATTCTCATTATTTAGTGTTCTGTGTTGATCACCGGAAAAAAAACCCCCATCCCTATTTATAAGTTCTTAATACTGTTATTAATAATAGTTGTGATAATTAGTTACGTTTGTAGGGAGGGTGTAGAACTGTTTCCAATTGGATCCTGCAGCCTTAAGGCTGGCTCTGGTCCTAGTCCGGTCCTCGTCCTGGTCCACCAGCGCCTGTGACCCCTTCGGGATGCCCACGAGATGTCCTGCAAAGAGCATCTTCCGCTCCCTGGACGCCGAGACAGGATGCTTGGCTGGGGGGAAAAGAGACCCCGGGAAGAGCTGCGGTCCGAGCAGGCCACTTGCAGCCCGGGGGAGAGAAGCAGCTCAGCCCCCGGAGAAGCTCGCAGGGTCTGTGCCGGGCACGTCGCATCCGAGGCAGCCGCGGGGGGGGGAGGCCGGGGGGAGGAGGAGGAGGAGGTGGTGCGGGGATGGCTTCGAGGCTCGGATCCCCTGCAAAGAGACACTCTTCTTGCCTGGCAGGCACTTTGAGGGTTAACAGAAGCGACTCCGGTTTCCTAGAGGAGCGAAGGGGGAAGCGGTGACTCCTTTTCTGCTCCGCCCCTTCCTCTGCCGCTTCCACACGTGTTTGGGGTCAGCAGCGCTGGTGCTCCGGTGAGTCGTGCTGGGAGGGTGGCGGTGGGCAGGGGTGGGAGAAAAGACCCCCGGTGTGCGGAGACGGCCAGGCCCACGGCGGGCTGAGCAGAGGAGCCGCGACGATCCTCCCGCCCCCCTTGTGCGTGCTGAGATTTGGGTCTGCTTTTGTCTATGCGGGCGGGGGAGGGGGGGATTTGCCCGGCGCAGAGTAAGAGCCGGAACATGGAGGGCCAGAAAGCGCCAGCCATCCCCGAGACCGAGGCAGGAAACAGCAGCACGACAGCTTGGAAATGCTCCAGAACGAGGCGGTGGCTGCTTTTCAACTGGGCTGTATTTTTATTTATGTGGTAGCCTTAACGCTGCTTCCTGGTTTCACGGTTGCATAAGGTTTTCCTGCTCCTTGGGTGGCAAGAGAGGCGGGTGGACTGAAAATTGGAAGACAAGAACTGGGTTTTGCGACTGCAGAGGATCCTTCTGGCATCTGAGCCTGATGCAGAAGAACCAGAGAGTTTGTTAGGGGGCTGATCTCTGCAGGAGGGGAAACACAGCAGGCTGAGCGCCCCCCCCCCGCCCTCAGCAATCTTTGCCCAAGAATAGCACCAGGAGGGTGTAACTGGCAGGCAGTAAATGCCACAGGAAAGATGGGTCTTTGTGGGCCTGGAAAGGCTTTGAAGGAAATGCTTCCTTGCAAGGAGATTTCAAGGAGGGGAGGCGGGGGACTGCATCAGCAGAGAAGGGGAGAAACAAGGACCAAGTGGCAGGAGGAAGAAGTGGAGGAAAGTGGGGCCAAGATGTGTGGGGCTCACCCCATGTGAGCATTTGATCAGAATGCAGCAAATAGGAACATAGTGCCAGATTGCCCCAGGAAGTGAAGTTGGAAAATGTCATGAAGGGTTAAAGTCTTCCCATCACACTTCTGTCTTCACCTGCAGTGGGATGGTGTTGGGGCCACGGTCTAGGTAGTCTCCTCTTTGGCATGGAGCAGAATTGGCCACTGTTCAGCCTGCTCAAGTAAGGGGGCAGATCCCCAGGGCGATTTTAAAGAGGCAGCACGGGTGCCTCATTCTTTCTCACAGGCCTTGAAAGAATCAATTTTATCTGGTGCTGTTAGAAGTATGTTTGTGTGCATGTCCTTGTGAGAGAGAGAGAGAGAGAGAGAGAGAGGGTGACTGAATTCTGACCGTCTCAGAGCGCAATTGCGCTGGCACAAGGGCTACCGTAAAGTACATTCGGAGCACTCTCGGAGTCAGGGAGGATGGCGCACGTCTGTGTGCTGGCCTCTCTGACTCTGAGGGTGGTCCAAACATACTTTACAGTGTCCCTTGTGCTGGCCTAACTGTGCCGGCCTAACTCCAGGTTAGAATTGTGCTCTGAGAAAATGCCTGCTGGCCTCTGTTTCCTGATAGACCTTTTATTGAGAGCATCTCAGCCCAGAGCAACATACAAATTGCTTTCAAGCTCACAGCATGTGTAGAACAACAGACTTTGCCAACAAGGCAAGGCCATGAAAAGCCCGGGAAGACGAGGGCCAGGAAGGACGGTCCAAGTTGGCCCCCGTCTTTCCAAGGAGTCACACCTGAGCCTCCTAAGCCAGCCCTCACTTGGGCGGAAGGACTGCCAGGTCTGTGGGGATGCCAGTGTGGCTGCTTGCCCCTACAGGCCCTTGAGGCTACCCCCTTCTTGGATCCAACTCCATTAAAAAGGTAAAAGTTTCCCCACGACCGAATGGTCTAGTCGTGACCGACTGTAGGGGGCGGTGCTCATCTCCGTTTCTAAGCCTGTAGAGCCGGCATTTTGTCCGAGGACAAGCTTTCATGGTCATGTGACGGGCACGACTATACGCTGTAGTGCATGGAACGCCGTTCCCTTCCCACCGAAGTGGTCCCTATTTATCTACTTGCATTTTTACATGCCTTTGAACTGCTAGGTTGGCAGGAGCTGGGACAAGCAACAGGAGCTCACTCCATCGCATGGTCTCGAACTGCCAACCTTCCGGTCAGAAAGCCCAGCAGCAGCAGTTTAACCCACAGCGCCACCATGTCCAGCTCCCTTGCTGCCTCCTTAGTTTCTCTTTACAGCCTGTGAGAAAAGAACAGGAGGCTTTATGTCAAAAGAGAGGGGTTAGAGGGACACTGTTAGTGAGATTGTTTCCTTCTCGCAGGAGCTGGTGACCTTCGAGGAGGTGGTTGTGCGCTTCACAATGGAGGAGTGGGCTCTGCTGGATCCAGGCCAAGAGACCCTGTACAGGGATGTCATGCTGGAGAATTATGGGATGGCGGCCTCTCTGGGTAAGGACGCTCTTCCTCTCTGTGGGTGGGAGCCAAAGGCTGGAATTGCCCCACTTCTTGTGCCTCACTCTCGGGCTTGGACCATAGAAGTGGGGCTGGAATTTGTTCCCTTAGCTACACAGCCAAGTAAAGGAACCACAACATGAGTTCAGCGGTGTCATCCTACCAGTATGCTGGGCGGGACATCCGGGCGATCGGCAGCCCGCCCGTCGCGTACTGCAGCGTTACGCCATTTGCGTAACCAGTTACAACGCTTGCGTACATTACGCAAACGGCGTAACGCTGTGGTTCGTGACGGGCGGGCTGCCAATCACCCGGATGTCCCGCCCAGTGTACCAGTAGGATGACACCACTGCATGAGTTAGCCATCTCTTGTTTTCGTTTGTTCAGGAAGACATTTTACGCCCTTGTCAGTGAAGGGGCAGCAAGGGGTGTCTTGGTGTAAAGTGACGTAAAGTGCGTGCGTCATCCTCCCTGCCTCTGAGAGCGCAATCCTATACTGTGCTGGATTAGCAAGGCTGATGGGCTGGCACCAAATCCGGTAGCGGGGAGACTGGAGCCTCTCCGTGGCAAGGGCGCGTTCATGCCCTTACCGTAGGGGAGGCACCAGCCTCCCCACTGTGCTACTCGGATTTACGCCTGCCAAACAGCAGCAATGGCAGGAGGGGGGGCCCATCCTTTCCCTGCTTGCCTGAATTCCCAGTCTCTTTGCAGAGAGGGAATTGCCCTTAGGAGGAGGAGAAAAGGGGGGAATTTTTGGCTTACCGGTTAAGGTTTGCTTCTCATGTGCTGAGAGGTGGATTGCAGCAACAAGTGGATCCCCAACTAGCAGAGGCATACATAGAGGGGGGGTCACAGCACTACCTTTTGCAAGCACCGGCTCCCCCTCTGGAGCCATTCTTAGCCAGTGTAGCCTCTGTTTTGTTGTAGCCTCTGGGAGGCTCTGTTGTAGCTGCGAGGTGGATTAAAGCCACATGCTGCTTTTCACCATGACAAGTGGATTCCCAACTCGTGATTCGTTCCAGGTGTTATGAGCAGTGAGTTTCAGCTCACATAAACCTGACCGATCCCTGGGGAACCAGGTGGTTGTGTCTGCAGCCTGTTATTGGTGAGAGTTCCAACTGTTTGCATCTTCTATTTGTGGTCTGCGGGCTTGGGGGTGGGAGCTAGAATAAGTTGTTGAGGTAGGAAATCTGTGATAGTTTGTAGTAATAAGTAACTCATCTGCATTTTCCTTCTCAGAGGAGTTTCCCAAACCTGCCATCGTTTCTCAGCTGGAAGAAGGGGAGTGGGCGTTTCCCCAGGATCTCCAGGAAGAAGAAGAAGAGGAATTGGCAGGTAACTTGCTCATGCGCAGGCCTGCTTCACACAGCCGTGGCTTCAGCCCAGAGGGTGTTGCCTGAGTGGGGACCCTTCACCCAATAGGAACTCCCCTCTTTTCAGGGGTATGTTGGCGCTGCCTAGGATGAGCCAGCAACACACAGATCCATCCTTGGCATCTGCGGGGTCCCCTTTCCGGAACCTCCGCAGATGCCAAAAACTGTGGATAATGAACCCGACTGGCCCTTATTAGGACTGCTAGTCCCCATAGTCAGCCTATAGTGACATAAGCCCTCCAAGTACACAATAGCAGAGTTCAAGAAAACCTGCTTGCTCAACCAGCAAAAGCACTATGTTCTTGACTGAGACCAAGTAAAAGCAGAGTCCACAAAGCAGAAGTGTTAAGGCTTATCTTTATAGAAAAATAAGGATTCCTTGAGAGAATCAATCAAAAGGAGTGCAGTTTGCAGCAAAACAAGTACAGTTCATACAGCAGTTGGAAAAACATAGAAAAAACTTGATTAGATGGTTACTTGCAGCATATTCCCAAGCAGTTCTTTGTATCTTCACAAGAAGTACTTAATTGAGATAACATATCAGAATACACTGATATAAAGTCCTCACTTCTTTTCTTACTAAAATAACTTTAGCAGAGATACTCCACTATACTAATAAACATAGTAGTTAGCATTCTTAACTGACTAGCATATTCAAGCTAACTAGTATTAACCAGTACTACCTAGACTAGCTGGCTTGCTGGGCTAGGGGCTTAGCTAGTAGTTAGCTAGCTGAAGGCAGCTTCACCTCACACTGCTTTTTATGCTACTCCAACAGTGATTCCCCTCAGGTGGGTGATTGGTCCACCTGATGGCTGTCACTTACATTCAGCCCACAACTCAATTCCTTAAAGCCATAAAAATTCCTTTAAGGCTTTTTCTGCAGCCTGACAGCCCTGCGGCGGGAGGGCAGGATGGTGGGACTGGGCGGTGGATGGGCGGAACTGGGCAGCACGGCGGGTGGGCCGTTAGGCTGCATCCAAGGCCTCATCCTCAGACCACGCAGCCAACAATTTGGGCTCTGTGCCTGTGATTTCATGAGTGCAGTTCCGAGGGAGCCATTGTAATAGAGTTGGAATAGTTTTGGGAAGGAAGCAGGGACCTACAGTGGCAGGTGAAGCAGAACCGTCCCAGCGGAGTCCTTTAAAAAGTGCTGCTGCCGTGTGAATGCGCAAGCACTCGCAACACACACACTCTGAACTGTGGCCGGAGCGTTCATGTTGGGAGCGGTTGCGCACTCAGTGATGGTGGTCCATTTTCAGAGAACTTCAGTGGGGTGGTTCTGCCTCACCTGCTGCCCCCACACTGCACATCCTGGGGTTAATATCTTGGGAAGAAGCTTGATATGGGAATGAAGGGTTGTTTGGGGCTCAAGCGGAAAGGAATTCTGTTGAGAGACACTTCGCTGACATCGGAATGCCTGAGGTCCAGACTTGCATTATGGTGGCATATTGGAGAGGTTCCATGTTATTGGAAAATTTCGTATTGGTGATGGGGGAAAGCAGAGCAGAGCAAGCAGCGGATTTTCCCCCTGAGGGCATCACCTCACGGGAACCTCCCTCACCCAGGCTGACTGCTATTAACCAAAGACACATGAGGCAGAGGCTTGGTAAAGATGCAAAAAGGAAGGTTTACTTACGGTTCCATTCAGTGCACATCTACAGCGTCTGATTAGGATCAGAGGTACATCCAACACTTGGAAGGCAACGCCCTATAGCTGCCTTGCCGTGCGTGGAGGTGTGCTTAAGATGGCGAGGGGGGCATCAGAGCCCTTGGTGTGCACATCTTATCAGGTCAGTGGTCAGAAGACAAAAAGGGGCGTGCTCAGAGGAGAAGGGAAAGAAATGTCAAGGCCACACCCCCACAGGAATCACAGAGAGGACAGAAGGGTCTAGGATCAGTGGTGTCATCTGTTAATGAACAGAGAGAACGCTGGGCGGGACTTAAGCTCTGATTGGCTGCCCGTCAGTTGCATTCCGCCGCCTGCCCGCGCTGCCCCGGCCTCAGAGGGGATGCCTGCTTGCCACGGGGGACAGGGGGCGTGCACTGGGTGCCTGGGTGAGCAGCGGTGGGGTGCGCCAACCAGAGGCACCCCATGCAGCGGGCGGGTGGCGGAACGCAACGGACGGGCTGCCAATCACGCGTAAGTCCCGCCCAGCGTTCCCTCTGTTCATTAACAGATGGCACAGCTGTCTAGGATCCTTTTTAGGATCCAACCTGTCTAACGTTCCAGCCCTGCACTTTTGGTGCTGGGCAAACGGCTGTGAAGTGGCCAGTGGAGCACAGCTGAAGCAATCAGGGAAGCAAAGTTGTGAAGATAGGGAACCTCATGAGACTGGGGCAACCTTTTTCCCTTACCCCATGTAACACTCCTGCCTGCCGAATGGGGCTACTCAGTTCTGCACCAGCTAAATCTCCCCTTCTCTTCCCGTTTTTGCTTTGCACCCATTTGGGCCACAAATCTAATCATTTTTCCAGCACTGACATAGCTGTCCCGATGAGGCAGGTGCAGCATCCTGCTGTTGGGGAAAAGTCAAGGAGGCTTTTTCAAGGGAAGGGAACATTTGTTCCCTTCCCTTAGCACAGCATTGCCCGTCCCCCGGTGCTGGAAAGTTGGTTAGGATTGCACCCTTGATTGGTGACAAGGCTTCACTGCCCCAAGGGCAATGCAAGAAGGTTCAACAGGTCGAGTGATAAAATGGCTCCTGAGAAGTTCCCTCATGAACTTTCTGTGGGAAGTTTCTTATTGGTGATGAGGGGGGGGGGGAAGCAGAGTAGAGTAAGCAGCAGAATGTTCCCCCTAGATTATTACCTCACGGGAATCTCCCTCACCCAGGTTGACTGCTGTTAATAAAAGACACACATGAGGCAGAGGCTTGATAAAGAAGCAAAAAGAAAGGTTTACTTATAGTTCCAACAAAAACATAACTGAAGCTTCTGATTAGAATCAGAAGTATAACCGAGACTTGAACAAAGCGAGGCCCTGGAGCCGCATCGCTGTGAAATGGAGGTCTGCCTAAGATGGCGGAGGCACCTGTGAGGTGAAGAGAATAAGGCCAAGGCCACACCCTGACAGAAAAACCACAGTGAGGACAGAGGCAAGAAGGGTTTGAGTTTCAGGACATCACACTCTGCTCCCTTCAGACACCAGACTGCTCCCTTTAGACAGCAGTTGTACTACCTCCAACACTTTCCAGTGAGGCTGAGCTCAGTCCCACCTACATGGAGCTGCCCCGCCATGCAAAGTAGCAGTCATTTTGGCCATTGTAAGGGGATGAGGTGACATTCCAATTGCTGTGAGGCCTGAGAGAATCCAAAGAGAGCCCCTCTGCTGTGATTTCTCCACAGAAACATTGTCCAGCAGAGCCAGCAAAGCTGCCTCCGTCCCTTGACTGGGTCATGTTGCAACAGGCCAAGGAGCCTTCTTCTTCTTCTTCACTGCAGTGACCTGAGAGTCAGAGCACAATCCTAACATGGAGTTAGGCCGGCACAGTTAGGCCAGCAAAGGGTGGCCACCACCAGGGCCACCATAAAGCGTGTTTGGACCACTCTGGGAGAAAGGGAAGATGGCGCCCGTCTGTGTGCTGGCCTCTCTTGACTCCAAGCATCATCCAAACATACTTTATGGTGTCCTTTGTGCAGGTTGAACTTTGCTGGCCTAACTGTGCCGGCCTAACTCCGGGTTAGGATTGCGCACTCAGTCACTGAGCGGGGCTGCGATTCTGCGCATGCAGTCCTGGGAGTTGGTTGCAGTGAGTCCACTGGAGTTTAATTCTGACACTAAATGCCTACGTGTGCAATTTAGACCGGCTGACCAGATGCAGTGGAGGACAGACTGACTGTAAACATCGTGTAGAAGAGGGAATTTTGGAATACCTCTTTTGGAATACTTTTGGCATACCTCTATAGGGCATTGACTTTGGAACGCCCTCCCCTTAGAACTGAGAACTGCTCCCTCTTTGGCAATATTTCGGCAGGGGCTGAAGACCTTTTTATTTCAACAAGCTTTTAATTGTTGACAGGCTGGCTGGCTGGCTGGCTGGTTTTTTAGACTCTTTATAATTTAGGATCCATGTGGCTTGTTTTAAATTTTAATTATTTTAAAGTTTTTAATTATTGTTTTTAATTGTAAATTGTGACTTTATTGTATTTTATTGTTGTAAGCCGCCTTGAGTGCCTTGGGGCCGAAAGACGGGATATAAATTAGACATTATTATTATTATTATGAATTTAATATAAATTTATATTTATAATATTTATTATAAATATTTATATAAATATAAAATATAAATTATATAAATATAAATTTATAATATTTATTATACATATTTATATAAATAAATATTATATATAAATTAGACGGGATATAAGACATTATTGTTGTTGTTGTTGTTGTTGTTATGGGAGCTTTTTAAGCTGCACCTGCTAAATCTCCCTCTTCTATACAGTGGTTAGTGATATAGACATGCTGTCCTCCATTGTATCAGGTCACCCTGACTGTAGAGTTTCCATTTCTCTGTTTAACTGCTCATTGAAATTCTCTTTCTGTCCCAGGAAGCAACAGTTTCAGCAGTAAATCTAAACACAGAATAACTCCCACAGAAGAGAAACAGTATCCGTGCTTGGAGTGCGGAAAGAGCTTTAGTCATAGCACAAGCCTGACTA
>JAJKFI010000187.1:135629-147022 GCA_029204185.1 Lerista edwardsae | reverse complement strand
TGTTGAAAGAGCTTTGGTTGGAGCAAAAGCCTGAGTTCTCATTGAAGAACCCACGTGGGGCAGAAATCCTAAAAATCCTTGGCCTGTGGAAAAAGTTCAATGGTTTATAAGTAAACATCACATTTTCTTTATCTTCTGACTACAGTATAAAGTCGAAGCGCAATTAAATACAAAATACAGTTCTATAAAATACAGCTAAAGAGTTGGTTTTGTTCATAATTATACAAAAATAAAAAAAATTCTAGTCACGTTCTGTTATGTAAAGCCTTTGGTTTGGCAGAGGAATATGCTTTTTCCTCTGAGGTCAAAATGAGAAGGGACAGATTGCAGAGAACAAAGCAATGTGTTTGTGACTGTAGAGATTACCGGGATCCAGATATTGTTTACATGGAGATTTAGAAAAAGCTAGGAAAGGAGTGGTTTTTCAAGTTGGTCTTTGATGGGGTGTGGAATCTCTTTTGTCGCTTTTTGTGCCCAAATAAAATAACGTCTATGCTGTTATACCCATTTGACTGGAAATAGAAAAGAACCAGAAAAATAATTGCTAACAATGGCACCTCAAAATATCCATACAGGGGGAAGCCACTTAAGTAAGAAAGGAGTGGAACTCCTTCAGTGTCATGTAAATGCCTGGGTTTGGCAAGAGCTTCTGTTGCAGCTTAAGCCTGAAATTTTTTTTTTTGAGGAGTTGAGGGAGAAGAAATCTGTATATATAAAAATAGCATGTGTGTGTGTATGTATGTATGTATGTATGTTCCACATAGGCTGTGCAACGCCTGGACCGACTCACGTCAAACTCAGCACGCGGGTGCCTTGGCCCCCCAAGACTGTCGCTGCGCGGTTTTGGAAAGGCTCGCGCCCCCACGGGCGCAGGTACAAGCGAATTTGTGGTTCTCTATGGGTGGCTATGGGCGCTTGAGCCACTGCATTCCGAGGCTCTGATGATGTCATGATGAGATGCAAAGTACATGCAAATGACATGCGGAATCTTCAGGCAGCAACTGAACTCTTTACAGTTGAAGACAAACAGCAGCAAATAGGTTTCCCGCAAGGAAACCTATACAGAGTCATCTGTATGGCTGCTGAGCGGGGGGGGGGGGGTCAGGGATGGGACATATAAACACCCAGGTGAAGCCGGGTACATAAAAGCTAGTGAGAAATAAAAGAGACAGGAAATGGGGATCTGGGGAAGGGATGGGGTCTGGTGATGGAAGAGCCCGTGAATGGAGAGATTCTGAGTCTGAGGGCGCCCTGTTGCATCGACACAACATCAGTAGTGCTGATGCGGGGGTGCCAGGCGGCACCCCCGCATTGGCGCTACAGCTGCCAGACCCACGCTACTTGTAGGTGTTGGCCTGGGATCGCAGGTGCCGCGCTGCCGAACATGGCTGGCACAGGGGCGATTCCGGGAATGTGGGAGGGTGGTTCTGGGCGGGGGTGGGTGGGCGGAAATGGGCGTGTCTTCCCAGGGAGGGGGGCGGGATTGGGATGCAGCCGTTAGGCCGCATCCAAGGCCTTGTCCCCAGACTGTGCAGCCCTCATATGGGCTGCGCGGCTTTCTCGGACCTGTGCCTGCAAAATCGCGGGCGCAGTTCCAAGGAACCCATAGGGGAGGCTGGAGCCTCCCCTGGTGTAGGGGCGCAAATGTGCCCTTCCGCCGGGGAGGCTCCTGGTGCTTCTGAGCTGCATTGGAAGCAGTGCAGGCCCGCAGGCCAGCCTCCTCCAGCACAGTTGAGGATTGGGCTGCCTGGGTCTGGTGTCCACAGACCACCAAGCTCTGGGCAGGACTAAGGAAGCCTACGTGATGACCCAGGAAGTGGAAGTCAAGTGGGCCTTTAAAGGGCCAGAATCTGGACTACTGGAGTCAGGAAGGGTGATGCAAACTGACAAGCGGCTCTGTCTCTGTCTTCCCCCTCCCCACAATGTTCCTTAGGCTGGGATAACTTCCTCCACAGTGAGTTTCTTCCTGAGGGGGGAGGAAGAGGAGACCTCCATGGGGGACGGGCCTGTTAGTGGCTACTAGTCATGCTGGCCCGGTGAGTTGCCTGGAGACATTATAAGTCTGAAGTTGATGCTGTTGTAAGTCTTGTGCTTAGAAATGTTGCACGTTTTATGCCTAGACAAGCCTCTGGAGGCCCAGAAGTGCTCCTGTATGTTGATGCTCTTAGGCTTAGAAACATTGTAAGTTTTTGCCCAGAGATGCCTCTGTATGCTTGGAGGTGCTCCTGTAAATTGATGCTCTTACGGTTTTAGACAAACGAAGCACTTTTATGACATCCTCAAACTAAAATTGCTTCTTCCTCTTATCGAAAAGAATCTCCAGCCCCTGGCCATGTGTTTAGCATCCCAATCCTATTTGGGCCTTGCTCCACTGTAACACGCAGAGTGTGGTCCTAACCTGGAGTTAGGCCGGCAATGTTTGACAGGCACAAGGGACACTGTGAAGCACGTTTGGACCACTCTTGGAGTCAGGGTGTGCTGGCCTCTCTGACCCTGAGAGTGGTCCAAACATATTTTACAGTGGCCTTTGTGTGGGCCAAACTTTGCTAGTCAAACTGTGCCGGCCTAACTCCAGGCTAGGATTGCGCTCTCAGTCTGGCAGCATAAGGCCCTTTAGAAATAAAGCAATATGCCACTCAGCACTGCCTGGGTGTTGCTGCAAGTGGCAAGCAGCAGGGGGCGTTGACCAGTGGGCTGGGGACACCCATTTGCTGGGCCAGCCTTATGGCGATATGAATGATTTGGCCAAATTGGGACCCACCCCCTGGGCCCTGCTCAGATCGTGGGCTTAGAGATCACTTCCAGGCCATGCTGGCAGAAGAGATGCTGTCTGGATCTGGATCTTGCAAAGGGAGCATCTGTGTCTTGCAGGCCCAGAGCCCGCCCCTTTGCTTCCCCTTGCCCGGCAGTTTGAAGGTTCGCATCAGCACATGGTGCGCACACACAGTGCACTGGATGGCCAGAAGAAGGAACGTTGACACTGTGCTCACCAGCAGTCCAGTCCAGCCGTGTTCTCCAGGTAAGCATCTGGAGTCCCCAGGAGGGAAGAGTGTAGGCAGTAAAAATGGGTTGGGTTGTCCGGCAGAGACAGCCAAGTGGCGAGTGGGGATGTTTGGCAGGTTATTGGCATCACTTGATAGCTCTCTTGTTTTTAACATGCGCCAACAAATGGGAGAGCTCCTGCCGGAGGATGAGCATTGAAATCACTTCCATTCTGCCCTCTTTGGCGCACCCGGCTGGACCGTCTTCTTTGCTGCCCTCGTTCCCGCTTGTACGGATGCAGGGAAAAGCTGGAGGGGAGATCACGTCCTGGTTGTAGCACATCTAAGGGCGCAATCCTAAGCTGCGCTGGAGCAGGCCAGCCGGTGGGCCTGTACCGTATCCAGAGCAGCTTGGAAGGTCACTGGAGCCTCCCCTATGGGTTCCTATGGGTTCCTCGGATCTGTGCCCGCAAAATCGTGGGCTCAGGTCCAAGGAAGTCGCACGGCCCACAGAGGCGGAGGAAGGGTGTAACCAGGGTGGCACAAGCCATGGGCGACGGCAGTGGCGGAGTGCCATTGCGCAGAGTCCACGGACTAACCCGCACGCTGTCTGGCCCACCCACCCTCCCTGGCGTCCATTCCGCTCCAAAATGGAGCTATTCGGGGCGCAAGGAGGCATGGCTGGGCGACACACGGGCAGGGCGACGTGCTGGGGGCGCGGTTTCATTGCTCTGCCATGGGCGCACTTGGGGCTCCGTTCGTCCCTGACGGCCGAAGTTGGGCGGGGCCTTGAATGAAACCCTCGTGCCGGCCAAACTTTGCTGGCCTCACTGTGCCGGCCTAACTCCAGGTTAGGATTGCGCTCTTGCATAGAGGTAGTGAGTAAAAATGTCAAATACATTGTTAATGTTGTTGAGGGCCCAATAAAATCTTGCAGTGTGGGCCAGATGTGGCCCCCGGGCCTGTAGTTTGGAGACCCCTGCACTAGCAGGTGCCTGTGGGGCTTTTATTTGGACTTCAGACTGACCCTTGCAAATCTGGGCCTGTAATTGCTGCCCTATGTGGAATGGGCACCCTGAGACTCAGAGACCTTCACAAGAGAGGCCATGCTTGATTATTAACCTTGATTATTAACCTTAAATTATTAAGGCTTTATTAACCTGGTTGGGTCAAAAGATGGCTGAACTTGCATCGATCAGACCCGCATTTTGTGGTATCGCTGGATGGACGGACACCCGAAAGAAAAAACTCCCCCGTCCTCCAGGGACTTCCACTTCCCGGATTCCTTTCATGCAGCCACTTTTGCCTGACCTCCACGTCAGCTGTGGGGTGTCCCCTCAGGGTCCTGTCAGCCACATGGCTCACCTTCATATTCTCCAATGACAGGCTGCTCTGGAACCCAGGGGTGGGGCTGTGTCTCCGAATCCGAACCCCTGCTTTGAAGGCAGCATTTGAAGTACATGTGCCCTGAATGAAAAGTCCTTTGTCACCATTTACTGTCTAAGAGTTGAACTTGTTGTACGTTTAGACATTGCAACATTATAAGAGTATAGTATAGTATAAGTGTATAGCCCCTGTATCCACAGATTCCATATCTGTGGTTTCACTTATCCATGGATCAGGGCCTCCCCTTACCTTCCTTCATTCTTACTTTGGGTTGCTGAAAAACCTTGCTTCGGGGTAGGGGCAGGGGAGAACCTTATACTTAACAGACTTACCAACTTTGTCTGATTCGCCAGCTGCGACCATACTTGGGTCGCTCAGACCTGGCCACGGTGACCCATGCCCTAGTACAGTGGTATTCACACTTTTTAGACTGGGACCCACTTTTTAGAATGGCACTCATGTCGGGACCCACCGGAAGTGATGTCATTAACCTGGAAGTGATGTTGTGGCAGGAAGTGACATCATCAAACAGGAAGTGCCATCATTGTGATGTAAACAAATGACACTCCTGAAATGTAAATTGGCATTCTTGGGCTGCAGTAGTTGCACAACCATAAAACATCCCTGACAGAAAGTGAGATTTGGACAACCTAGGATGTAAAAGCACTGAACTAAAAACAAAATTAAAAAAACAAACAAACCCTCACTTGAAAATTCAAACTGTTAACACACACAAAAGAAATATAACTAGAGGATGGTCTGCAGTTTCCAAGAGAGCTGCTCCCAGCTTTCCACGACCAACCTGACATCAGGTTGCAACACACCAAGTGGGTCCCGACCCACAGTTTGAATAACACTGCCCTAGTGGCATCCAGATTAGATTACTGCAAGGCAGAAACTGCAATTAGTGCAGAGCTCATGATGCTCATGTCATTCCTGGGGCTTGTCAGTTTGACTCAGTCAGGCCTACTCAGTCAGGCCTTTGCTTCCGCGACTACACTGGCTGCCAGGGCCTTCTCGGTGGTGGCTTCTTGTGGTGGCTGTGGAATTCCCTCCCCTTGGAAGGAAGAACAGCTCCCTCACCAGCCATCTTTTGGTGGGGTCTTAAGACTTTTCTCTTTAAGGAGGCGTTTATGAATTGCTGGCACGCTGGGCTGGCAGTTTAATGTCATTTTCATCTGTCATTTTTCATCTGTCATTTTAATGGCATAGTCCATTGGAGTCTGCTGCTTTTAATTATTTGTTATTGTTTTAATTTTATTCTGAATTCTTTTATTTTATTTTAAGCTGCCTTGGGTGCCCTAATATGGGGCAGGAAGGTGAAGTATAAATTGATCTCTGCGGATACCTGCGCATGCTGGGACTTTTATTTTCTTGGCTTCCCTGTTGCAGTGCATTTTGGACTGGGAGGCACCCAAGTTAATTGCAGCTAACTGGTGGTGATGATAACAGAGATAAAACCCCTGCTGTATGATGGGACATTGCTGTGTATAAGTTCGTACGATATGTTTCGTTTATATGTTTATAAGTTCTTAATAAAGTTCTTAATAATAGTTGTGATAATTAGTTACTTGTGTAGGGAGGGTGTAAAACTAATTGGGTCCTGCAGCCCTTAAGGCTGGCTCTGGTCCTACTCCAGTCCTCGTCCTGGTCCACCAGCGCCGGTGACCCCTTCGGGATGCCCACGAGATGTCCTGCAAAGAGCATCTTCCGCTCCCTGGACGCCGAGACAGGATGCTTGGCTGGGGGGAAAGAGACCCCGGGAAGAGCTGCGATCCGAGCAGGCCACTTGCAGCCCGGGGGAGAGAAGCAGCTCAGCCCCAGGAGAAGCCCAGGAGAGTCTGTGCCGGGCACGTCGTCGCATCCGATGCAGCCGCGGGGGGGGACGGGGAGGAGGAGGAGGAGGAGGGGATGACGTCACTTCGAGGCTCGGATCCCCTGCAAAGAGACGCCCTTCTTGCCTGGCAGGCACTTTGAGGGTTAACAGAAGCGACTCCGGTTTCCTAGAGGAGCGAAGGGGGAAGCGAGGAGGGGTCATTCATTTTCTGCTCCGCCCCTTCCTCTGCCTCCTCCACCGGGCTTGGGGTTAGCACAATCTAACCTCCTTGAGCACAAGGAGCTTAAATAACCGCCTTTAACCTCTTTGGGTCAGCAGCCCGCTCTGGTGAGTCCGAGGCCTGCTGGGGCCCGGGGTGGGGGTGTCCCAGGGCGGCGGTGGGCGGTAAAGAACAGGTAGGGGTGGGAGAGAAGCCCCCGGGTGGGCGGAGACGGGCAGGCTGTAAGCGAAGAGGAATTGCAGCGATCCTCCCCCCTTTTTGCATGCTAAGATTTGGGTCTGCTCTTTTCTATTGGGCCGGCCGCCCCCCTTTGACCGGGACAGTGTAAGAGCCGGAACAAGGAGGGCCAGGAGGGGCCGGTCGTCACTGAGGCCGATGCAGGCAACAGCTGGATGTCGGAGGGACCCTGGAGAAGAATGTTGGAGACCTGAAACTGGTTCGCTGTCCTGGGATGAGGGGTGGCTGCTTTTCAACTGGGTTGTTAATGAGATGTCACCTTCAGTATTGTTTCCTGGATTAACAGGTGCATTGCATAAGGTTCTTTGCTCTGGGTTTTAAGAGAGGCGGGTGGAATAAAAATGGCAAGAAAAGGACCGGATTTTGCCACTGCCAAGAGTCTCAGCCTGATCCAGAAGAACCAGGGAGTTTGTTAGAGAGCTGATCTCTGCAGGAGGCGGAGGAAGTAGGTTGAGCCCCCCCCCCCCCTGAAATATGACTCTTCCTTCTCTGTCTTGATATTGCTCTAAAAGACTTATATTAAGTCTAGAATTAATAAGAATGGCCACTCCCCTAGCTTTGTTTGTTCCTCTTGATTCAAATTGCATTTTCCATATTTTATTATTTAACAGTGGTCTTAAATCCTTTTTTGCTTTATGAGCTTCCTGTAGACATAAAATATCAATCCCTTTACCCTTTGCCAAGTTATTTAATCTGTAACGTTTGAGATCTGAGGCCAAACCATTAACATTTAATGAAAGGACCTTAATTGTCCTCTCCATTTGTGTTAGTTTCATTCTCCATAGATGTGCTCATTAATTGATTTCTAGTTATTTTTATCTGGTCATTCCTTCCCATATCCCCCATAGCCCGAAAAAAAAACCCCTTCATGAGGTGATGGTTAAGGATTCTAAGTCCTCCCCTTTTCGTCCCCATACGTAAGTTCTGAGTTTTCACTTACTCAACCCTCTCTATATATCCTTCTTTAAACAACACAACTTATAGTAAATTACTATTAATTAACTTAACCTAAATAGTATATCTTTTAACATACTTTGCTTCTTTTCAACATTTCACCATTTCATTCAAAGAAGAGATAATTTCTGAAATTTAGTATGGATGGTAAGAAATATACCTTAGCAAACATATACGCACCGAATCAGGGCCAAACAAAATACCTCAATCAAATCTTTCAAAAAATCCAATTATTTTATGAGGGTAATTTAATAATTACGGGAGACTTTAACAATGATATTATGACAAATAAGAAATTAAAATTTAAAAAATGGAGATTGATTGAAGTATACAATCTTTTACAGAAAGAAAAACAGCCCACATATTTCTCAAACAGACATAAAAAATTCACCACTATTGACCATGTCTTGGTGAAAGAAACAAATGATATGAAAGTGGAAGATATAGACACAGGGACAATTTGGTTATCAGATCATGCACCATTGATAATAGAGATTAGGCTAATAGAAAATCAACGAGAAAAAAGATGGAGATTTAACTCCAGAATATTTTTTCAACAAAAGGATAAAGAAGATTTAAGGAGGGAAATACAACAATATTTCATGGAAAATAAAGGATCTGCAGAGGAAGGGATAGTATGGGATGCAGCTAAAGCGGTGATTAGAGGAATATGTATAAATAAAGAGATATATTTTAGGAGAAACACAAATATGAAAAGGGAACAAAAATTAAAAGAGATTGCAGAAACTCAAATGAAATTACAAAGAAAGTATGAAAAACAAACCCAAGAAAATCTATCTAGATTAAAAGAGGAACTGCAAGAATTGGATAATCTCTCCTTATGGAAAAAAGATATACTAGTAAAAAATCAGTATCAAAGAATTAGTATTAATTCAATGAAAAGATTGGCAAATTATTTAAAAAAAAGAAAGGAAAGACAAATGATAGAGTGTATGAAAGATGAAAAAGGGACTAAGAGATATAAAGATAAACAGATAAGAGAAATATTTGAAAAGTTTTATAAAAAATTATTTAAAGCTGAAGATGTAAAAAAGTTTGAAGAAGACGTAGGCAAGAAACTTAACAAACAAGAATTAGCAGGACTTAATGCAGAAATAACACAACAAGAAATAATAGAAGTTATAAAAAATTTAAAAAATGGGAAAACACCTGGATTAGATGGAATAGGAGCCGAATTTTATAAAATGGTGGTAAACGAAATAATTCAGGAAATGCAAAATCTCTTCAATGGAATATTAAAAGGAGGAAATACTCCAAACTCTTGGAAAAAATCTGAAATAGTAACCATTTTGAAACCATCTAGAGATTCAATGGAACCTAATTCGTATCATCCTATAACCTTGGCTAGCCAAGATTATAAAATTTTTGCTAAAGTGTTGGCTAATAGACTAAAAAAAATACTTCCAAGATTAATAGAAGAAGATCAATATGGGTTTGTACATGGAAGATATATCAGTCACCCCATAAGAAATGTGATCAATACTATATACCATGCAAATAATAAACGAAGATACGCTCTTCTGAAACTGGATGTATATAAAGCGTTTGACACAGTAAATCATAATTATCTATTTCAGGTGTTGAAAAAATTAGGTTTTGAAGGATCTTTTATGGAGACTTTAAAAGAAATTTATAGGGAAGGGAAAGCGGTCATTAAAGTTAACAACAATTATACGAATGAAATTTTTATGCAAAGAGGGGTGAAACAAGGCTGCCCTCTTTCCCCAATGCTATTTGCTTTAGCAATGGAGCCTCTAGCAGATAGAATCAGGCAAAGTGTTAGAATTAAAGGGTACAAAATAGGAAAAGAGGAGATAAAACTGAATCTGTATGCAGATGATATATTGTTGATAATACAAAACCCATTGGTAGCAGTAAAGGAACTTCTTATAATATTGAAAGATTTTAAATTGTGTTCTGGATTAGAAGTGAATATTGAAAAATCAGAAATTATGTTTAAAAGAGTAGATATTAAAGAACAAAAAGAAATAGCTAAAATGACAGGGATGAAATTAGGAATTAGGTTTATAAAATATTTGGGAATAGTAATAACAAATAATGTTACAAATTTGATGGAAAGGAATTATATAACATTATGGAAAAAAATACAGCAAAATTTAAAGCAATGGGAAAATAAGAATTTAAGTATATTAGGAAAAATAAGAGCAATTAAGATGTGTATATTACCTAAAATGTTATACCTCTTTCAAACGCTTCCAGAGAGAATATCAAAGAAAAAGTTGGCGACATGGGATGTGGAAATTAAAAATTGGATATTTGGAAAAAAAAGAGCTAGGACAATAAGGAAGGTTATATACTCACCACAAGATGATTTGGGATGGGGCGTTCCACATTTAGATAGTTATTATCAGGCATTTCAATTAAGAATGCTCTTGGAAATGGATGGCAATAATACAGAAAAATGGGTGAGATGGGAAGATGCAGTAAATAAGGAAGCAGGGAAATTCGGAATATTTACATTAAACATCAAACATGAGATTAAAAATACAATGGGACCAAGATACACAGCGTTGAAAATATGGGATAAATATAAATCTAAATGGTTGCCGAACATTTCCAAGTGGGCCCCACTTGAATCTTTATATGAAAAACCAATAGATATAGATAAAAATTTTTGGGTCAAATTAAAGGAAAAAGGTTACTATATAGTTAAAGATATGTACACTATGCAGGGGTCGTTGTATCCGTTACAAGAATGGTTGAGGGAAGTTGGAGGGAAACATTGGTTCTGGGTAACCTCTTTGTATAATGTATTGAAACAAAGAAAATGCCATCTGATGGTAAATAAGGAGGAAACTGAGTTGGAAAAAATTTATAGAAACAAAAAGGAAAATAACAAAGGGATGGCAAAAAAGATATATACATTAATACTAAAAGATAAGGTGGCACTGATCATACAGAACCAGTGGGAAAAGGAATTGAAATTGTCAAAGCAAGAAATTGATAGATTGATAATAGGAATTAGGAAAATAAAAATAGAAAAATTTAGAGAACTTGAGATGAAACTTCTATTAAAATGGTATAGAACCCCTTTGCAATTATCATATATGTTTAAAGGCAATAGTCCAAACTGTTGGCATTGTGGAAAGGAAAAAGGATATTATATTCATATGTGGTGGGAGTGCCCAAAGGTAAAAAACTTCTGGCAGCAAATATTAAAAAAAGTGGAGGTATTATGCAAAATCAAACTAGAAAATTCAAGAAAAGTAATCTTTGCGGGAATATTGGATAATAACAAAGTAGAAGATAAAGAATTGCTAAAAGCAATAATAACGGCTGCACATGCAGTGATAGCGAAGGAATGGAAAGATACAACAAAATGGAATATGGAAATATGGAATTCCTATCTATATCAATGGATTCAGTCAGATATACTCTCAATCTTGGGACAGGAAGAAACATGGGAGGAAAAACAAATAGAGATAAGAAAGAAATGGAATAGATATATAAAATGGGTAAAAGAAGAAGGGGCCAATAAAGATATTTATGTTAAAATCCAAAAGATGTGCGTATGGTTAAAAATATAAGTTAATGGTCTAGATTCCATGGAGGGTGGGAACATATGGGAGAAAATAAGAAAAGGTGCATTGTCAGTAATAAATTATTATGTGTATGAAAACAAAAAGGTTGTATGAAAATGTGGATATGATAAAATAATTGTAAATATGTAATATGTAAATAAAATAAAATATTTGACTTGCAAAAAAAAAAAAAAAAAGGTTGAGCCCCCCCCAAA
>JAJKFI010000187.1:86899-125629 GCA_029204185.1 Lerista edwardsae | reverse complement strand
AGTAATGAAATATTGTAAGACGCCAGCAAACCATCGTCGTCTCTTTTAGACATTGAAGCAAACATGCTGTCTAGCGTGATTCTCTTCTGAAGTTTTTCTTTCAGTGTTTTAAAGTATGTCAAATCTTTACCTGTTTTATCAGGATGCAACCTTCTCAGATGATCCTCCAGCTTGGACGGTTTCATAGCCTCGTTGTTTAAAACTTTGTTGCACAAAAGACACATGGGCAAATGTTTGTCTGACAGTGATGTAATAAAGCCGAACTTCAAATAATCAATGCTATACTGCCTACATTTTTTTTTTAGCCTCTGCCATGTTGAGTAGAAATCTGTCGACAAAAAACAAGCTATTTAAATCTCATAAAATAAAAAATTTAAAATTAATTGACTGGAATAAGACCCTATTGAGGCACTTACATTAAAACTAAGTATAATGAAAATTGAAAAAGTATCCGAACAATTCCTACTCCTTTAATACAAAATCTTTAAAAAAACGCCTACACAAACAAAAACAAACTTTAAAAAGTAGGAAATAATTATTTTTTATTATATCTGAAGCACTGACTATTTCTTTGTTTGGATATTTAATTTTTTGTTCAAGCATGCAATTAGAGTTTTTGGTCATATGTTTTAGCAGGTATTATCTTTATTTGAAATATTTAACTAAAAAATGCGGCCGAGACCACAATCTGGATGACTAACTAACTAAAAGTTTGTACTTACTTTCCTTAGGCACTCCTAAACAAGATGTTTTTGATTCAGTTTGATTTGCTTCTGTATTTTGCACTAAATAACGTTAATATTTTTTAACCACTTTTCTTCTCAAAATTCAGAATAGAAATAATCAATGTTTGATTCTAACACTCCTATTTATAATTGCCTAATTTAACATGTCCATGCACCCCCCACAGTTTCCAATAAACATTGCAGCCCTCCAGTTTGCAATAAATATTGCAACCCCCGCACCTGCCGTTTTCAATAAATATTTCAGTCTCGCCCCTAGTTTTCAATAAATATTGCAGCCCCCCAGTTTTTAATAAATATTGCAGCCCCCCCCAGACCCCTTTATTTCACTAACCTCTAGAAATATCTTCATCAGTTTGGATGTTAAAGTAAGGCCCAGAGAATTTGCAGGCCTGAATGGTGAGGGTAGTTCTAGCTTGTGTTCTGCCCAGTGACAAGACCATGTGATTCCTGGGTAAATGTTACAAGTTTGTTCAGCCAATCACAGGAACACTGGTTGCTTGTCTGTGGAGCACAGTGAGTGTGTGTGCTCAGTTCCAGTTCCAGTCTTGTCCTGTCTTGATCAGAGAGCTATTCTATTCAACTTTCTGTTTCTCTCTGGATATTGCTACTGCTGGATTTATAGAAGCATTTACTGTATGTATTATATGTTTTCTATTCTTTGTTGCAAGAAGACAACTTCTGGAAATAGAGTAAGTTCTTGCCAACTCAAGTCTCTGAGTGATTTCTTACTCAAGCTCAGCACAACCTTGAGACATTCCTAAGCCTCACTATTTAAGTTTGCTTCATGCTTATCATCATCATCCTTGCTCTTCTTGCTTCTCTGCGCGCTCTCTGCCTTCTGAATGATGCTGAGGCGACCTTGGGATCACGCCAGCGTCATTCATATGGGAGGGAGATGCTGCGGAGGAGACAAGCTCTCCAGCGGTAGACTCCCTGCTGCAGTGCAAGTTTTTTTTTAAACATGCGCCACAGTGCCAGGATCCACAGGGAGTCTGTGTAAGTGTAGGGTGATGGAGCGTCCTCTCCATTACCCCCTTTGTTCAATTTGCAAGAATTAGAATAACAAAGTCCAAAACTTATTGTACCTACTCATATAATTAATTATTTCAAATTTAAAATATCTACTTAAAAGTTTACGAAACGCCTGAAATAATGATTTTGGTGGGTGGACCCCCATTTACATATCGTGGACCCCCAAATTTTTTTGTCGCTGACACGGACCCCCTGAAAGTCAAAATCGACCCCTGGGGGTCTATATAGACCACTTTGGGAATCATAGATCTAGGCAGTTCTCATACACTATGCAATTTCTTATTGCATATGTCTTACATTGAGAAAGGTTCAAGGAAGTATGGTTGTCCCTTGGCTGCGGGCACTTATTAATTTTAGCTATAATGTTTTGAGTTTTATTTTGAAAATACTATGTAAATGGTTGGTTTATTACCTCACCGATCCCTGTATTAACCAAATCTATTAAACACGGAAGACAAGTTGAAGGCAAGGTTGCTTGAGGTGCCTCTGGATCTAGTATCAGTTGTCCATTCCTTTCAACTACTACTGGACCTGCCAAAGGCATGAAACTAAAGTCCAAAGGTTTTGAATGGAACCCTTTTACTTGCTCATCTGGACATTTTAAACTAGCCACTAGTTAGTCTATTGAGGAGCATTTGTAACCTATTAGTAATATATTGTTGACCAGATACAGGTAGGGTGAAGAACCTATCAACTGAAACATCCTCTTTCCTACTGGCTTCATCATCCATTAAATTTTCATCGAAAGTTGATCTTGTAATTCTTGAGCATTTAGAGGGGTATCCAATTACAATTACAAAACCTTTATTGGCATTCATCACAATAATGACAATAATAACCATACTTAAAACAATCACTACTCAGGATTAAAACTACTAATTACATCTAATAAGATCAGAAGGCATCCTCTTAAGGATTACCTTTTCAGTCGAGTCATATTTGTTCTCACAATTAAATCTAAAAATAAGGCAAGTTGGTTCAGTGAAAAGGCATCCTTCATATTAAAAAGAAACTTCTGCAATTCTGCAAGATCAGTCGACTTATAGTTCCGAGTAATTGGGTCCAAAAATTTAGATCTACCTTCTGCATGCCACGGACATATAAATAGAAGATGTTCTAAAGATTCCACTTGAGTTCTGAGCATGCGTCAATCAGTTCTGAGCATGCGTCAACAAAGATAGACGCTTTCACACCGCCCTCCGAGAAGCATTTTCAGATAAAATGAAATAAACAACAGAGAAAGAAGGAAAAGACCTGGGCAAAAAGCCAAAGAAAAGATAAGAAAGGACTGAGCAGATATAAGAAGCAAAAACTTTAAACTTGGTGAGTTTTAGCTCATTTTATATACAGTCCTTATCTAAAGTAAATAGAAATAAAGATGGCGACAAGGCGTGATTTTAAAGAGCTGAATGAGTTGATAAGTAATGTGGAGAAAAACATAAGGCAAGATATTAAGCAACTACAAACCAAGATTGAAGATATTGTGGAGGAGGTAAAAACAACTCAAGCAACAGCAGATACAGCTCTAAAAAGAAGTCAAAGTAATGAGGTAGAGATAAAGCTTTTAAGAAAAAGAGTGGCTGAACTATCAGACCGTCAACGACGCAGGAATTTAAGAATAATTGGGGTTACAGAACAAATTAAACCAAGAGACTTGGAAAAAACTTTGATAGACTTTTTTCAAAAATATGGTATAGTAATCTCAGAACAAGACATTGAGAGAGTACATCGTAGCCTCAAACCAAAGCCAGAAGCTGGACACAAACCAAGAGATATTATAATTGCATTCTCCAGGGAAAAACTTCAGAATCAAGTTTGGAGAAATTTGAGAAAGCAGAAGGAGTTAAAGCTTCAGGGTGGAAGGGTATATCTTCGTTTAGACTTATCGTCAGAGACTTTAGAAGAAAGGAAAAAGCTGAAACCCTATGCCCAGAAGCTGCATGACAATGGAATTCTTTTCTCTTGGGGAGTCCCAGCTGCTATTTTAATTTTCAAAAATGGAAAACTTTTGAGAGCTTCGAATTCAGAAGAAGCTGAAAAATTACTTCATAAATTTAATATAACTATGGAAGAGAAAAAACAACAAGAAGAGGAGGATGGAGAGGAGAGAGAGGAAGAGGAAGAAGAGGCAGAAGAAGAAAAAGAAGAAAAAGAATAAGGGGGTTAAAATGTTGATGAAAGTACTGATAGTAAATTATCTCTTCTTTGAATGAAATGGTGAAATGTTGAAAAGAAGCAAAGTATGTTAAAAGATATACTATTTAGGTTAAGTTAATTAATAGTAATTTACTATAAGTTGTGTTGTTTAAAGAAGGATATATAGAGAGGGTTGAGTAAGTGAAAACTCAGAACTTACGTATGGGGACGAAAAGGGGAGGACTTAGAATCCTTAACCATCACCTCATGAAGGGGTTTTTTTTCGGGCTATGGGGGATATGGGAAGGAATGACCAGATAAAAATAACTAGAAATCAATTAATGAGCACATCTATGGAGAATGAAACTAACACAAATGGAGAGGACAATTAAGGTCCTTTCATTAAATGTTAATGGTTTGGCCTCAGATCTCAAACGTTACAGATTAAATAACTTGGCAAAGGGTAAAGGGATTGATATTTTATGTCTACAGGAAACTCATAAAGCAAAAAAGGATTTAAGACCACTGTTAAATAACAAAATATGGAAAATGCAATTTGAATCAAGAGGAACAAACAAAGCTAGGGGAGTGGCCATTCTTATTAATTCTAGACTTAATATAAGTCTTTTAGAGCAATATCAAGACAGAGAAGGAAGAGTCATATTTCTGAAATTTAGTATGGATGGTAAGAAATATACCTTAGCAAACATATACGCACCGAATCAGGGCCAAACAAAATACCTCAATCAAATCTTTCAAAAAATCCAATTATTTTATGAGGGTAATTTAATAATTACGGGAGACTTTAACAATGATATTATGACAAATAAGAAATTAAAATTAAAAAAATGGAGATTGATTGAAGTATACAATCTTTTACAGAAAGAAAAACAGCCCACATATTTCTCAAACAGACATAAAAAATTCACCACTATTGACCATGTCTTGGTGAAAGAAACAAATGATATGAAAGTGGAAGATATAGACACAGGGACAATTTGGTTATCAGATCATGCACCATTGATAATAGAGATTAGGCTAATAGAAAATCAACGAGAAAAAAGATGGAGATTTAACTCCAGAATATTTTTTCAACAAAAGGATAAAGAAGATTTAAGGAGGGAAATACAACAATATTTCATGGAAAATAAAGGATCTGCAGAGGAAGGGATAGTATGGGATGCAGCTAAAGCGGTGATTAGAGGAATATGTATAAATAAAGAGATATATTTTAGGAGAAACACAAATATGAAAAGGGAACAAAAATTAAAAGAGATTGCAGAAACTCAAATGAAATTACAAAGAAAGTATGAAAAACAAACCCAAGAAAATCTATCTAGATTAAAAGAGGAACTGCAAGAATTGGATAATCTCTCCTTATGGAAAAAAGATATACTAGTAAAAAATCAGTATCAAAGAATTAGTATTAATTCAATGAAAAGATTGGCAAATTATTTAAAAAAAAGAAAGGAAAGACAAATGATAGAGTGTATGAAAGATGAAAAAGGGACTAAGAGATATAAAGATAAACAGATAAGAGAAATATTTGAAAAGTTTTATAAAAAATTATTTAAAGCTGAAGATGTAAAAAAGTTTGAAGAAGACGTAGGCAAGAAACTTAACAAACAAGAATTAGCAGGACTTAATGCAGAAATAACACAACAAGAAATAATAGAAGTTATAAAAAATTTAAAAAATGGGAAAACACCTGGATTAGATGGAATAGGAGCCGAATTTTATAAAATGGTGGTAAACGAAATAATTCAGGAAATGCAAAATCTCTTCAATGGAATATTAAAAGGAGGAAATACTCCAAACTCTTGGAAAAAATCTGAAATAGTAACCATTTTGAAACCATCTAGAGATTCAATGGAACCTAATTCGTATCATCCTATAACCTTGGCTAGCCAAGATTATAAAATTTTTGCTAAAGTGTTGGCTAATAGACTAAAAAAAATACTTCCAAGATTAATAGAAGAAGATCAATATGGGTTTGTACATGGAAGATATATCAGTCACCCCATAAGAAATGTGATCAATACTATATACCATGCAAATAATAAACGAAGATACGCTCTTCTGAAACTGGATGTATATAAAGCGTTTGACACAGTAAATCATAATTATCTATTTCAGGTGTTGAAAAAATTAGGTTTTGAAGGATCTTTTATGGAGACTTTAAAAGAAATTTATAGGGAAGGGAAAGCGGTCATTAAAGTTAACAACAATTATACGAATGAAATTTTTATGCAAAGAGGGGTGAAACAAGGCTGCCCTCTTTCCCCAATGCTATTTGCTTTAGCAATGGAGCCTCTAGCAGATAGAATCAGGCAAAGTGTTAGAATTAAAGGGTACAAAATAGGAAAAGAGGAGATAAAACTGAATCTGTATGCAGATGATATATTGTTGATAATACAAAACCCATTGGTAGCAGTAAAGGAACTTCTTATAATATTGAAAGATTTTAAATTGTGTTCTGGATTAGAAGTGAATATTGAAAAATCAGAAATTATGTTTAAAAGAGTAGATATTAAAGAACAAAAAGAAATAGCTAAAATGACAGGGATGAAATTAGGAATTAGGTTTATAAAATATTTGGGAATAGTAATAACAAATAATGTTACAAATTTGATGGAAAGGAATTATATAACATTATGGAAAAAAATACAGCAAAATTTAAAGCAATGGGAAAATAAGAATTTAAGTATATTAGGAAAAATAAGAGCAATTAAGATGTGTATATTACCTAAAATGTTATACCTCTTTCAAACGCTTCCAGAGAGAATATCAAAGAAAAAGTTGGCGACATGGGATGTGGAAATTAAAAATTGGATATTTGGAAAAAAAAGAGCTAGGACAATAAGGAAGGTTATATACTCACCACAAGATGATTTGGGATGGGGCGTTCCACATTTAGATAGTTATTATCAGGCATTTCAATTAAGAATGCTCTTGGAAATGGATGGCAATAATACAGAAAAATGGGTGAGATGGGAAGATGCAGTAAATAAGGAAGCAGGGAAATTCGGAATATTTACATTAAACATCAAACATGAGATTAAAAATACAATGGGACCAAGATACACAGCGTTGAAAATATGGGATAAATATAAATCTAAATGGTTGCCGAACATTTCCAAGTGGGCCCCACTTGAATCTTTATATGAAAAACCAATAGATATAGATAAAAAATTTTGGGTCAAATTAAAGGAAAAAGGTTACTATATAGTTAAAGATATGTACACTATGCAGGGGTCGTTGTATCCGTTACAAGAATGGTTGAGGGAAGTTGGAGGGAAACATTGGTTCTGGGTAACCTCTTTGTATAATGTATTGAAACAAAGAAAATGCCATCTGATGGTAAATAAGGAGGAAACTGAGTTGGAAAAAATTTATAGAAACAAAAAGGAAAATAACAAAGGGATGGCAAAAAAGATATATACATTAATACTAAAAGATAAGGTGGCACTGATCATACAGAACCAGTGGGAAAAGGAATTGAAATTGTCAAAGCAAGAAATTGATAGATTGATAATAGGAATTAGGAAAATAAAAATAGAAAAATTTAGAGAACTTGAGATGAAACTTCTATTAAAATGGTATAGAACCCCTTTGCAATTATCATATATGTTTAAAGGCAATAGTCCAAACTGTTGGCATTGTGGAAAGGAAAAAGGATATTATATTCATATGTGGTGGGAGTGCCCAAAGGTAAAAAACTTCTGGCAGCAAATATTAAAAAAAGTGGAGGTATTATGCAAAATCAAACTAGAAAATTCAAGAAAAGTAATCTTTGCGGGAATATTGGATAATAACAAAGTAGAAGATAAAGAATTGCTAAAAGCAATAATAACGGCTGCACATGCAGTGATAGCGAAGGAATGGAAAGATACAACAAAATGGAATATGGAAATATGGAATTCCTATCTATATCAATGGATTCAGTCAGATATACTCTCAATCTTGGGACAGGAAGAAACATGGGAGGAAAAACAAATAGAGATAAGAAAGAAATGGAATAGATATATAAAATGGGTAAAAGAAGAAGGGGCCAATAAAGATATTTATGTTAAAATCCAAAAGATGTGCGTATGGTTAAAAATATAAGTTAATGGTCTAGATTCCATGGAGGGTGGGAACATATGGGAGAAAATAAGAAAAGGTGCATTGTCAGTAATAAATTATTATGTGTATGAAAACAAAAAGGTTGTATGAAAATGTGGATATGATAAAATAATTGTAAATATGTAATATGTAAATAAAATAAAATATTTGACTTGCAAAAAAAAAAAAAAAAAGGTTGAGCCCCCCCCTAACCCCCCCCCAGCAACCTCAGGGCCTGGGCTTTGTCCAAGAACAGCAGCAGGCGGATGTAACTGAGGGCGCAGTTCTGACCCATTTTCCAGGTAGCTGTGCCAATGGGGCAGGTGCTGCTTCCTGCAGTGGGGGAGGGGGGAGAATCACGGAGGCCTCCTCAAGCTTAGGGAATGTTCGTTTCCTTCCCTTGAAGCTGCACTGCCCTTACCTGGGTGCAGGCAGGTTGGTTAGGATTGCGCCCGGAGGCAGAAAATGCCCCAGGAAAGACGGGTCTTTGAGGGCCTGGAAAGGCTGAAGGAAGTTTTGCAAGGAGGTTTCAAGGAGGGGAGGCGGGGGAACGGCATCGGCAGAGAAGGGGAGCAACAAGGACCAAGTGGCAGGAGGAAGAAGTGGAGGAAAGTGGGGCCAAGATGTGTGGGGCTCACCCCATGTGAGCTTTTGATCAGAACCAGCAGAATGGAGGAAATGGGAAAACAGTGTCCAATGGCAGCTGGAGGTGGAAAATGTCGTGAAGGGTTAAAGTCTTCCCCTCGTGCTTGTCTCCTCGCAGGTGGTGGGATGGCGTTGGGCCCCTGTTCTAGGTGGTCTCCTCTTTGGCATGGAGCAGAATCCGGCACTCTGCAGCCTGCTCAGGTAAGGGGCGGATCACCAGGGCAATGTGACAGGAGCAGAACGGATGCCTCATTCTTTCGCACAGGCCTGGAAAGAATCCATTTTATCTGGTACGATAAGAAGTTTGTGTGTGTGTGTGTGTGTGTGTTTGAGCAAGAAAAGCTGGCTGAAGAAGCTGGCTGTTGTTCTGAGTTGGCTGCATCTGAGCCCAGAGCAACAAACAGCTACAAATCCTGGAAACGGAAGCACAAAGCATGTGTAGAATGTGTGTGAAAGCATGTGTAGCCCCAACGTAGACAAGTGTAAAGTGATGCACATTAAAAAAGGGGTTGAGAATAAAACAGCCAATATTATCATGCCATTGTACAAATCGATGGTAAGGCCACACCTGGAATATTGTGTCCAGTTCTGGTCGCCGCACCTGAAAAAGGACCTAGTGGAGCTGGAAAAGGTGTAGAAGAGAGCGACGGAAATGATTATGGGGCTGGGGCACCTCCCTTATGAAGAAAGACTGCAGTGTTTGGGGCTCTTCAGCCTAGAAAAAAGGCGCCTGAGGGGGGACATGATTGAGACATACAAAATTATGCATGGAAGGGACAGAGTCGATAGAGGGATGTTCTTTTCCCTCTCTCAAAACACCAGAACCAGGGGGCATCTGCTAAAATTGAGGGTTGGGAGAGTGAAAACAGATAAAAGGAAATACCTTTTTACCCAGCAGGTGGTTAGTCTGTGGAACTCTTTGCTACAGGAGGTGGTGATGGCATCTGGTCTAGATGCCTTTAAGAGGGGTTTGGACAGATTGCTGGAGGAAAGGTCCATCGGGGGCTATAGGCAATGATGGATTGTGCAGCCTCCTTACAGTAATAATAATAATAATAATAATAATTAATAATACTTGGATTTATATACCGCCTTTCTTAGGTCACCAGATTTCTCTAGTGACTATAACTCAAGGCGGTTTACATAGGCAGACTTTATTCAGAAACCCGAAGGTTTTTACAATTTTTACAGAAATGTTCTATCTTTCAAGAACTACACACATACACATACAGTAGTAGTAGGCTACGTCAGAGTACCAAGTGCAAGGGAGTGGCAACAAGATGCAAGCGTCTTGTTGTCTCGTGCCTCCCTGGGACACCTAGGGGGCCACTGTGAGATACAGGAAGCTGGACTAGATGGGCCTTTGGCCTGATCCAGCAGGGCTCTTCTTACGTTTTTTCGTTCTTAGGAACATTGCCACGAGGCAAGACCATGACAGGCCCAGGAAGGAAGGTCAGCTTTTGAGATGCTCCTTTGCCGGGTCCAGGTTGGCCCCCGTCTTTCCAGGCGGTCACATCTGGGCCTCCTGGTCCAGTCCTTAGGTCTGTGGATTAGGTCTGTGGGGGTGCTGGGGGGGGGGGGCTGCTTGCCCCTGCTGGCCTTCAGAGGTGCTCCCTCTTGGCTCCGTCTCCAACTTCTGCTCCCCTCCCTTGACCATAAGCGTATTTCAAGGATTCTAGGAGTGGAAGCTGAATAGATAGATAAGATGACCAAATAATTGAAAAGAAGGTCAAACGGCATTCTGGGTCCTTCCATGTGGCTGAACATGCAGGGACTCTGCCAGCATTTCCTGGACCACTTTGCAAGGAGGGGGACGTCGTCCTGCCTCCCAGAGTGCAATCCTGAACTGGAGCTGGGCCGGCATAAGCTAAGCCAGCAAAGTTTGGCCAGCACAAGGGCCACCAGGAAGTGTGTCTGGACGACTCTGGGAGTCAGGGAGGATGGCGCCTGTCTGTGTGTTGGCCTCTCTGACTCTGAGAGTGCAATCCTACCTTATGCCGGACTAGTAAGGCCGACATAGCAGGGCCACATCCCAAGGCTCATTCGGAGGCAGCAGCAACAACGTGCAGGACAAGGGGAGGTTTTCCCCTTGCACCCGCGTAAGCACCGGTCACCCCTATGGGCCTGCTCGGATCTGCGCCGGCAAAATAACAGGTGCAGAGGAACATGCACAGGAGCGGCCCGAATGAAAGCCGCCATGGCAGGGAACAGGCGTTAGGATATGGCACTACGGCTGTCCCGCGTCATAACCACCGTCTCCGCCCACTGCGCCATCCAGTTACGCCCCCAGAACGCCCTCGCGAAGGCCCTGCGCCAACCAAGCGCACGGTGCTTGACTGGCACATGGCCAGTGCTGCCAACGGTTGCGACAGCGCCCGAGCGCTGACACTTGCGCCGGCTGAGCGCCATAGCACCAACGCAGACTCACTTTACGACACGTTTGCGACAGCATTCGGTCGGTGCTAAGGGGATATAGGATTGCGCTGTGAGAGTGGTCCAAGCGTACTTTACGGTGGCCCTTGTGCTGGCCAAAGTTTGCTGGCTTAGCTTATGCCGGCCTGACTCAGTTTCGGACTGTGCCCCCAGGCTAGTTCTGTAGGTGCCATCACTCAAGGAGCAATGTGGCGTTTTCCTTCAGGTACCTGCAAGTTGGCATTTTCCATCAGAAAAAAAGAAGCAAGCAAGCAAACAGTATTTGTATACCGTTTTTCAACAAAACGTTTACAGGCGAAAAAATAAAGTTAATTGGCTCCCTATCCCAAAAGGGCTCACAATCTAAAAAAATGCAGAACATCCCCTGCAGCAGCCGCTAGAAAAGACATTGTGCTGGAGTGAAGAGGGACAGTTACTCTCCCCCTGCTAAATACAAGAGGAGCACCAACTGAAAAAGTGCCCATTTAGCAGGGGAGAGTTAGAAGGAACTCAGGCAACCAATTAGTCTGATGTGCAAAATGTACTGGAGGAAAACACTCAGTGGCTGCCAACTTAATTTCTCTTTTGCGCCTGTGAGAAAAGAGCAGGGAGCTTTAAGTCAAAAGGGATGAGTTAGAGGAACATTATTAGTAATGACTGTTTCCTCCTTGCAGGGTCTGGTGTCCTTCGAGGAGGTGGTTGTGCGCTTCACGGCGGAGGAGTGGGCTCTGCTGGATCCAGGCCAGAAGGCTCTGTACAGGGACGTCATGCTGGAGAATTATGGGATGGTGGCCTCTCTGGGTAAGGACGCCCTTCCTCTCTGTGGGTGGGAGCCAAAGGCTGGAATTGCCCCACTTCTTGTGCCTCACTCTCGGGCTTGCACCCCTGAAATGGGGAGTGTGGGGCTGGAACTTGTGCCCTTGGCAATGGAACCAAGCAAAGGAACCACAACAGGAGCCATCCTTCTCATCGTTTTCCTTCGAGCCCAGATCTTGATCCCTTCCCTTGTTTTGAAAAATTGGAAGAATTGTCTGAAGGAGAAGGGAAAGAGGAATTTAAGGCTTGCTGGTTGAGGTTTGCGTTTCATGAGCTGCGAGGTGGATTAAAGCCACATGCTGCTTTTCACCATCACAAGTGGATTCCCAACTCACGATTCGTTCCAGGTGTTCTGAGCAGTGAGTTTCAGCTCACATAAACCTGACCGATACCTGGGGAACCAGGCGGTTGTGTCTGCAGCCTGTTATTGGTGAGAGTTCCCACTGTTTGCATCTTCTGTTTGTGGTCTGAGGGCTTGGGGGTGGGAGCTAGAATAAGTTGTTGAGGTAGGAAATCTGTGATAGTTTGTAGTAGTAAGTAACTCATCTGCATTTTCTTTTGCAGAGGAGTTTCCCAAACCTGCCATCATTTCTGAGCTGGAAGAAGGGGAGTGGGCATTTTCCCAGCATCTCCAAGAAGAAGAAGAGGAATTGGCAGGTAACTTGCTCATGCGCAGGCCTGCTTCACACAGCCGTGGCTTCAGCCCAGAGGGTGTTGGCTGAATGGGGACCCTTCACCCAACAGACACTCCCCTCTTTTCTGGGATACGTTGGCACTGGATAGTAGGAGCCAGCAATGTGCAGATCAGTCCTTGGCATCTGCAGGGTTCCCCTTCCCGGAACCTCCGCAGATGCCGAAAATGCTGGATAATGAAATTCACAGTCCAACCTGTTTTCTGAGGGTGCAATCCTAATCTGGAGTTAGGCCGGCCCAAGTTACTTGTGCTGACTCAAGGAGTGTTGCAAGCTTGCTCTAAAGTGCATTTGGACCAAACTTGGAGTCATGGAGGCTGGCGCACATCTGTGCACCGGCCTCCAAGCGTGGTTCAAATGCACTTCACGGTGCGTTTTCAACACTCCTGGGCCAGCACAAATGACTTCTGCCGGCCTAACTCCAGATTAGGATTGTGCCCTGAGGCACAGGGAAGTTGCATGTGACTCACAGCTGTGACTCACAGCACCATCCTATTTCCCGCATAGCGCTGATGCAACATCGTCGCGGCAGCGCTACAGCATTAGCACCGACGCGAGGGCACCAAGCTGCACCCCCATGTTGTCACTAACGCTCTGAAGCTGGCGCTATGAGTAGCGCCAACGGAGAGCCTCCCTTGCGCCGACCGAAGCTGGTCAGCGTGAGGGAGGCTCTCTCCCATATCAAAATGAGGATTGGTGGGAGGGAGGGAGGCGGGAGGCGGGATGTGGGCGGGCTTGGGAGGTGGCCATACGGCCACTTCCTAAGCCCGTCCACAAGGCTGCGAGGTCCTGATTTGGACCGCGTGGTCTCCTTGGATCTGTGCCCGCTCTTTAGTGGGCGCAGATCCGAGGAGCACATAGCAGAGGCTGGAGCCTCCCCTACGGAAAGGGAGCGAATGCTACCTTGCTGGGGTGGGGTGGAGGGCTCCAGCCTCTCCTGTGTGGCATCGGATACGGCCAGTGGTGTCATTCAAATGATTTAGGAACAGGAACTCACTTTTGATTGGCACTTGTCGGGAACCCGGACCCAGCCACGGAGCCTGTTAGGATCCGGAACGCCCGTTCTGGTCCGTTCCCCCTGAATGACATCACTGCCTTCGCCCCCCTAGGAATCCGGAGTCTCTCCCTTTAACCCTCTGAGTGCTGGCCAACCAAGAAGAAAAGCTCTTTGCAGAGGAATTGGGAAGGGGGGAGGAGGGAGAGTGAAGTGGGCGGAGTCAGCCCTAATTTTAACTAGTGGAACTGAGTTCCCCCACGTTCCCCCTGCATGACATCACTGGATACGGCACTGCCAAGTTGGCCTCGCCATTCCGGCGCTGCATAGGATTGCGCCCTAAGAATGCCTGCCACAGCCTTTTAGTAGGTTTTCTTGAAAACTGGAAAAGACTGCCAGAAGTTTGCAACAGGCATTTAGAGTCAGGGAAGGCCGCATGGGCCCCCACGTGACTCAGAAATATCCCGAACATGACTTCTCAGAAGCTACCGGAGTTGGCATCTGGGCGATCCTCTGTGAGCCCTCCCGGCACAGGATCAGAACCTGCTTTAGGTCTAATCTGTGGCAAGGAGTTTCACAGACTAGTTACACACTGGGTAAAGAAATATTTTCTTTTGTTTGTTTCCTAACACTCAGCTTTAATGGAGGTCCCCTGGTTCTGGTAATGTGTGACAGGGAAAAGAGACTCCCTCTATTCTATCCAATCCCCTTTTAAAGGCAGCCAAGCCAGATGCCATTGCTGCATCCTGTGGCAAGGAGTTCCACAGATTAATTACCCCCTGGGTAAAAAAGTATTTTATCTGTTCAGACTCTGCCAACGCTCACTTTTAGTGGTTGTCTCCTGGTTCTGAGAGAGGGAAAAGATCTTCCTATCCACTCTATCCACCCCTTGCATACTTTGAACATCTCAATCATGTCCCCCCTCAGGCGCCTTCTTTCTAGACTGAAGAGCCCCAAATGCTGTAACCTTTCCTTGTAAGGGAAGTGCCTCAGCCCCATAATCATTTTTGTCGCTATCTTCTGTACTTTTCTAATTCCACTATGTCCTTTTTGAGATGTGGAAACCAGAACTGTACGCAGTGCTTCAGATGCTGCCTTACCACCGCTTTGTGCAATGGCAATACAATATCGGCTGTTTTATTCTCAATCCCCTTTTTAATTATCCTGAGCATGGAGTTAGCCTTTTCCACTTTCGCCACACACTGGGTCGACATTTTCATCAGTTTGTCCACTAGCAGCCCAATATCTCTCTTGTGATCCATCACAGAAAGCTCAGAGCCCTGTGTGTTTGTACCTATATGTGAATTTTTGATTTTCTACTCAGTGTGCATTAATTTGCCCTTGTACATACATTGAGATTGGCAATCCTAAGATTGGCCTGACATTGGCTAGTCTCCAATCCTCTGGCACAGTTTTAAGGGACAAGTTGCATATGATAGTTATGAGATCAGCAACTTCATGTTTCAGTTCCTTATACACTCTTGGGTGGATGCCATCTGGAACTGGTTACTTATTGATCTTTATCAATTAATAGCGCAATCCAACACTGTGCTGGACTGGCGAGGCCAACGGACCTGCGCCAAATCCTAGCACAGTGTCCAGGAGGCTGGAGCCTCCCCACAGCAAAGTGCATGTACTTTTAAACATTGAAGAGAAAAGGGAATTTTAGGAGCTTTTTAAAACCTTCTCAAGCTGAGCTGCACCTGCAAAACCTCCCTCGTCTGTACAGTGGTTAAAGATATAGGCACACTGTCCTTCATTGCATCACATCACTCTGACTTCAGAGTTTCCATCTGTTTAACCGCTAACTGAGATTCTCTTTCTGTTCCAGGAAGTAACAGAAGAGATGAGAGTCAGAGGGAACCACACGGGGTGTCCCCAGAAACAACCATTCTTGACATACAGGAAGTAATGCTTCGAGACCCAGAGGGATCTGGAAGGCAGGAGGGAAACCAGGAAGAGAAATGGAGAAATAAATCTGATACTCATCATGGCAGGCTTGGCAGTGGAATCCCAGTCGATCCCGGAAATGAAGCAGGAAAGACAGAGGAAAAATGCACTCAACCTGCAAAGGCTTTCAACAGTAAATCAGAACGTACGACGACGCAGAGAACAACTCACACAGGACAGAAACAATATCCGTGCTTTGAGTGTGGAAAGAGCTACAGGCATAGACAAAGCCTGATGGTGCATCGAAGAACCCACACAGGGGAGAAACCATATCAATGCCTGAAGTGTGGAAAGAGTTTTAGTTTGAGGGGAACTCTAACTGAGCATCAAAGAACCCACACAGGGGAGAAGCCATTTAAATGCTTGGAGTGTGGAAAGAGCTTCAGTCAGCGCAAAAGCCTAACTGTACATCAAAGAACCCACACAGGAGAGAAACCATATCAATGCCTGGAATGTGGAAAGAGTTTCAGTGAGAGGGGAACCTTAACTCAGCATCAAAGAACCCACACAGGGGAGAAACCATATACATGCTTGGAGTGTGGAAAAAGCTTCGGTCGAAGGTCGTATCTCACTCTGCATCAAAGAACGCACACAGGGGAGAAGCCGTATAAATGCTTGGAGTGTGGAAAGAGTTTCAGTGAGAGCACAAGACTAACTGTGCATCAAAATACACACACAAAGGAGAAACCGTATAAATGCTTAGAGTGTGGAAAAAGCTACAGTGAGAGCAGAAGCTTGACTGTGCATCAAAGAACACACACAGGGGAGAAACCGTACAAATGTCTGGAGTGTGGAAAGAGCTTCAATCAGAGATCAACATTGTCTGTGCATCAAAGAGCACATACAAGGGAGAAGCCGTATAAATGCCTTGAGTGTGGTAAGAGCTTCTTTCTGAGGTCAGATCTAACTGTGCATCTAAGAAGACACACAGGGGAGAAACCATATATATGTCTAGTATGTGAAAAAAGCTTCATTCGAAGGTGGAGTCTCACTCTGCATCTAAGAAGACACACAAGGGAGAAACCGTATCAATGCTTCAAGTGTGGAAAGAGCTTCTGTTTGAGCTCAACTCTGATTGTACATCAAAGAACCCACACAGGGGAGAAACCATATAAATGTCTGGAGTGTGGAAAAAGCTACAGTCAAAGGTGGAATCTCACTCTGCATCAAAGAACACACAGAGGGGAGAAACAGTGCTTGGAGTATGGAAAGAGTTTCAGCAAGAGTACAAAACTGACTGTGCTTCAAAGAATCCACTCAGGGGAGAAACCATATAAATGTCTGGAGTGTGGAAAGAGTTTCAGTTTGAGGGGAATCCTAAATGTGCATCAAAGAACCCACACAGGCGAGAAACCACAGAAAGGCTTGGAGTGTGGAAAAAGCTACAGTGGGAGCTCACACTTGACTTTGCATCAAAGAGCTCATATAGGGGGGAAACTGTATGCATGCTTTGAGTGTGGAAACAGCTTCAGTGACAGCAGTAGCCTGATTGTGCATCGCAGAACCCACACTGGGGAAAAACCATATAAATGTTTGGAATGTGGAAAAAGCTTCAATAAGAATTCACGTCTCACTCTGCACCAAATAACTCACACTGGGGAGAAACCATATAAGTGCTTGGACTGTGGAAAGAGCTTCAGTCAGAGCACACGCCTGATTCGGCATCAAAGTACCCACACGGGAGAGAAACCGTATCAGTGCTTGGAGTGTGGAAAGGGCTTCACTGATAGCAAAAGTCTGACTGTACATCAACGAATCCACACAGGGGAGAAACCATATCAGTGCTTAGAATGTGGAAAGAACTTCCGTCAGATTGCACACCTGACTGTGCACAAAAGATCACACTCGGGGAATAAACCATATCTATGCTTGGATTGTGGAAAGAGTTTCAGTGTGAGCTCAAGCCTGACTGTACACCAAAGAACCCACACAGGGGAGAAACCGTATCAGTGCTTGGAGTGTGGAAGAAACTTCAGTCGGAGTTCACAACTTACTGTGCATCAAAGGTCGCACACCGGAGAAAACCCATATAAATGCTTGGAGTATGGACAGAGCTTCATTCGCAGCGATAGATTGACTTTGCACCAAAGAAATCACATTGGTGAGAAACTATAGAAATTCTTGAAGTGTGGAAAGAGATTCAGTGAGAGCAGAAACCTGACTGTACGTCAAAGAACCCACACAAGGGAGCAACCATACACATCCTCGGAGTGTGGAAAAACTTTCCTTGCTAGCCAAACACTCATTTTACTTCAAATTCCTCACATGGAGAGAGATCCTATAAACTTGCAGTGTGGAATAGGAGCCATTTGGAGCTCAGGTTCAGGCACATTGCTAGGAATCTTGTGGGGTGTGAGCAGTACCTGTTGACATCCATTGAGGGGTGACATCAAAGGATACAGGGATACATGCCTCAAAGGGATGCAAGCCTCCGTGACTGCTCCCCAACTGCAGGATGCAACACATGCCTCATTGGCACAGCTGTGTCGGTGTTGGAAAGTTGGTTAAGATTGCGCCCTCAGAGCGCAATCCTAAACTGAAGTTAGGCCGGCATAAAGGAAGGCAGCAAAGTTTGGCCAGCACAAGGGCCACCATAAAGCATGTTTGGACCACTCTCAGAGTCAGGGAGGATGGCTCACGGCTGTGTGCTGGCCTCTCTGACTCCGAGAGTGGTCCAAACATCCTTTACGGTGTCCCTTGTGCTGGCCAAACTTTGCTGGCTTAGCTTATGCTGGCCTCACTCATTTTAGGGTTGCATCTTCAGTTAAATTTCAGATCTGATGGTGATGGAGCAAAATTAAGGAAGTGTATAAGTAAATATCACGTTTTCTTTATATTCACAGTACAGTGGATAAAGCCCAAGCCCAAATAAATACAAAATACAGTTCTATAAAATACGGCTAAAGAGTTAAAACAGTTGTGTTCATAAATATACAAAAATAAAAGAAATTGCAGCCAAGTTCTGTTATGTAAAGCCTTTGATTTGGCAGGAGCCTATGCTTTTTCCTCTGAGGTCAAAATGAACTTCTGGCCAGAGAGGGAAACAAGATTGCAGACAACAAAGGAATGTGTGTGTGACTGTGGAGACCAGTGAGATTCAGGGCGCAATCCTAACCTGGAGTTAGACTGGCACAGTTAAGCCAGCAAAGTTTGGCTGGCCCAAGGGACACCGTAAAGGATGTTTGGACCACTCTCAGACGTGCACCATCTTACCTGACTCCAAGAGTGGTCCAAACATCCTTCAGGGTGGCCCTTGTGCTGGCCAAACTGTGCCAGCCTAACTCCAGGGTAGGATTGCACTCTCAGATGTTTACATGACGTTTTAAAAGAGGAGTGGTTTTTGGACAGGGTGTGGAATCTCCTTTGTTCGCTTCTTGTGTACAGAGACCATAAAAATAGACATTAGACCCTGCTGTTTTAAATTTTATGTCGATTGGACTGGAAATAGAAAAGAACCAGAAAAATCACTTCTATCAATGACATCTCAAAATATCCACACAGGGGGGAGCCACTTGAGTAAGAAAGGAGTGGAATTTCTTCAGCAGCATGTAAATGCCTGGGGTTGGCAGGAGCTTCTGTTGCAGCTGAGGCCTTCAGACCCAGGAAAAAGTTTTTGAAGAGTTGAGGGAGAAGAAATGAGAAATAAAAGAGACAGGAAGTGGAAACCTAGGGAAGGGAGGGGGTCCTGGTGATGGAAGAGCCCATGAAAGGAGAGATTCTAGGGCGAAAGGCCTGAGGTGCATAGAATGAGCTTTTCTCAGAGCATTTCAAGACACAGATACCTTCCCAAACACAGACAAATTCTCACTGGGGAGAAGCCATATTATATGTCTGTGAACAGAAACCTGACCACCTCAGAGAGTCTCTCTCTCTCTCTCTCTCTCTCTCTCTCTCTGTGTGTGTGTGTGTATACACACACTGTAAATATATATACACTCTGTGTGTGTATGTGTGTATATGTTTATACACACACAAATATACATGTATGTAGGTGTGTGTATATATGCGTGGGTGTGGGTGTTTCGAATGTGTTAAGAGCTTCAGGGCGCAATCCTATGCAGCGTTGGAATGGTGAGGCCGACTTGGCAGCCCATATCCCACGCTGCATAGGAGAGGCTGGAGCCCCCCCCCCCCAATGGCAAGGGAACGTTCGCTCCCTTACTGTAGGGGAGGCTCCAGCTTATGTGCTCCTTGGATCTGCACCCACTAAAGGGCGAGTGCAGATCCGAAGAGACCGCGCAATCCAAATCGGGACCTCGTGGATGTGGACGTATAACCACCTCCGAAGTCCCACCATCGCCTCCCTCCCTCCCACCAATCCCCGTCCTGATATGGGACAGAGCCTTCCTTGCGCCGACCGGCTTCCATCCGCGCAAGGGAGGCTTTTCACCAGTGTTCTGAAGCTCGTAGCGTCAGCTTGTAGCATCGGCTTCAGAGCGTTAGCACCGACTCGGGTGCTGCTTGGCACCCTCGCGTCAACCCTGATGATGTAGCGCTGACGCAGTGACGTTGCATCAGCGCTACATCTGATAGGATGCCACTGCCCGGGTGAACTCACGAAGTGGTACCTCAAAGAACCACCATTTGGAGACCACATGAACGACTGAAGCGTGGAAGGAGCTTCCGGTAGAGAGCTCACACCTTACGTGCCATCAAGTTTGCACTTGGGGGAGGGGCACCACCCAAATGCTTGGAGTATGGAAAATGTCTTAGAGATCACATGCACTTTAATATACAACAGTAAAAGCACACAAGTGCCTTAAGCATTGAAAGAATTCCTATGAAAATTCAGCCCTTACTTCTGAACAAATTCACACCAGAGAAAAATGTATAAACGTTTGGAATGTGATAAAATTCTGCTGTAAAGACATGAGGCACATCAAGGTACCCTCATAGGAGAGAAACCACCATGAGAAACGGTGCTGCGTTGCTGGTGCGCACCTAGCGCTAAGAAGGGGGCGCCAAGCAGCACCCCCATATTGGCGCTGAAGCAACGGAATCGGCTCTGGAGGCAGGCCTTCGATTTGGCCATAAGGCCGAATCCAAGGCCTCAGGCCCAAGGCCGTGCAACCCTCATTCAGGCTGTGTTATCTCCTCCGATCTGCGCCTGCTGTTTCACAGGCACAGATCCGAGGAGCGCATAGGGGAGGCTCCAGCCTCGCCTATTCTTCGCTGGATTTGGCGCAGGCTGGACGGCCTCTAAAGCAAGGGAGTTGCAACAGGAGGCAGGCATCTTGTTGTCTCGTGTGGAGCTCACTGAGAGATACAGGAAGCTTGACTAGATGGGCCCTGGGCCTGATCCAGTGGAGCTCCTCTTATGTTCTTAGGATAGCGAATTCTGTTTTATTTACCTCATATTTACCTCAGAAATTTACCTCAGAACGCCAGATACAAAGGAGTGGCAAAAGGATGCAGCCATTGTCTCGTGTGCTCCCTGAGGCACCTGGAGGGCCACATTGAGATACAGGAAGCTGGACTCTGTTGAATCTCTTTGCTTTTTGTGCACAGAGGCAATAAAATAGATGTAAACAGACCTTGCTGCTTTAAATTTCAAACCCATTGGACTAGACATAAAAAAGAGCCAGAAAAATAATTCTAACAATGACATCTCAAAATATCCATACAGGGGGAAGCCACATGTTGAATGAGATTCACTCCTTCCTTATAATACACTATTATCCCAAACTTCTAGGCGACCCCGGAAACTTTGGATTCGACACTGTGCAGGGGTGAAGAGGGACAATTGCTCTCCCCCCACCCCGCTATATATAAGAGGAGCACCACTTGAAACAGTGCCTCTTGCCCAGTTAGCAGGGGCCTGCCTTTGTCTCCTGCACATGGGGGCAGTCGCATTTCCCACCCAGGACCAGGACCGCAGACTGCTGCCACACACACACACACACACCCCACAGCGACTGATGTCCCCCACCCACTTGCCTGGAGCTCCCAGAGCCTCACACAACGTCCTGTTGTGCTCCAAAAGCCTCCTCGCCCCTTCAGAAGGCCTTTGTGCAATACTGTGGTTTTTCAATGAAAGCCAGAAGTACTGAAGAAGAAGTCCTGTTTAATGGTCCTCTGGAGGCTGAAGAGGCCTGGTGGGGGGGCAGTAGTGGAGGCGGCAGGCACTGCATTTGCCCCCCCTCCAAGAAAACAGAATGGCGGGGGGGGGGCTTTGCAGAGGCGACTTTGAGTTGTTGGTAAAACGGAGGCATGCATGTGCCTTTACTCCTGAGTAGTCACTTTGAAGAGCACTGCGATTAACACAACCTCATCACAATGGTCCTGATTCTGATGAACGCAGCTTCCCTCCCCCCCCCCCAAACACCCAAAAAGGAAGTTTCCCTCCCCTCAAGCTGATAAGGAAAGCGTTTGGAATCCAAGGAAAAGTGAAACTGAGCCACACAGGTGCACGTTTTCTCGTGAGTAGGCAAATGTGCTTCGGCACCAATCAAGGGCCAGGCCAAGGGGAACCAAAAGCCACCAGACTGGTCCTGAACGTGGAGCTCAGCTCGTGCCCCAGAAGGAGACGTCTCTGGTGGGAGGGGGCCCCGTTTTGCCAGGCGCCTTACCTGGCCGTGTGAACCGCTCTAGCCAGTCCTGGCCGCGAGAGCAACCCCCTGTGCTTCTGCCGGCGAGGGGACGGTTTATGCGGCAAGGTTTATGCGGCAAAGTGCGGCGCCTGGCAAAACTTGTGCCTCCAGAGACATTCCTGTCTGCAAAGCGTCCATTGTGGGGTTGCTGCAACTTACAGGAATGAAAAAGGTTTGAGACTGCTGGACTAGAGGTCAAGAGGGGAGCATCTGCTGTCACCCTTCAGGTCCCAGGAAGTGAGATCCCTGCCCTGCTCAGGTGCTGAGCGATGGTGCTCAGGCCGCTTCTCGCTTGGGCCAGGCTCCGTGGCAGGTTTTTCTGCTCTCTCTCTCTCTCTCTGGCAAGAACATTGGACTGCAACGGAAGCGCCGGGAGGGCGCCAAAGGGGTCGGGAGTGGGGAGCAGGGGGGGCGGGATAGGAGGACCCCCAGAGGGGCACAGATTCGAAGGTGGGCCCCCCAGCCTCATACTTAGTTAAACCAATTGGGGAGCTCCTTAATTAATTGGTCAGATCCAGTGGTGTCATTCAAATGATTTAGGAATAGGAACTCACTTGTGATTGGCACTTGTTGGGAACCCGGAACCAGCCACGGAGCCCGTTAGGATCCGGAACGCCCGTTCTGGTCCATTCCCCCTGAATGACGTCACTGCCTTTAACCATTGTATAGCAGAGGGAATTGGGGCAGGTGCAGCTCAACATGAGAGGGTTTCAAAAGCTTCACCTGCCCCAATTCCCCCGCTTCTATACAATGCTTAAAAGTAGAGGCACTTTGTTCCAGTTTGCATCTGGTAACCCTACGCTTATGCGGTGCCAGTGGCATTCCTATGATGGGGGCAAAACCCTAAGTTTTGCAGGAGCCTGAGCTCCTGGGGAAAGCAGCCCCTCTCCTCAGAACCATTCGCGGCTAGGAGGCTTTCTTGTCCGAGCCACGAATGGTTCTGAAGGTGAGAGGGAGGACCTAATCTTTACCCAGGAGCTCAGCTCCTGCAAAATTTAATGCCTTGCCCCCCCTCTGGGAGTGCCGCTGCTGGAGGGGAGGAGCGGAGGGGAAAGCGAAAGCGAAAGGCCGCTGGTGGGTCACTTTGCACTGCAGGGATCCAGCCAGTCATGGTATGGCGGTTCCGGGCCCCAGGGCAAGGCTGCAGGAGGAAGTCACTTGCTCCGTCTGCCTGGATTACTTCACGGCCCCCGTGACCTGGACTGCAGGCACAACTTCTGCAAATGCCCAAGGCGGCTTACAGAGAAAGAACGAACAAAGTGTCGGAAGGCGGTGAGATTTCCCAGGGGGAAGCAGCGTGGAAAGGGGGCCGGGGAGTGACAAGGCTCCGGGGCAGGTGAGGATCACTCCTGGGATGAATGCACTGTGTCCCTCCTAATGTCTCCTCTGTTGTTACTTAGTTGGGGGGATTAAGCATCAACCCCAACTAAGTAACAGTGATTAAGGGTGATTAAGTTGGGGTGATTAAGCATCAACAACAGTAGGCCAGCAAAGCCCCAGTCTAGGAATGCTTTATGCAGACAGTCTTAGGACCATGTGCCCCACCCACACAGCTTGCTCAGGTCTGTCTCCAAGACCAAAAGCCCACGCTGAAAAAAGCCCACGTTGGGAGGGGAGTGTGCAGGAAGAAGCCCTGACTCTCCTCATTTGGGGGGATCAAGGGTGTGGGAGTTGTAGTCGACCCTTAGAAGGGGACCCAGATGCCGTCTTTAGGGTTCAAAGAGCCTTCTCTCCAAACGGCATCCTCCATGACCTTCCCTTGACCTACTGCATCCCACGATGTGATTGATTGACCCCAAGCCTGCTAGAACGTTGGCCTGGACCAAACATCACTTGGAGAGAGCTGAGAAAAGGTCTTTGCATGGACCTGGTCGTGGCCTTGAACTTGTCTGATCACTTTGGCATCAACCAGATGCTTTCTAAGGCACAGCACCAAGTCCTGCCACTGGGCAGGGAGGATGCACTGCTGGAGGCTTAGACTCCACCAACAGGTTTGGGGGACATCGTTTGGGGGGAATCAGATGATTTTGAGGAACCGGACAGATCAACGGCCCCTCTTCATCCAGGCATAGCCTCCTTCCCAGCAGCTCTTGGCTGAGGTCTCCTCCCCCTCCTCGCTCTGTTCCAAATAGAAGCTCCTTTAGGGCAAGGACCCCTTTCCTCCCGTGTTGTTTGCCATGTAAAGCAGTTTTTGTGCATTTTGGGTTGGATTGAAAAGCGAGCTATAAATAGCCTCCATCCTACTGCTTCATCACAATGCACAATCCTCCTGTGACATCACAGTGCCGACTCAGCCAGAGGCTGCACAGGCCAGGCTCACTTCACTCACCTGGGAGGCAGCTCAAGGGGAGGAGGCCTCAAGGTGGTCTCCCCCAGGACTCACAGGGAGGGAGCCCCTGATCAAGGCTTAGCGGCAGAGAACAGCCAATTCACGAGCACAACAGACAGAGCTTCTGAGGTCCAGATTCTCCTTTGCAGACCAAGTCAGAGCTTCCGTGGCCAGACCGAAGGCGGAGGCCACGTGGAGGAGAGGAGGCGGCAGACGTGGAGCCGAGCGGTGGATGGGGAGAGGAGGCAAGCCACCCTTTGAGCTTGCAGAGTGGGGGGTGGAACGTGGCCCGATGCCGGCGGTTGGCCACGGTTGAAGCCCGCGGATGACGACTGGCGGACCTGGTGGAAGTCGGCTGGCGGAAGCTGGTGGATATCAGTGGACTGAAACCGGGGAGTGCGTGTGCGTGAATGAGTCCTGTCGGTGTGAATGGAGGGTGAATGTGCGAGTGAATGGGCTGGTCGACGCTGTCCCAGTGTCACCGGCTGGTGCGACTGTGATTGTCTCTGTCTCTGTCTTTCTGTCTGTCCTTGTGTGAGTGTGTCTGCGTGAATGGAGTGTGAATGTACGAGTTGAATGGGGGCTGGTCGACGCTTCGCAGTGTCACCGGCGTGTGTGATTGTTTTCTCTGTCTGTCTTTCTGTCTTTCTGTCTTTCCGTCTGTGTGTGTGTGTGTACGTGAATGTGGTCGAGGCGGATGGTGTGTGAATGGGATGGATGAAAGGAATAACCGGCGGATATTCGCGGGTGGAAGCTGGTGGAAGTCGGCTGGCGGAAGCCAGGGATGACGCTCGAAGACTGAAGCTGGTGGATTTGCCAGGTCGACTTGCAGTCGCCTTCCACCCCCCACTCACCCCGCTTTTCTCCGGCTTCCTTCCAGGTGACGGCGGAAGTTGGCTGCTCAAGAACCCCTGGATTTCCTGTTTGCTGGGCCTGCCTCGTCTCAGCCACGGACTCAAAGGTCCTCTGGTTTTCCAGATACCCTCTGTGGTCCTTCAGTCTCTTGGAGAGAAAAATAAAATATGCAAAGCACTGCTGGAGTTGTAAACTTCTTCTTGTTGTGTTTTTTTTAGCCCATTGGGCTGCTTTGAGAAGCACCGTGTTTGGCCCTGACTGAAAGAGCCAAGCCTTTCTGATAGGTTTACTGAACGCAAGGCAGGCATTCTGTTGACCAGTCATCAGGAAAACAAGCATTTCTCCAGGGAACGGTTTCTCTGGTTCCTGCAATGGCATTTGCGATGGCATTTATTTCTGTGGCAAGTCCAAAAGAACTCACATTTCAGAGCTCTGAAAATAAGGGCAAAAACCAACCATTTCCATGACAGTACTGACATCACAATATCACCTCACAGCACTGGTATCCCCTCTCTGACATGAAATGGCCACACTGGATCATGGGCCTTTCTTTCCATTCGAGTGGCTTCCCAGTCCAAGATGGCAGCCTTTGTTCCCTCACAGTCCTTCCTGTCTTGGCTTTCCAGGCTGCCTGAGGCCTGGTTACCCTGCCCACTTAGGGCTGGCAGGAGCCAAGCCACCCGCCTCTCTCTTGGCCAGCAACAGGCTTCAGTCGCTTCCTCAGAGGCCAGCAGAAACCTGCTCCTATCCCAGGGGTATCGAACACAAGGCCCATGGGCTGGATGCGGCCCCTGGAAGCAATTTCTACGCCCCCCCCCAATTATAATTAGTCTCTCCCAGTGTGGTAATTGGGCTCTCTCATAGCTTGAAATTATGAACAAGATAATTTTCATTTGCAGGAATCCACCACCATAAGAACATAAGAAGAGCCCTTCTCTTCTGGGTCAGGCCAAAGGCCCATCTAGTCCAGCTTCCTGTATCTCACAGCTGGACTAGATGGGCCTTTGGCCTGATCCAGCAGGGCTCTTCTTATGTTCTTATGTTCTTATGGTGGTGGATTCCTGTCAGCCACAGCTGACCAAGGCCATGCCATGGGTTAAGGCAGGGCTCCAAAGTTCTTGCCTCTGGACTTCCCAGGCGTGCTCCTCTCTGGGGGCTTGTTCAACCCGTTGTAGCATTCCCTGTGCTCACTGCAGTACCACACATTCGAAGAAGAGCCACTTGGGGATTTTCTTCTTGCTGCTCCTCAACGCCAATGGCCTAGAAGGGTTTACAGGCTGGGGCATGATTACGGGACTGGGAAGAAAGATGAAGAAAGACTGCAGCGTTCGGGGTTCTTCAGTCTGTAAAAAAGGTGCCTGAAAGCCAGAAAGGGGACATGATTGAGACATATAAAATTATGCACGAAAGGGATAGAGTCAACACAGGGATGTTCTTTTCCCTCTCTTACAATACCAGAACCAGGGGGCATCCACTGAAATTGAGTGTTGGGAGAGTTAAAACAGATAAAAGGAAATACTTTTTTACCCAGTGGGTAATTAAGCTGTGGAACTCCTTGCCACAGGAGGTGGTGATGGCATCTGGCCTAGATGCCTTTAAAAGGGGACTGGATGGATTTCTGGAGGCTATAGGCCATGATGGGTGGTGCAACCTCCTTACATTAATAGTAGGCTACTTCAGAATGCCAGGTGCAAGGGAGTGGCAACAGGATGCAGGCATCTTATTGTCTCCTGTGCTCCCTGAGGCATCTGGTGGGCTGCTGTGAGATACAGGAAGCTGGACTAGATGGGCCTTTGGCCTGATCCAGCAGGGCTCTTCTTATGTTCTTACGTTTGTTCTCTTCCACCCCTGCATGCCCAGCCTTCTCTGGAAATGGGGACCTTACACATTCTTGGTCTCGGGCAACCTGATCACTACAGAAATGCTTTCTGTTGTGATGAGAAACATAGCAAAGAGTCTCCCTTTTACCTTTTGGGTAGTTGTAGATTATTCCAAGAGGTTGACTGTGCTGGGGGGCAGGAGTTGATAGCTATCCCTTAGGACCGTGGTTCTCAATTTCTTAGCACTGGGACCCACTTCAAAGGATCAGTAAGAGACATCTCAGGTCTACTTAAAGCACCCCTGGATAGGACAATATTCTTCCCCATACTTCGCCCCCATTAGGAAAGAAGGGATTTAAGGATGGGCAAACGTGCACATGTAGTCCTCTCCTCCCCCCAGCTGCTGAGTTTCCTGGAATAAATCACCAAACCCCAGGTCTTGCATTAAGGCAAATGCCTATTAAAAAGATAGGCCAACACTGCACAGATCTCTTTTTTTTTACCTTGTTGCAGCAAATATTCTCCATCTTTAAAAAGGCATCCCCAGTGTCTACGGTTATCCACGGTGGAGTCCGGAACAGAATCCCAGCGGGGCATGCCTGTATTGTATTAACTTCATATAAGCTATTGACACTACAAGTTTGGGCTGCCGCGAGAGGCCGAAGGAGAAAGCCTGATGACAACCCTGCAGGGTAGTCCACTGATGATGTGTGGTGCATGGGAGTTCCGAGAGCCAGATGTTTGGGACCCCCATGTGATGTCATCTCATTATTGTGGGCTGGAAAGGGGGCTCTGTCTGGAGTACCTCTTACGTAGGGTTACCAGATACAAATGGGGACGAAGTTCCTATACTCAGATCCCCGCCCGCCCCCATGACAGGCAGGCAGGCAGGCAGGGAAGAGGCAGAGCCCGAGAAAGACACGCGTGGCCCACACACGCAGGTCCCGGTTCCCAGTGAATCTTCTCCGCCCGGATCGCAGCCAGAGAGGAAGGGGAGACGCTCTGCTGCCTTCACCCCTAGAGCCAGCTCGCCTTCCTGACCCCCACCCGCTGTGGGGTGCATTGCTCAGAGAGGCTGATGTGGGGGGTGAAGCCAAGAAGCCCCTCCCTCCCTCCCTCCCTCCGTGCAGGACTAGCCCAAGTCCTCCCAATGCTGGTGCAGCTGGACACGCAGGGAGGCCTCTCGGGCTGCACTCCCAGGCCAGCCCGGCCCTTTCCACTTGGGGGGGGGGCAGTGGGCGGGACTGGCGAGTTCCCACGCTCAGCTTGGCTCCGGTCTGCCCAGAGGCGGGCTGCTCCTTCCTGCTGCCTCGCCGCGGCCAACTGCATCATTCCTATATTATTTCTGGTCACTGCGGAGTGGCTGGAGAGAGAGCAGGATCCCGATGTCTGTGTGTCCCTTACGGTCATTCTGAAAACCTGGCCAGTCCGCCTCCAACCCCGTGGCCGTCCCTGAAGGTTTGAGAGGAGAACCCGAGTCCCCAGCAGCAGGGGAAGCCCACAGAGTTTGAGCGCCACACGTTGCGTGCAGTGGCGTCTCTATAGGGAGGGCAGAGCTCTAGTTTTGCAAGAAGCCTCACCTTGCAGTGGAAATCACTCCTCTCCTGCACCGTTTTAGCCAATCCTCACAGGGAAAAGCAACATCTTGGCGTTGCTTACTGGCTGCAGCAGCAAGGGAGAGGAGGGATTTACATGACAGGGTAAGGCTCCTTGCAACATTCAGAGCTCTGCCCTCCCTGTAGAGATGCCACTGGTTGCATGGGGGGGGGCTGACAGGCAGGAGGAGATACATCTCCTCTGATCCCCCCTTCTTTGCAGGCTCCAAAGAGGTTTTCCTCTCCCCTGACAGGCACTTTGAGGGTTAAGAGAAGCGACTCCTGTTTCCTAGAGGGGCGGAGTGGGAGCTGGGAAGAGTGGGAAGCCCCTTCCGGCTGCGCCCCCTCCTCTGCCCCCTCCTCCCCACCATTGTCTGGGGTCAGCAGCCCCCTCTGGTGAGTCCAAGGCCTTGCGGGGGGGGGGGCGGGGGGGGGGGGGGAGAAGCCCCCCGGGGGGGGGAGACGGCCAGGCTCAGAGCTCAGCCAGGGGGGGAAAGGGGAGGGGCTGGGAAGGGACACTCTCCACCCACCCCCCTCAATTTGCATTCCAAGCTTTGGGTCTGCTCTTAAATGGCTGCATTGGGGGGGGGGAGCTTTGACAGGGACAGTGAAAAAGCAGCAAAGGAGAGGGTCAGATGGGGCCAGTCCGGACTGAAAGGGATGCAGAACAGAGGGTAGAAGAGGGACCTCGGAGAAGAATATTCTCAACCTAAACCCCGTGTCACTGTTCCTGAATGAGGGGGTGGCTGCTGCTGCTGCTGCTGCTGCTGCTGCTGCTTCTTCTTCTTCTTTAATTATTAATAAAAACTAATATTTTTAATTGCATGTTATTTTTTTAAAATTGTTTCATTGTAGTGCACACTTGGGCAAAAGAAATAAGATCAAAATTTCCTCAGAATGCCAGTTAGAAGGGAGTGGCAGCAAGATGCAAGTATCTTGTTGTCACTTGTCTTGTGATACAGGAAGGTGGACTAGATGGGCCTTTGGCCTGAACCGGCAGGGATCTTCATATGGTCTCAGCCCAGACAGGTTGCACAGACAGGATAGCAAATTCTGTTTTATTTACCTCATGAATTTTACCACAGAAATTTACCTCAGGATTCTGAGGTACAAGAGGAACAAGAGAGGGTCCACAGGATGCAGGCATGTTGTTGTCCTATGTGCTCCCTGAGACATCTGGTGGGCAGAGGCGTTTCTACAGGGAGGGCAGAGCTCTAAGTTTTGCAAGAAGCCTTACCTTGCAGTGGAAATCACTCCTCTCCTGCACCAGTTTTAGTCAATCCTCACAGGGAAAAGCAACATCTTGCTTACTGGCTACAGCTGCAAGGGAGAGGAGGGATTTACATGACAGGGTAAGGCTTCTTGCAACACTTAGAGCTTTGCCCTCCCTGTAGAAATGCCACGGCTGGTGGGCCACTGTGAGATACAGCAAGCTGGACAAGACGGGCCTTTGGCTTGATCCACTGGGGTTCTTCGTATGTTTTTATATAAGCTTCTTTGTTCCTGGGTTTAACAGATATAGGTGGAATAAAAATGGAAAGAAAGAGGATCTGAGAGCTGATCAGAAGAAGGAAAAGAAGAGGATCAAGCAAGGGGAGCCCACTCACCCACCCCCCTGCCGGCAATCTCAAGAACTGAGTGCTGTGAAAGAATAGCAGCAGCAGGAGGAGTGAATGGACAGCCCAATCCTAACCTGAAGTGGCCCAGACTGGCTGCTTGACTTGTGCTGTATCCAGCGTGGGTTAGGAGCAGTGGTGTCGTCTACTCTCCAGTAGACGGAACGCTGGGCGGGACTTATGCGTGATCGGCAGCCCGTCCCCTCACTTCCGCTTCTTCCCGCTCGCCGCGCAGCTGTCCCTGGCCTCGGAGGGGGCTCCTGCTCCCCCAGGCACCCGGCGCGCCCCCCACCCATCCCCCTGGCGAGCAGGCGCCCCCTCCGAGGCTAGAGAAAGCCGCGCGGCGAGCGGGAAAAAAGCAGAAGTGAGTGGACAGGCTGCCGATCATGCGTAAGTCCCACCCAGCGTATCAGCTACTGGAGAGTAGATGACACCACTGGTTAGGAGGATTCTGGATGTCTGCTCAGGGCAAGGAGATATGGGGCTTCTTAGATCCATGCATTGGGGTTGTTGGGATGCACTGGAGGAGGCCTCTGCTGATCTTCACCCCATTCTGCCCACTCCCACTCAGGAATAGACCCACCCTCCCCACACCCCTGTGGTACTTGGCAGCTTAGTCACGTCCTTACTTGGCAGCTTAGCCAGCAGTGGCCTTCCTGCAGGCGCTGCCTACTCGCGAGTCGGCGTAAAAACACTGGCCCAGTGAGTGCCTAGGATTGCGCTCTGAGGCAGAGAATGCAGCCGGAAAGACGGGTCTTTGTGGACCGGGAAAGGCTTTGAAGGAAACGCTTTGACGGTTTGCAAGGAGATTTCTAAGGGGGGGGAGGGGGGGACCATGTAGGCAGAGAAGGGAAGAAACAAGGACAAAGTGGCAGAAGGAAGAAGTGGGGGACGGGTTGGGCTGACCCAACTTGAGCATTTCTGGGTCAGAACTAAGAGAACGGAGCAAGTAGGAAAATAGGGAAGTGAATTACACAAGGAAGTGAAGTTGGAAAAGGACACAAAGGGTGAAAGGCTTCCTATCACACTTGTCTCCTCACAGGCAGTGGGCTGGCATCAGGGCCACGTTCCAGACTGTCTCCTCTTTGGTGTGGAGCAGAATCAGCCAAGATGCAGCCTGCTCAGGTAAGGGGTGGATCACTGGGGTTGGGGTGTGTGTGTGTGTGTGTGTGTGTGTGTGTGTGTGTGTAAGGGAAGGTGACTCAAGACAGGCTGAAGTTGTCCCTTGGCCGCAGCGATTACACTTCAGAGAACATGGGCTGCCCTCCAGTTCCAGGTAAACCTCTTATTGTGAGCAGCTCAGCACAGAGCAAGCAAACAAAGCCCAGGAATGCTTGGAAGGACACGATGTGCGCAGAGCGAACTGTGCCAACAAGAGGAGGTCATGAAAGCCAAACCAGGCTGAGCTGGCCATGGCTGAGTGGAAGAGGACCCAGGGAGGGAAAGGGTCAGGGAAGGAGGGTCAATTGCTGTGACACTTCTTTGCCAGGTCCAAGTGGGCATCAGTCTTCCCCAGAGAAGCCACACTCTCTTAGGCAGAGGGATTGTCAGGGCAGTGAGGATCTGGCTGCAGCCTCTGCTCTTCTCCCTTATACATAAATAAAATTCAGGGATTGTAGGAAACATAGCTAAATGTATCTATAAGTAGGGGTGTGTGTGTGTTTGGTGAAAAGGGGAGGGTGGGCAAAAATTAGATAAATATATCGGAAAATTACATTAAAATCTCTTCATAACACAAGTAGTTGTCAATATGAGAGTAATTCTTTTTTACTTCTAGACTATTAAGAGTATTTTTTTAAACTTCTACACTCACCCCCCCCCCCCGCATAAAACAAATTCTGTTAATGTTCAGAATTTCGAAAATATTACAGTAGAAAATGGAAGGTGGGAAAAAATGTGTAAATGGGAAGGGGGGAAAAGGAGGGGGGAATATATATTTTTTTACCTTCTAGACCATTAACAGTGGGTGTCAGAAAATGGTGAATAAGATTGCTAGGAACAACAAGAAATTACACAGCTTCAAAAATAATGCACTCACTATTTCAGAGAATTGTAGTTTTATTGAACCGATGTAATGTGAATACATGAATCTTTCCGTGGAAATTAAATCCCATTTTTCTGACAGCAATTTGCACACCCGTATGCAGAACACGCAGGCATGATTAAAGAGGTTGATATTAACTTTTACACACGTGCAGGGAGATTTTGATTCGTGAATTCGCAGCAATCCTCCTTGGCGGCAATGATCTGACTGAGTCAAACAATATGGCCGCAGGTGCCCTGATGTGGCTTCAAGAAAATGACGTCATGCCACCTCCTACCATTAAACCTCCTTGCAAGGGACACCTAAAGCGCGTTTGGACCACTCTCAGAGTCAGGGAGGGTGGCGCACAGTCTGTGTGCTGGTCCTTCTGACTCCAAGAGTGGGCCAAACCTAACTTTCTGGTGGCCCTTGTGCTGGCCAAACTTTGCGGGCCTCACTGTGCTGGCCTAACTCCAAGTTAGGATTGCGCCCTTAATTTCTCTTTTCAGCTTGTGAGAAAAAGAGCAGGGGGCTTTATGTCAAAAGAGGTGGGTTAGAGGGACATTATTAGTGAGGAGAGACTTTTTTCTCCATCCAGGATCCAGTGTCCTTCGAGGAGGTGTCTGTGTGCTTCACGGAGGAGGAGTGGGCTCTGCTGGATCCAGGCCAAAAGGCCCTGTACAGGGAAGTCATGCTGGAGAATTTCCGGATCCTGTCCTCTGTGGGTAAGGATATTCTTCTCCCTGTGAGTAGGAACCAAAGGCTGGAATTGCCTGACTTCTTGTTTCTCATGGTCACATATAGAAACGTGTGCCCTTGGGGTGCCTGCCATGCCTCGCTGTTGCAGAGCTGAGCCTGGCCTGATTGCTCCTGTTTTGGGGGTGAAATAGCAGAATAGATATAGCAATAAAGAAATCAATTGTGAAAAGTACCCAATTCCAGGTTGGGACATGCCAGGTTTGTAAAATGAGGCGTTTGTAACTGACAGTGCTTGTCACACTTTGTCATTCTGTGTGTTGAAGGGAATTAATAAAACTTCCTCCTCCCCAGGTTCTCAGCTGATAGCCAAACACTCAAGACATAGGCAATGTCTGGATCAAAACTTCTTTAGGACTTTATTCAAACAGCTGCTTGGGCACACGTTTCCAGCACCTCTGATGGTCAGACATGAAGGAAAGGGAACGCACACACCAAACCAAGACCAATGAGGATACATATAGCCCATGCAAAACATGAATTAGCTTATTAATATGCAAGAGAAATACAGCTTTGCCTAACTTCCAAATATAGCATTACTCCAGTTAAGATGTGGTGGCACAGTGGGTTAAACCGCTGCTGCTGGGCTTTCCGACCGGAAGGTTGGGAGTTCAAGACTGCGCGACGGAGTAAGCTCCCGTTGCTTGTCCCAGCTCCTGCCAACCTAGCAGTTCGAAGGCACCTAAATGCAAGGAGATAATAGGGACCACTTTGGTGGGAAGGGAACGGCGTTCCGTGCGCTACAGCGTAGAGTCATGCCGGCCACATGACCACGGAAGCTTGTCCTCGGACAAAACGCCGGCTCTACAGGCTTTGAAACGGAGATGAGCACCACCCCCTACAGTCGGTCACGACTAGACCATTCAGTCGTGGGGAAACCTTTACCTTTACCAGTTAAGATACAGTACGTCAGCAGCTTGTCCTGTGAGTAAAGATACATATGCATTAAAAGGCTAATGACCACTCCCATGATCTGAAATAACCCCCAGCCCCTTTCCCCTGGGAATATAACCTGTCGTGCTGCATTCCATGGGGAGGGGAATTGTGTCTGTGAGTAAAACACATTCCTGCAACCTGGGGCGCCTTTTTATTTTTAGCAGCCTCTCCTAAAATGTTGCAAGAACTTTTTGGCATTAAGAGGCAGATTTAAAATTTTAGAACTCTGCTCTAACTGAAGGTTCAATTAAATACACAATCTCATCCGTAACACATTAAAAGGTGAATAAAAAAATATTCATGAGTTGAGTTTCTACAGGATCCCGAAAGGTAAATCCTGCATTCATTTCTTCCACATCTGCATTGTTCAGAGTCCAGCCCATTAATTGGTGGCTTATCCAGGACCAGGTACTGCTGCTAGAGAGATTTTGCATGGTACATCTACCCTTGGTTGTCTGTCCGGGAGAATGTGGGGATCCTCAGGCTTGAAGGGGGTGAGGTTATGCATTGCTTGTGCCCAGAGGCCTCCGGAGGGTGCTGCAGGGGGTGGCGGGCACTGGCTGCAGCAAGGTTTTTGGCCCCCCACCCTCCTTGTGCTTGGATAGCTCCTTAGTGGAGCCATTCCAGGCACAGGGAGGCGTGGCTGGGCGATGCAAGGGGCAGGGCGGCCACGCTGGGGGTGCGGTGATATCACCCTGCCCCTGGGTGCACTACGAGCCAAGAGTGGCCCTGCCTGTGCCTGATGTCACCCATGCAACCTAAAACTCTGATTGGCCTGCTGCATTTGGGGCATGAAGGGGTTCTGATTCAGTTACTCACGTGGGAGGTTTTACATTTAAGTAGAAATTAAGTCAGAATTATTATGTGTATCTCCTCCCGATCCCAATAATAATAATAATAATAATAATAATAATAATAATAATAATAATAATACTTGTATTTATATACCGCCTTTCTTAGGTCACCAGATTTCTCTAATGACTATAACTCAAGGCGGGTTACATGGGCAGACTTTATTCAGAAACCCAAAGCGTTTTTACAATTCACAGAAACGTTCTATCTTACAAGAACTACAACACATCCAGATGGATCTTTCTGGATTTAGTCCTTCTTTCTAGCCACCCATTTGTCTTCTTGCTGGCTGATAAGTGGCTTCCCTGCTCCCACCAGAGAAGCGGCTGAATTTAGGCACAACTCCCCCTCACACAAGGCAGACGAAGACAGCTCAGCTGTTAATCAGTCGCAATTTACAAGGTCTGCTGCTCACAGAGACTTCCGGTAGTCTCGAACTGGCGACCTTCAGATCTTCGGCTCTTATCTTCAGGCAAACAGAGGCATTAACCCTCTCGACTAAATCTTTTGCCAAGAGCCACATCTGTTTGCCAAATCGCCAGCAAGGCTTGTGGATGTTGTGCTTTCTGGTTGAGGTTTGCTTTTTTCATGTGCTCAGATGTGGATGAAAGGAACATACCAGGTTTCAGCTCCGCAGCTGGATTCCCCAGTCATGATTCGTTCTGACTTTCACGAGCTAAGCTCCATAAACCAGCTCACATAAACCAGCGCAATACTATGGAGTTGCTTCTCCAGTATATTATCTCTGAGAAAAGAGCTCATACCTTTCCCCCCCCCCTCACCCGAGGTCCTGGGGGAGGGGGTGGATAGGTTGCTATGGAAAGCCTTAAGTAACACATTTCCTTATATCTTTCTCAGTGGGATTTCCCAAACCTGTCTTCATTTCCCAGCTGGAAGAAGGGGAGTGTGCATTTTTCCAGCCTTTCCAAGAAGAAGAGAAATTTGCAGGTAACTTGCATGTGCTCAACAGAGCAGAAGGAGAATTTGGAAGTGCATCGTGCCAATAAAGGTTCCGTACCTGTAATTTGGAGGCAATTTTGATTAGTGGCCGTGCAAGGGGACCAACTCCACTGAGATGGGCAGGCTTATGGCAGAGCAGCAAGTCAAGCGCAGAGTGAAATTCCACAGCTCGCCTGGAGACTTGCACTTTCCAACACGCACACTCGTCCAGGGGCGGACCTACTCGAAATGGTGCCCATAGCGCCCAATGAAAATGCGCCCCTAGGGGCACGCAACGTCATGATGTCATGACATCGTGATGTCATGACGTAGCGCCCCGCCCCTCTAATAAGCACATTCTGTTCGCTCCCGTCGGCCCTTTAAGGCCAGCGGGAGCGAACAGAACGTGGCTGGGGCGCTGCGTTCTGTTTGTTCTCGCTGGCCTTAAAGGGCTGGCGGGAGTGAACAGAACACGGTGCCGCCCAGCGCCGTGCCCCCTGCCTTGAGAAGCGGGAGTGGGCCCTGGGCAGCGCCGCGTTTGTTCGCTCCCACCGGCTCTTTAAGGCCAGCGGAAGCAATCAGAACGCAGCACTGCCCAGTGCCCCGCCCCCCCGTCTTGAGAAGCGGGAGGGGGCGCTGGGTGGCAGCGTGTTCTCTGTGCTCCGGCTGGCCTTAAAGAGCCAGCCGGAGCGCAGAGAACACGGCACCCCATCCCCCCACCCTAAGAGGCGGGAGGGGGCGCCAGGCGGCAGCGCGTTCTCCTCGCTCTGGCTGGCTCTTTAAGGCCAGGCGGAGTGAGGAGAACGTGGTGCAGGGCCTGGGCGGGGCGGGCCGCGAGCGCCATTTTGGGGGCGGGCCGCGCCATGGTTACGGCGCCCTCTCCCAAGATGGCACCCAGGGCTCATGCCCCCCTTAGCCCCCCCTACATCCGCGACTGCACTCGTCCCCACTTTGCCCCTTAGCCAAGAGACTGCAGAAAGATGGTGAATTTGCTCTCTCCCCCAAAAAATTTTTTCACTTTGCACACATTTCATTGGTGACAAGGCTGCTATAAGGGCAGGATAATATGAGATTAAGCAGGGTGGGGGATCAAATGGAGCCTGTGGAACTCCACCAGTGTGGCTGAGCCCAGTGCCTTCCATGTGTCCTTTCAGCAAGAATGAAACCACTCTTTGGACAATGGGAAACCACTCCCATTGTCCAAAATAACAAACTCTTTATGACATCATCTCCTTGGAGAATCCAGAGGGACACTCCCCCTCCCCACTGTGACTTCTCCAAAGAGACCTTGTCCACCAGGGCTGACAAAGCTGCCTCTGTGCCATGACCAGGTCAGGCTGCAACAGACCACGCAGCTGCTATTAATTAATTTAATTTATATCTGCCCCATGGGCACTCAAGGCGGCTTACAACATTAAAATACAATAAAAACACAATATTTGACAATTAAAAAACAATAATTAAAAACAATATTAAAATAATTAAAATTTAAAACAACAAAACCCGTGGATCCTAAAATTATAAAAACCAGCCAGCCCGTCAACAATTAAAAGCTTGTTGAAATAAAAAGGTCTTCAGCCCCCACCGAAGTATTGCCGAAGACGGAGCGGTTCTTAGTTCTAAGGGGAGGGTATTCCAAAGTTGGGGGGCCACCACCGAGAAGGCCCTATTCCTGGCCGCCATCCCTCTCTCCTCTCCTGGTGGCAGCACAGTCAAAAGGGCCCCCCCAGATGACCTAAGAGTATGGGCAGGATTGTATGGGAGGAGGCGGTCCCTCAAATACCTTGGACCCGAGCCGTAAAGGGCTTTAAAGGTCAAAACTAGCACTTTGAATTGGCCCGGAAAGGAACCGGCAGCCAGTGTAGTTGCCGAAGCAACAGCTCGACAGAGTCAAACCGATGTGCCCCGGCAAACACCCGAGCAGCCGCGTTCTGTACTAGTTGTAATTTCCGGACCATCTTCAAAGGCAGCCCCATGTAGAGCACATTGCAATAATCTAATCTAAGCTACAATTGTGCTGCTTCCCCACAAGCACTAATTGAGAGTCTCTCACTGTGCAGACTTTCCTGGGAGTCACTGCCGCGGAATGTGCCTCTCGTGCCTAGGAATGTGCTCTAGAGTTTCCATCACTGACACTGCTAATCAAAGTTCTCTCCCTGTTCCAGAAATCAACAGCCAAGACTATGAGGTTGAGAGGGAGCCACCTGGGGGGTCACCTGAAATCACCAGGGTTGGCATGGAGGAAGCGCCGTTTGGAGCTCAAGACGGATCAGAAAGGCAAGAGGAAAGGAAATCGCCTGGCTGGAGGACCAAATCTGGGAAGGCTTCTTTGCATGGGGAATCAAGCAGCTGCAAATCCAACATTAATAAACACAGCAAAATCCACACAGGGAATAAATTATTTCAGTTCTCTGAGTGGAGAAAGAAGTCCAGTACAAGCACATGTCCAGCATCCCCTGAAATGATGCACGAAAAGGAGAAAGCTCTGCATCCAGACAGAGAGAAGAAGCAAGAGGGAAAACAGGTAAAGAAATTGAGAAATGAATCTGATGCTCATCAGTCCGGGGGTTTCAATGTCATCCCATTCAATCTAGGAAAAGGAACTGGAAAGAGAAAGGAAAAACACCCTCAATGTGCAAAGACTTTCAGTGATAAATCAAAACTTACAACACATCAAAGAACTCACACTGGAGAGAAACCCTATAAATGTTTGGAGTGTGGAAAGACGTTCAGTTGGAGCAGTAGCCTGACTGTTCATCAGAGAACTTTGCACCAACTAACACACACAGGGGAGAAACCCTATAAATGTTTGGCATGTGGAAAGATGTTCAGTTGGAGCAGTAGCCTGACTGTTCATCAGAGAACCCATATGGGGGAGAAACCCTATAAATG
>JAJKFI010000187.1:74624-86889 GCA_029204185.1 Lerista edwardsae | reverse complement strand
TTGCATCAAAGAATCCACACAGAGGAAAAACCATATAAATGCTTGGAATGTGGTAAGAGCTTCGTTCGGACTGATTACCTGACTTTACATCAAAGAACACACACAGGGGAAAAACCTTTTACCTGCTTTGAGTGTGGAAAAAGCTTCAGTTCACACGCAAACCTGATTGTGCATCAAAGAACCCACGCAAGTGAGAAGCCATATAAATGCTTGGAATGTGGAAAGAGTTTCGGTGTGAGCTCAAGCCTTATTTTGCATCAGAGAACGCACTCAAGGGAGAAACCATATCAGTGCTTGGAGTGTGGAAAGTCCTTCAGCCGGTTTGGTACCCTGACTGTGCATCAAGGAAGGCACACAGGAGGGAAACCATAAAAACCTTTTGGTCTGGGCAATACCTTTCTACTGAGGATCTTCCTCTTTGCTGTGCTTTGAAATTGTACTTTTTGAGTTGTTGAGCTGTCTTGAGGGCTTCCTTATGGAGCCAAAAGGCAACTCACAACTAAATAATGTCAGTGAGAATTCAGACCTAATGACATGTAAACTTATAGTATTCCCTTGGTATTCCTGTGAGATCCATTCTGGATCCCCCTGCAAATAAATACCGAAAACCGCAGACCGTGATTTCCGCATAAATGTTTCTGGAAAGCGTGTTCCTTACCTTCGCAAAGGCAGAGACTGCCTTCAGGGGAGCTTCTGGTGCTCCTGGAAGGCACTTCTGAGTCATGCCGAAGCTCACCCCCGCCTCCAGTGACTCTGGGGCACCCCTGAATGAATTGCAGAAGTGTTTTCCGGAGGCTTCCGTGATCCATTCTGGGGTGAGCCCTGGCCAAAGGAGGGGGTCGCAAGCCAATAGTGTTACTCGGAACTGCCTTCTGGGAGCGCCTGAGACTGCCCTGCAGGTGGCTGTAAGGTAAAGAATATGATTATAAAAAACAATATCAGAAAATGTAAGTGAACACTTTTTAAAACTTCTCGTGCAGAGCACCAGGCTGTCCCCCACCATCCGTTGATGCCCAGACCACTTTATCCCTACTAAGGGAAGACACATGTGCATCTTTGCTGATTCCTCCTATTAGTGTCCTGCTCAGGGCACCGTACATGGTTCTTACCTCGCATTGCAAACTCACCCCAACCCTGGGAGGTGGGCTTGCCTAATATGTAGTGAAGTGGACTGTGAATGAGTCGGGGAGGTCATTTTTCTGCCACGTCCTTTGTGGGAAAGTGGCCTTTGCCTTTCCCATGCGGAAGGGTAATGCTCAGCGTCAAGCATTAACCTGTTAGGGCTAACAAGCTTGTTTTTAATCCATCACGATTCACATTCATATGCCGCTTTTCAACCAAGTTCACAAAGCGATTTACCGGCAAATAACAATTATAAAGTTAATGGGCTCCCTGGCCCATAAAGGCTCACAATCGTCTTCTTTTTTTTAGTGTAGAGTTTTGCCCTTTTTTATATTAACAAATCCTTACAGAGGAAGATTCATATCAACGCTTATCGTTTGGAACAAACTTTTGTGTCAATATTATCATGCCATTGTACAAATCGATGATAAGGCCGCACCTGGAATATTGTGTCCAGTTCTGGTCGCCGCATCTCAAAAAGGACATAGTGGAGATGGAAAAGGTGCAGAAGAGAGCGACAAAAATGATTACGGGGCTGGGGCACCTCCCTTATGAAGAAAGACTGCAGCGTTTGGGGCTCTTCAGTCTAGAAAAAAGGCACCTGAGGGGGGACATGATTGAGACATACAAAATTAAGCATGGAAGGGACAGAGTCGATAGAGGGATGTTCTTTTCCCTCTCTCAAAACACCAGAACCAGGGGGCATCCGCTAAAACTGAGGGTTGGGAGAATTAAAACAGATAAAAGGAAGTACTTTTTTACCCAGAGGGTAGTTAATCTGTGGAACTCTTTGCCACAGGAGGTGGTGATGGCATCTGGTCTTGATGCCTTTAAGAGAGGATTGGACAGATTTCTGGAAGAAAAGTCCATTGTGGGCTACAGGCCATGATGGATTGTGCAACCTCCTTACATTAGTAGTAGGCTACTTCAGAGTACCGGGTGCAAGGGAGTGGCAACAGGATGCAAGCATCTTGCTATCTCATGCCTCCCTGGGGCACCTGGTGGGCCGCTGTGAGATACAGGAAGCTGGACTAGGTGGGCCTTTGGCCTGATCCAGCAGGGCTCTTCTTATGTTCTTATGTGTCAGCTTACGTGTTTAGATGCATCAAAGAATTTGAAGAGTTGAGGGAGATGAAATGAGAGATGTGGGGAGGGGGAGGGGAAGGGGAGGGGGACCTGGCTGGCGCTGGAGTGTGTGGAAGGAGAGACTCAAGTGGAAAAAGAACCCGGGGCCTGGCCCAGCCGAGGAGGGAGGGGGAACTCGGAACAGTCCGGGCCAAGGAGGACGAGGGCTGCTCAGACTGAGGGACCGGTTTCCGCAGGCCTCAGAGCTCTGGGCAGTGCTAGGGGTGGTGGTAGGTTGACTTTTCCCCGCAGCCCAGGCTCCCAGGCTCCTCCCGCAGTGACAGGCCAGCTGCCCTCAGACACCCTGGCAGTCAATGCCCAGGAGGCAGAGCCTGGACTGACGGGGCCCGGAAGAGCGATGTAAACCTGACGGTTGGCCTTGTCACTGTCTCGCCCTCACAATTCTTGTTAGGTTGTGATACCCCCTCCGTGGTGAGCCAGTGGCGTCATTAGGGGGGGCTGTGGACGGCACCAGGTGATATCCTCGGGGGTCTGTGACATCACAGGGGTCCATGAGGATGTCATCTGGTGCAGTCCACAGCCAAAGTATTGGAAACCTTTTGGAAAAAAATTTATTTATGAATATTGTAATGCCATCCTGTTATATAGTGTCATTTCATGCAGAATGTAATGAAACAAACCGTATTGAATTATCCGTATTCTATCAAATGTTATGGCCAATTAGCCAGGAAAAGAAAATACAACTGCCTTATGTAGTAAAAAGTTGATTTTCTTTACTCAACACTGACCAATGAGACGGATTGTTGTGAAAGCCAATGAGGTATTATTATGACACAGCAGGGGACCAATAAGGTGTTTGTATGAGTCAGCTCTCATTTCCATGTATCAAAGCTAATTCTAGTACCTTTACTTAGCTGTGTGAGGCTGCAATCCTATCCACACTTATCTGGGAGTAAGTCCCATTGTCTATAGTGGGACTTGTGTCTGAGTAGACATGCATAGGATTGGGCTCTGAGTGTTTCTGGGATTTTTTTGGTTACTGATTTGTTGGGTGACCTGTACAGGCTTGCTCCAGTATCCACTGATTTGGTATCCACAGTTTCAGTTATCCACAGATACAATGGATACTGAGATGCCTATTAAAAAGCTAGGGGAACATTAAATAAATCTCTTCTTTACCTTGTTCCAGCAAAACCACTGATGTTCCCCTATCTTTACAAAGGCATCCCCAGTATCCACGGTGGGGTCTGGAACAGAACTCCAGTGGCTACCGGAGCATGCCTGTTATATACTGTACTGTTATATATTAAAATACATAAATAAATGAAGTTAATGGGGTTGCCCCAACCCTAGTGATGCCCACTGGATTAGGCTGTATGATACTGTAATGAATTCTGTGCGGCCAAGTGACACCTTTCTAGTGAGGTTCTTCCTCTTTGCTGTGCTTTGAAATTGTACTTTTTTTGAGTTGTGGAGCTGTCCGGAGGGCTTCCTTATGCAGCCAAAAGGCCACTCACAACTAAATAAAAGCTGGGCATTTTGCATGTGCATCTTTGGCGATTCCTTTCATTTGTATCCTGCTCTGGGCACCAGACGTGGTTCTTACCTGGCATTGCAACCTCACACCAACCCTGTGGAGTGGGTTTGCCTCATCTGCAGTGGGCTGTGAATTAGGTCGTTTTCTGCCACGCCCCTTGTGGGAAAGTGGCCTTTGCATTTCCCTTGTGGAAGGGTCATGCTCAGCATCAGGGAGGTTGATGCAAGGTAGGGGTGGGTTTTTTGGTTGAAAACCGCTTTTGGGGCATTGACAACTGCCTTTAGGCTCTTCAGCCTAGAAAAAGGCACCTGATGGGGGGACATGATTGAGACATACACAATTATGCACGGAAGGGATGGAGTCAATAGAGGGATTTCTTTTCCCTCTCCCAAAACACCAGAACCAGGGGGCATCCGGTTGGGAGAGTTAAAACAGATAAAAGGAAATACCTTTTTACCCAGCGGGTAGTCAATCTGTGGAACTCTTTGCCACAGGAGGTGGTGATGGCATCTGGTCTAGATGCCTTTAAGAGGAGATTGGACAGATTTCTGGAAGAAAAGTCCATCGTGGGCTATAGGCAATGATGGATTGTGCAACCTCCTTACATTAGTAGTAAGTAATGTAGGCTACTTCAGAGTACCGGGTGCAAGGGAGGGGCAACAGGATCCAAGCGTCTTGTTGTCTCGTGCCTCCCTGGGGCACCTGGTGGGCTGCTGTGAGATACAGGAAGCTGGACTAGATGGGCCCTTGGCCTGATCCAGCAGGGCTTATGTTCTTGTGTTTTAGCAGTGAAAATATCTGAATAAAAGCAAAGAACTCTGCATTTTGGTGTTTAAGGTATTTTCCAGAAATTAAAATAGACGACTTTTCCAATTAGAAACAATGCTGTGGCTGCACCAGCTGACACTATATCACCTACAGCATATCATCTACCGAGTACACTTTTAAAGCATTTAAAATTAGTAACAATGAGAACTTGGATTAATGTAGAATAAAAAACACCTAACACCACAATTTGCTATGTTAACCAAGAAATTTTGGGGAAAATATCAGCCCCCCCAAACGCTGCATCTCTAATGCAAGGGTCAAATCAGAGGCATTAACCTGTTATTAGGCCTGGCAAGCTTGAGCTGAACTGAGTTGAGGAGCCAAACCTCCCTCCCCACTTGGGAATTGAGTCAGCTATGAAGGGGCAGGAGCACTTTTGACTCTGCACCCCCACCCCGAACATGCGCCATTTAACCCATTGGTGCCATTGGAACTTGTCTGCACGGGGAGTTGCCTTGTGGGGGACTTGAAGCCCCCAACCTCCCTGCTCTAATGCCCGTTGCAAAGTTTTGGCGGGTCGAGGTTCCGTAGTAAAATAATTGGAGATCCCGCTTTAAGTAAAAGATGATGTGGTGGCAATGCAGCCGGATCAAGTACGGTATCGATAGACTTGTATTCTTCAGCTTCAGAGGGTACTGGAGGAAACGGATTATCTGGACCCATTCCAATCTGGCTTCAGGCCGGGGTTCGGGACGGAGACTGCCTTGGTCGCCTTGGTGGATGACCTGCGCCGGGGGATGGACAGGGGAAGTGCAACCCTGTTAGTCCTGCTGGACCTCTTGGTGGCTTTCGACACCATCGACCATGGTGTCCCTCTGGGTCGGCTGGCCGGGTTGGGGCTTGGAGGCACTGTTTTGAAGTGGTTCCGCTCCTTCCTGGCTGACAGATCCCAGAAGGTGGTGCTGGGGGAGGCTTGTTCGGCACCCCGGCCTCTTAGGTTTGGGGTGCCGCAAGGTTCCATCTTATCCCCCATGCTGTTTAACATCTACATGAAACCACTGGGAGAGGTCATCCGGGGGTTTGGAGTGGGGTGCCATCAATATGCTGATGACACCCAACTTTATCTCTCCTTTCCCCCTGATTCTGAGGAGGCGGTTGAGGTCCTGGATCGCTGTCTGGAGGCGGTTGGGGGCTGGATGCGGGCGAACAAGCTGAAATTAAATCCGGATAAGACAGAGGTGCTTTTGGTTCGGAAATCCACGGCTCGGGTATTGGACTATCGTCCTGCTCTGAATGGGGTCGCACTTCCTCTGAAGGAGCAGGTTCGCAGCTTGGGGGTTCTCCTGGATTCACAGCTACACCTGGAGTCCCAGGTGGCGGTGGCGGCCAGGGGAGCCTTTGCTCAGCTTCGGCTGATTCGCCAGCTGCGGCCGTACCTGAGCTGTGCGGACCTGGCCACAGTGACCCATGCCCTAGTGACATCCAGATTAGATTATTGCAATGCGCTCTACGTGGGGCTGCCTTTGAAGACGGTCCAGAAATTACAACTAGTACAGAACGCGGCGGCTCGGGTGGTTGCTGGGGCACGTCGGTTTGACTCTGTCGAGCCGCTGCTTCGGCGACTACACTGGCTGCCGGTTCTGTTCCGGGCCCAATTCAAAGTGCTAGTTTTGACTTTTAAAGCCCTTTACGGCTCGGGTCTGGGGTATTTGAGGGACCGCCTTCTTCCATATAATCCAACCCGTACTCTTAGATCATCTGGAGGGGCCCTTTTGACTGTGCCGCCACCAGGAGAAGTGAGAGGGGTGGCGGCCAGGAAGAGGGCCTTCTCGGTGGTGGCCCCCCAACTTTGGAATACCCTCCCCTTGGAATTGAGAACAGCTCCCTCTCTGTTAACATTTCGGCGGGGGCTGAAGACCTTTTTATTCCAAAAAGCTTTTAACTGTTGACAGGTTGGCTGGCTGGTGTGTTATATTTTTATATCTTATGATCCACAAGGATTTTAAATTTTATTGTTGTATTTTAATTGTGTTTTATTATATTGTTTTAATATTCTTTTATATTGTTTTTTAATGTTAAATTTTATTGCATGTTGGAATGCCGCCTTGAGTGCCTTCGGGCATAAAGGCGGGATAAAAATCTATTAAATAAATAAATAAAATAAATATTATATTCAGTGACTACGCCTGGTAACGTGGCAAGTATTTGATTGGAGTCCAAGACCGGGGCATAATGATCTGCGTGTCAAGAAGATGCTGGGTCATGTAATTGAAGCGACTATCTTAACACGAAAGGGAGAGGGCGGAACAGTTTTTATCCCACGGATACCACTCATTCCGACAGATCTCCCTTTTAACTTTAAGAGATTGCAATTTCCAGTGAGACTTGCATTCTCGATCACGATCAACAAGTCACAGGGACAGTCTATTACATACTGCGGAGTGGATTTGATATCGGAGTGGATTTGATATCGCCATGTTTCTCCCACGGACGTCTCCCCCTGCCAGTCAGCCCCACCCCCATGTAGCACCCGATGCAACGTGTGGCGCTCAGACTCTCCCGGCTTCCCCCGCTGCTGGGGACTCAGGTTCTCCTCTCAAACATTCAGGGACGGCCCCGGGGTTGGAGGCGGACTGGCCAGGTTTTCAGAACGATCGTCAGGGACGCACAGGCATCGGGATCCTGATTTCTCTCCAGCCACGCCGTGGTGACCAGAAATAATAGGAATTATGCAGTTGGCCGTGGCGAGGCTGCAGGAAGGAGCGGCCCGTCTCTGGGCAGGCAGGAGCCAAGCTGAGCGTGGGAACTCGCCAGTCCCGGCTGCCCACCGACCCCCCCCCCCAGTGGAAAGGGCCGGGCTGGCCTGGGAGTGCAGCCCGAGGGGCCTCCCTGCGTGTCCAGCTGCACCAGCACTGGGAGGACTTGGGCCAGTCCTGCACGGAGGGAGGGGCTTCTTGGCTTCTTGGCTTCACCCCCCACATCAGCCTCTCTGGGCAATGCGCCCCACAGTGGGTGGGGGTCAGGAAGGCGAGCGGGCTCTAGGGGTGAAGGCAGCAGAGCGTCTCCCCTTCCTCTCTGGCTGCGATCTGGGCGGAGAAGAGCCACTGGGAACCGGGACCTGCGTGTTTGGGCCACGCGTGTCTTTCTCGGGCTCTGCCTCTTCCCTTCGGAGACGCCCTTCTGCCTGCCTGCCTGCCTGCCTGCCAGTCATGGGGGCGGGCGGGGATCTGACCAATTAATGAAGGAGCTCCCCAATTAGTTTAACTAAGTATGAGGCTGGGGGCCCACCATCGAATCTGTGCCCCTCTGGGGGTCCTCCTATCCCGCCACCCCCGCTCCCCACTCCCGACCCCTTTGACGCCCTCCCAGCACTTTTGTTGCAGTCAAGTGTTCTTGCTAGAGAGAGAGAGAGAGAGAGAGCGCAGAAAAACGTGCCACGGAGCCTGGCCCAAGCGAGAAGCGGCTTTAGCACCATCGCTCAGCACCTGAACAGGGTGGGGATCTCACTTCTTGGGACCTGAAGGGTGACACCAGATGCTTCCCTCTTGACCTCTAGTCCAGCCGTCTTCAACCTTTTTCATTCCTGTAAGTTGCAGCGACCCCACAACTGACGCTTTGCAGACAAGAGTGTCTCTGGAGGCACAGGTTTTGCCAGGTGCCGCACCTTGTCCTATAAACCTTGTCCTATAAACCGTTCCCTCACCTGCAGAAGCACAGGGGGTTGCTCTCGCGGCCAGGACTGGCTAGAGCAGTTCACACGGCCAGGTGTGAGCGGTTCACACGGCAAGGCGCCTGGCAAAACTAGGCCCCCTCCCACCAGAGACGTCTCCTTCTGGGGCACGAGCTGAGCTCCACGTTCAGGACCAGTCTGGGGGCTTTTTCTTCCCCTTGGCTTAAAGCCAGGGCCTTCTCTCCAAAGGGCATCAGGCCTCCCTCCACATGACCTTCCCTTGCCCTTCCAGCCCAGGCTACATCCCATGATGCGATTTACGGCAAACACGCTGAAACACTGGCCAGGACCAAACGGACCAAGCTAAACTCCTAATTTATGCGCATGTTGACGTTTTGGGCAAAAGAAATGCACTGCGCACACTTCATTTTATGTCATAGGTGGGTTTATGCCATGGATTGTCTCTGTCACTATGGATGCAAATGAAGCTGAAAAAGCTTTGCCCAGCTCAGTCATCCCTTCCCAGATGCCCTGTGTGTCGGGAGTGTTGGCTGTGCAGCCAGCAATGGCGCCAAAGAAGAAGGGCAGACCTGGCTGAGAAGCTGCTTCTGCCTTCAGGGGGTGTGACTTCTCCAGATTGGAACCCCAGGGGAGCCACTGGTTCCAAACACAGAGCAGACACCCCTTTGTCCCCCCCCCCCCCGCATCAGGAATGGACGGTGGCCCCAAGATGTGGTGAATGGAGGGCCCTTGGCAGGACTGTATTAACCCAGGGCTGGGCCACGAGGGTCCTTTTCAAGTGGTGGGTCTCTGCTGAGGAATCGGAGGGAGAGCAATTGCCCTCTTCATCCAGGCATAGCCTCCTTCCCAGCAGCTCATGGCTGAGGTCCTCCTCCTCCTCCTCGCTCTTTTCCAAATAGAAGCTCCTTTAGGGCAAGGACCCCTTTCCTCCCGTGTTGTTTGCTATGTAAAGTAGTTTTTGTGCATTTTGGGTTGGGTGGAAAAGCGAGCTATAAATAGCCTCCATCCTAGTGCTTCATCATAATGCACAATCCTCCTGTGACATCACAATGCCGACTCAGCCAGAGGCTGCACAGGCCAGGCTCACTTCACTCACCTGGGAGACAGCTCAGGGGGAGGCCTCAAGGGGGTCTCCCCCAAGACTCACAGGGAGGGAGCCCCTGGTCGAGGCTTAGGGGCAGAGAACAGCCAATTCACGACCACAACAGACAGAGCCTGAGGTCCAGATTCTCCTTTAAAGACCAAGTTGGAGCTTTCGTGGCCGGACTGAAGGCGGAGGCCACGTGGAGGGAGGAGAGGAGGCGGCAGACGTGGAGCCGAGTGGTGGACGGGGAGAGGAGGCAAACCGCCCTTTGAGCTTGCAGAGTGGGGGGTGGAACGTGGCCCGATGCCGGCGGTTGGCCACGGTTGAAGCCCGCGGATGACGACTGGCGGACCTGGTGGAAGTCGGCTGGCGGAAGCTGGTGGATATCAGTGGACTGAAACCGGGGAGTGCGTGTGCGTGAATGAGTCCTGTCTGTGTGAATGGAGGGTGAATGTGTGAGTGAATGGGCTGGTCGACGCTGTCCCAGTGTCACCGGCTAGTGTGACTGTGATTTTCTGTCTTTGTGTGTGTGTGTCTGTGTGAATGGAGGGTGAATGTATGAGTTGAATGGGGGCTGGTCGACGCTTCGCAGGCGTGTGTGATTGTTTGTCTGTCTTTCTGTCTGTCTGTCTTTCCGTCTGTGTGTGTGTGTGTACGTGAATGTGGTCGAGGCAGATGGTGTGTGAATGGGATGGATGAAAGGAATAACCGGCGGATGTTCGCGGGTGGAAGCTGGTGGAAGTCGGCTAGCAGAAGCCAGGGATGACGCTCGAAGACTGAAGCTGGTGGATTTGCCAGGTCGACTTGCAGTCGCCTTCCACCCCCCACTCACCCCGTTTTTCTCTGGCTTCCTTCCAGGGACAGCGGACGTTGGCTGCTCAAGAACCCCCCGGACTTCCTGCTCGCTGGGCCTGCCTCGTCTCAGCCACGGATACAAAGGTCCTCTGGTTTTCCCAGGGGCAAATCTATTTGAAAGGGCGCCCATGGCACCCAATGAAAATGCGCCCCTAGGGGCACGCAACATCATGACGTCACATCGTGATGTCATGACATAGCACCCCACCCCTTCTAAGAGGCACGTTCTGTTTGCTGCTGCCGGCCCTTTAAGGCCAGCGGCAGCGAACAGAACCCGGCGCCCTGGCGCTTCCTTAAAGAGCCAGCACTCACGAACAGAACACGCTGCCATCCAGTGCCCCGCCCCCCTTGAGAAGCGGGAGAGGCGCCGGGTGGCAGCGCGTTCTCCTCACTCTGGCTGGCTCTTTAAGGCCAGCCAGAGCGAGGAGAATGCTGCGCAGGGCGTGGGCGGGAGCGGGCGGGCCGTGGGCGCCATTTTTGGGGGGGCGGGTGCCATGCGAATGGCGCCCCCTGCAAGATGACGCCCATGGCTCGTGCCACCCCCTGACACCCCCTAGAAACGCCCCTGGGTTTTCCAGATACCCTCTGTGGTCCTTCAGTCTCTTGGAGAGAAAAATAAAATATGCAAAGCACTGCTGGAGTTGTAAACTGTTGTTTTCGGTGTTTTTTTAAAGCCCATTGGGCACTGACTGCTTTGAGAAGCACCGTGTTTGGCCCTGACTGAAAGAGCCAAGCCTTTCTGATCGGTTTACTGAACGCAAGGCAGGCATTCTGTTGACCAGTCATCAGAAAAACAAGCATTTCTCCAGGGAACGGTTTCTCTGGTTCCTGTGATGGCATCTGCAGCTTTATTTCTGTGGCAAGTCCAAAAGAACTCACATTTCAGAGCTCTGAAAATAAGGGCAAAAACCAACCATTTCCATGACAGTATTGACATCGCAATATCACCTCACAGCACTGGTATCACCTCACTGACATGAAATGGCCAAACTGGAGCATGGTCCTTTCTCTCCATTCGAGTGGCTTCCCAGTCCAAGATGGCAGCCTTCGTTCCCTCACAGGCCTTCCTGTCTTGGCTTTCCAGGCTGCCTGAGGCCTGGTTACCCTGCCCACTTAGGGCTGGCAGGAGCCAAGCCACCCGCCTCTCTCTTGGCCAGCAACAGGCTTCAGTCACTTCCTCAGAGGCCAGCAAAAACCTGCTCCTATCCCAGGGGTATCGAACACAAGGCCCATGGGCTGAATGCGGCCCCTGGAAGCAATTTCTATGCCCCCCCCCATAATTCGTCTCTCCCAGCATGGTAATTGGGCTCCCTCATATCTTGAAATTATGAACAAGATTTGCACATTTTCTCCTCTGTCATTTACAGTTAATGAGTTTCTGGGTGAGAATGAAGTGCTTATTTCCGGCCGTTATTTGGTTAATGACATCAGTTCCTGCTTAATGATGCCACCTTTGGCCCTCAGGAGCCCCTTGAATGCTAGTCAGCCTACTACACCCCTGCCTGATCCCATGGCATGGCCTTGGTCAGCTGTGGCTGACAGGAATCCACCACCATAAGAACATAAGAAGAGCCCTGCTGGATCAGGCCAAAGGCCCATCTAGTCCAGCTTCCTGTATCTCACAGCTGGAAGGCTGCTCCGAGCCCCAGGGCGAGGCTGCAGGAGGAAGTCACTTGCTCCGTCTGCCTGGATTACTTCGCGGCCCCCGTGACCCTGGACTGCGGGCACAACTTGTTCTGCAAATGCCCGAGGCGGCTTACAAAGAAAGAACAAAGTGTCGGAAGGCGGTGAGATTTCCCAGGGGGAAGCAGCGTGGAAAGGGAGCCGCGGAGTGACAAGGCTCCGGGGCAGGTGAGGATCACTCCTGGGATGAATGCACTGTGTGTGTCCCTCCTAATGTCTCCTCTGTTGTTACTTAGTTGGGGGGATTAAGCATCAACCCCAACTATGTAACAGTGATTAAGGGTGATTAAGTTGGGGTGATTAAGCATCAACAACAGTAGGCCAGCAAAGCCCCAGTCTAGGAATGCTTTATGCAGACAGACTGTCTTAGGGCCATGTGCCCCACCCACACAGCTTGCTCAGGTCTGTCTCCAAGACCAAAAGCCCACGCTGAAAAACC
>JAJKFI010000187.1:49311-68755 GCA_029204185.1 Lerista edwardsae | reverse complement strand
TCCTGTCTCTTTTATTTCTCATTTCTTCTCCCTCAACTCTTCAAAAAACTTTTTCCTGGGTCTGAAGGCCTCAGCTGCAACAGAAGCTCCTGCCAACCCCAGGCACTTACATGCTGCTGAAGGAGTTCCCACTCCTTTCTTACTCAAGTGGCTCCCCCCCCGTGTGGATATTTTGAGATGTCATTGATAGAAGGGATTTTTCTGGTTCTTTTCTATTTCCAGTCCAATCGATATAAAATTTAAAGCAGCATGGTCTAATGTCTATTTTTATGGTCTCTGTACACAAAAAGCAAACAAGGGAGATTTCACACCCTGTCCAAAAACCACTCCTCTTTTAAAACGTCATGTAAACAGCTGAGAGTGCAATCCTACCCTGGAGTTAGGCTGGCACAGTTTGGCCAGCACAAGGGCCACCCTGAAGGATGTTTGGACCACTCTTGGAGTCAGGTAAGATGGTGCACGACTGAGCGTGGTCCAATGTGATATTTACTTATACACTTCTGAACTTCCTTAATTTTGCTCCATCACCATCAGATCTGAAATTTAACTGAAGATGCAATCCTAAAATGAGTTAGACCAGCATAAGCTAAGCCAGCAAAGTTTGGCCAGCACAAGGGACACCGTAAAGGATGTTTGGACCACTCTCGAAGTCAGAGAGGCCAGCACACAGATGTGAGCCATCCTCCCTGACTCTGAGAGTGGTCCAAACACGCTTTATGCTGGCCCTTGTGCTGGCCAAACTTTGCTGCCTTACTTTATGCCGGCCTAACTTCAGTTTAGGATTGCGCTCTGAGGGTGCAATCTTAACCAACTTTCCAACACCGACATAGCTGTGCCAATGAGGCATGTGTTGCATCCTGCAGTTAGGGAGCAGTCACGGAGGCCTCCTCAAGGTAAGGGAATATATCCCTTTATCCTTTGATGTCACCCCTCAATGGATGTCACCAGGTACTCTCACACCCCACAAGATTCCTAGCAACGTGCTTGAACCTGCGCTCCAAATGGCTCCTATTCCACACTGCAAGTTTATAGGATCTCTCTCCACGTGAGTAATTTGAAGTAAAATGAGTGTTTGGCTAGCAAGGAAAGTTTTTCCATACTCCGAGGATGTATAGGGTTGCTCCCTTGTGTGGGTTCTTTGATGTATAGTCAGGTTTCTGCTCTCACTGAAACTCTTTCCACACTCCAAGCATTTCTTTTTTTTTTTTAAAGTCATTTTTTTATTTCTACTATATAGTTATGGGACAGGGAAGTGGATGTACATAGGTTGAGGGGAACAAAGATTACACAATAGTTAAATAATGGAGGGTTACAGCTATTAATTATAATCAGCTAAAATATCTTTCTTCTACAAATGTCAGTCATCAATCTTACAGCCTCATGTATTTCTTAAAATCTTACAGTACAATTAAAGTATAATCTCAGTAGCATGTACTGTCTTTTATATTCAGTTGCTTATTGATCTCTTATATCTTAAAATGTCATTAAAAAATTAAAGGTAACGATATCAATTAAAGTATAGTCTTAATAACATGTATACATAATCTCTTTCAATTGCTTACTTATATCTTATTCCCAATCTTACAGTTTCATTTAAGCCTGTTTAGACCAGTCATAGAGTAATTCATACTATCAGCATATCATTATCTTAATTTTATCTTTTTATTTGGAAATACATCGATTTCTGTCCCTTACTGGCTTGTTCTCTTTTCATCCTATCTTCGCTGCGTCTCAAAATTATTTCCTCTTATAACAAACACATACAGAAAAAGAAACAATAGCTGCAGAGTACATAAACAGGGAGCAATTACAACTCATAATAATCTAGAATGTCCTACAAATTTCTATCACCAATAAGGTCTTTATAAATTTCTAAAATCAAATGGTTCAGTTAAATATATAGTCTCAATGAAGTGTGTACAGTATCTCCTTAGATTTAATTACATTCTTATATCTCTTTTATCTTACTATTTCATTAAATTATTTAAAAAGCCAGTTTGGTTCAGTCATAGAATAATTCCTAATATCTTCATGTCTTGCCTTAATTTTTGTATATATATTTTTATAGCAATACATCTATTCCTCCCCTCTCTGGCTTCTTATCTCTCATCTTATATTTGTAAATTCAAAATAATTTCTTCCCTTGAAAAACGTACACTCCTCCATTAGTCTAACATTTAACTGTGGCATTAATCAATATTTGTTATAATAAATTCAAAAGTCTACACCGTACTAAAATATTCTAATCTAAGTAGGATTATATATCTTTATTATATAGTGTCTCATCCTATCAACTGTATTCATTTTCCATTACAAACCACCATTTTTATTTTATTAATCAAATATTTCTATCATCAAATTTATCCATATTTCTCAATATTTCTTTAGCCAGCCTCTTAGAATTCAATATTAATATAATCTAATTAAAATTATTCCAACACTTCTTTCCTTCTGACGGTCTGAAATCCTTCCGTCTAAGTGTTCAAAACGCCAGCAGACTCTCCCTTTGTTAAGCTTCCTTGGTTCGACGCCATCTTCTCAAATTATTTATGTCCAGCAGGGTGAATCTCCTAGTTCCTTCTCAATAAATCTTCACCGCAATAAATGACTCATTTAAATACACGCTCAGGATTTGCTTTATAGTTCATCTCTCGATAAGCTTAAGGTTTAACATGCAAGTTCCTTCGTTCTTATAAACTGTGTCAGCCGCTCAAACCTCCATTTTGAAGAATAGGAAGAAAAATATATTCCCCACAGTTGTATCTCTTTGTTAGACTTTCTTGATTCGACGTCATCTTCTAAAATTATTTATGTCCAAAGGGGTGAGTCTCCGGGTTCCTGTTCCTTCAATAAACCTTCACCGCAATAAATGATTCATTTAAAGGCATGCTCTGCGTTTGACAGGCTTGAAGTTCAAAATGCAGATTTCTTCACTTTTACAAATAGCATCAGCTGCTCAAACCCCCATTTTAAAAAAATAGAAGAAAAAGAAAAACAAGAATTCCCAACAGTTGAAATTAAATCCGTAGGTGGTTTTGATAAAACGATGGTAAAACATTAACAGAACTTATCATACAAAGTTGCAGTTCAGATAAAATCCCAATTCTTTAAAAAAACATTCTCATTTTGGCCCTTCTGAATCTATTGCAGCTAGTTCTTATCTCATATGAAGCAACTCACTCTCCTCCATTTATCTTACAGTCAGTAAATTATCTTGGTTGACATTCATAATTAGTTTTCCAGTACTTTTTTTTCCCTCCTCCTCCTCCGAATTCCTCCTGCACATTCATTCTTGTCTCTGCAGCGGGGGGTCTGCTACTGAGTTTAACTTAACAGTTCTTGAACATCTTCAACGCTTCCTGTGGTGTCTTTCTCCACAGCTATCAGCACTGTGCTGGCATAACTAGTTATGGCTCCGGCTTCTTTTTCCTCCCCGCGTCCAGACTGCCAGACACTCCAAGCATTTCTATAGTTCTCACCAATGTGGTTTCTTTGGTGCATAGTCAATCTATCGCTGCGATTGAAACTCTTTCCACACTCCAAGCATTTATACGGCTTCTCCCCTGTGTGGCTCCTTTGATGTACAGCAAGGCTGTATCTCCAACTGAAGCTCCTTCCACACACCAAGCACTGATACGGTTTCTCCCCTGTGTGGGTTCTTCGGTGCAAAGTCAGGCTTGAGCTCGCACTGAAACTCTTTCCACAATCCAAGCACAGATATGGTTTACTCCCTGAGTGTGATCTTTGATGCACAGTCAGGTGTGCGATCTGACGGAAGTTCTTTCCACATTCTAAGCACTGATATGGTTTCTCCCCTGTGTGGATTCGTTGATGTATAGTCAGACTTTTGCTATTAATGAAGCCTTTTCCACACTCCAAGCACTGATATGGTTTCTCTCCCGTGTGGGTACTTTGATGCCGAATCAGACATGTGCTCTGACTGAAGCTCTTTCCACACTCCAAGCATTTATATGGTTTCTCCACAGTGTGGGTTCTTTGGTGCAGAGTGAGACGCGAACTCGTATTGAAGCTTTTTCCACACTCCAAGCATTTATATGGTTTCTCCCCAGTGTGGGTTCTGCGATGCGCAGTCAGGCTACTGCTGTGACTGAAGCTGTTTCCACACTCCAAGCATGTATATGGTTTTTCCCCAGTGTGGGTTCTTTGATGCACAATCAGGCTACTGCTGTCACTGTAGCTTTTTCCACACTCCAAGCATGCAAACAGTTTTGCCCCTGTAGGAGCTCTTTGATGCAAAGTCAAGTGTGAGCTCCCACTGTAGCTTTTTCCACACTCCAAGCCTTCCTGTGGTTTCTCGCCTGTGTGGGTTCTTTGATGCACATTTAGGGTTCCCCTCAAACTGAAACTCTTTCCACACTCCAGACATTTGTATGGTTTCTCCCGTGAGTGGATTCTTTGAAGCACAGTCAGTTTTGTACTCTTGCTGAAACTCTTTCCATACTCCAAGCACGGATATTGTTTCTCCCTTGTGTGTCTTCTTAGATGCAGAGTGAGACTCCACCTTCGAATGAAGCTTTTTCCACATTCTAGACATATATATGGTTTCTCCCCTGTGTGTCTTCTTCGATGCACAGTTAGATCTGACCTCTGCAAGAAGCTCTTACCACACTCAAAGCATTTATACGGCTTTTCCCTTGTATGTGCTCTTTGATGCACAGACAATGCTGATCTCTGACTGAAGCTCTTTCCACAGTCCGGACATTTGTACGGTTTCTCCCCTGTGTGTGTCCTTCGATGCACAGTCAAGCTTTTCCTATCACTGTAGCTTTTTCCACACTCTAAGCACTTATACAGTTTCTCCTTTGTGTGTGTATTTTGATGCACAGTCAGTCTTGTGCTCTCACTGAAACTCTTTCCACACTCCAAGCATTTATACGGCTTCTCCCCTGTGTGCGTTCTTTGATGCAGAGTGAGATACGACCTTCGACCGAAGCTTTTTCCACACTCCAAGCATGTATATGGTTTCTCCCCTGTGTGGGTTCTCTGATGGTGAGTTAAGGTTCCCCTCAAACTAAATCTCTTTCCACATTCCAGGCACTGATATGGTTTCTCTCCTGTGTGGGTCCTTTGATGCACAGTCAGATGTGTGCCTTGCCTGAAGCTCTTTCCACACTCCAGGCATTTAAATGGCTTCTCCCCTGTGTGGGTTCTTTGATGCACCGTCAGGCTTTGTTTATTTCTGTAGCTCTTTCCACACTCAGAGCACAGATATTGTTTCTGTCCTGTGTGAGTTGTTCTCTGCGTCGTATGTTCTGATTTACTGCTGAACGCCTTTGCAGGTTGAGTGCATTTTTCCTCTGTCTTTCCTGCTTCATTTTCGGGATCGACTGGGATTCCACTGCCAAGCCTGCCACGATGAGTATCAGATTTATTTCTCCATTTCTCTTCCTGGTTTCCCTCCGGCTTCTTTGATGTGTCCTGATGTGCCGCTTTCTCCATTGTGTGTATCTTTTGGGGGGAAGTAAGGTGTGTGCTTGTACCGAAGCTCTTACTCCACTCAGAGCAGCTTAGTGATTTCTCCCCTGTGTGGACCTTGCTCTGTTCATTACTGTTGCATTTCCAATCCAGTTTTTCCACTTGCAAAGAGTATTCATTCCTTCTGTTCCCTTTGGGATGTTCCTGTTGGACTTGGGTTTCAAGGAAGTCATAACTCTGACAAGCAACAGATTTAGATTTAGTCCTGCAAACATAGGCTAAGCTTCCCTCCTGCCTTTCAGATCCCTCTGGGTCTCGAAACATCACTTCCTGTATGTCAAGAATGGTTGTTTCTGGGGACACCCCGTGTGGTTCCCTCTGACTCTCATCTCTTCTGTTACTTCCTGGAACAGAAAGAGAATCTCAGTTGCGGTTAAACAGATGGAAACTCTAAAGTCAGAGAGACGTGATGCAATGAAGGACAGTGTGCCTATATCTTTAACCACTGTACAGAAGAGGGAGGTTTTGCAGGTGCAGCTCAGCTTGAGAAGGTTTTAAAAAGCGCCTAAAATTCCCTTTTCTCTTCAATGTTCAAAAGTATAGGCACTTTGCCGTGGGGAGGCTCCAGCCTCCTGGACACTGTGCTAGGATTTGGCGCAGGTCCGTTGGCCTCGCCAATCCAGCACAGTGTTGAATTGCGCTATTAATTGATAAAGATCAATAAGTAACCAGTTGCAGATGGCATCCACCCAAGAGGAACTGAAAAATGAAGTTGCTGATCTCATAACTATCATATGCAACTTGTCCCTTAAAACTGTGCCAGAGAATTGGAGGCTAGCCAATGTCAGGCCAATCTTAGGATTGCCAATCTCAATGTATGTACAAGGGCAAATTAATGCACGCTGAGTAGAAAATCAAAAATTCACATATAGGTATACGCACACAGGGCTCTGAGCTTTCTGGGATGGATCACAAGAGAGATATTGGGGTGCTAGTGGACAAATTGATGAAAATGTCGACCCAGTGTGCGGCGAAAGTGAAAAAGGCCAACTCCATGCTCAGGATAATTAAAAAGGGGATTGAGAATAAAACAGCTGATATTGTATTGCCATTGCACAAAGCGGTGGTAAGGCAGCGTCTGAAGCACTGCGTACAGTTCTGGTTTCCACATCTCAATAAGGACATAGTGGAATTAGAAAAGTACAGAAGAGAGGAACCAAAATGATTACTGGACTGAGGCACTTCCCTTATAAGGAAAGGTTACAGCATTTGGGTCTCTTCAGTCTAGAAAGAAGGCACCCGAGGGGGGACATGATTGAGATGTTCAAAGTATGCAAGGGGTGGATAGAGTGGCTAGGAAGATCTTTTCCCTCTCTCAGAACCAGGAGACAACCACTAAAAGTGAGCAGTTGCTGTTGGCAGAGTCTGAACAGATAAAATACTTTTTAACCCAGCGGGTAATTAATCTGTGGAACTCCTTGCCACAGGATGCGGCAATGGCATCTGGCTTGGATGCCTTTAAAAGGGGATTGGACAGAATAGAGGGAGTCTCTTTTCCCTGTCACACATTACCAGAACCAGGGGACCTCCAAGGCTCTGGCAGGCATTCTTAGGGCGCAATCCTATGCAGTGCCAGAATGGCGAGGCCGACTTGGCAGCGCCGTATCCAACGCTGCATAGGAGAGGCTGGAGCCCCCCCCCACATTCGCTCCCTTATTGTAGGGGAGGCTCCACTCTCCCCTACATGCTCCTCGGATCTGTGCTTGCTAAAGAGCGGGCGCTGATCCGAAGAGACCACACGGCCCGAATCGGGTCCTCGCGGCCTTGTGGACGGGCTTAGGACGTGGCCGTATGGCCACCTCCCAAGCCTGCCCACGTCCTGCCTCCCTCCCGCTCACCAATCCTCATTCCGATATGGGACAGAGCCTCCCTCGTGCTGACTGGCTTTCTGTGAGGACCACTCTCACAGTGCAGTCCTATATCCCCCTTAGCGCCCTCTGGGCTGAAGCCACGGCTGTGTGAAGCAGTCCTGCGCATGAGCAAATTACCTGCCAATTTCTCTTCTTCCTGGAGATGCTGGGAAAACGCCCTCTCCCCTTCTTCCAGCTGAGAAATGATGGCAGGTTTGGGAAACTCCTCTGTGAAAGAAAATGCAGATGAGTTACTTATTACTACAAACTATCACAGATTTCCCTGTCATGGATCACTGCCTTGTTGTGGCGAAGGGGCTTGAGGAGCTCAATGAAGCTGTGAGCTATGCCATGTAGGGTCACCCAAGATGGACAGGTCATAGTAGAGAGTTCTGACTAAACGTGATCCGCTGGAGAAGGAAATGGCAACCCACTCCAGTACTCTTGCCAAGAAAACCCCATGGATTACAGTACAAAAAGGCTAAACGATATGACACTGGAAGATGAGCCCCTCATGTCGGAAGGTGTCCATTATGCTACTGGGGAAGAGCAGAACACGAGTACTAGTAGCTCCAGAAACAGTGGAGTAGCTGGGCCAAAACCGCAAGGAAGCTCAGCTGTGGATGTGTCTGGAAGTGAAAGGAAAGTGCGATGCTGCAAAGAACAATACTGCGTAGGAACCTGGAACGTCAGATCTATGAATCAAGGTAAGCTAGATGTGGTCACACGTGAGATGTCAAGGCTGAACATCGACATCATGGGAGTTAGTGAACTAAAATGGACAGGAATGGGAGAATTTAATTCAGATGACCATTGTGGGCAGGAATCCCTTAGAAGAAATGGAGTAGCCTTCATAGTGAACAAGAGAGTGGGAACAGCAGTACTGGGGTATAACCTCAAAAATGACAGAAAGATTTCCATTTGGATCCAAGGCAAACCTTTCAACATCACAGTAATCTAAGTCTCTGCCCCAAACACTTATGCTGAAGAGGAAGAAGTTGACAGTTTCTATGAAGACCTACAACACCTTCTAGAATTAACACCAAAAAAAGATATCCTTCTCATCATAGGGGATTGGAATGCTAAAGTAGGCAGTCAAGAGGTAATAGGAGTAACAGGCAAAGTTTGGTCTTGGAGTACAAAATGAAGCAGAGCAAAGACTGATAGAGTTCTGTCAGGAGAACATATTAGTCATAGCAAACACCCTTTTCCAGCAACACAAACGGCAACTGTACACATGGATTTCACCAGATGGTCCACATAGAAATCAGATTGATTACATTCTTTGCAGCCAAAGACGGAAAAGTTCTATACAGGCAGTAAAAACAAGACCTGGAGCTGACTGTGGCTCAGATCATGAGCTTCTTATTGCAAAATTCAGGCTTAAACTTAAAAAAGTAGGGAAAAACACTAGGCCCTCCATGTATGACCTATACTAAATCAGATCCCATACGAATATACAGTGGAGGTGACAAATAGATTTAGGGGCATAGATTTGGTAGACAGAGTGCCTGAAGAACTTTGGATGGAGGTCTGTAACACTGTACAGGAGGCAGCAACTAAAACCATCCCAAAGAGAAAGAAATGCAAGAAGGCAAAGTGGCTGTCTGACGAGGCTTTACAAATAGCTGAGGAAAGAAGGGAAGCCAAAAGCAAGGGAGAAAGGGAAAGATATACCCAACTGAATGCAGATTTCCAGAGAACAGCAAGGAGAGATAGGAAAGCCTTCCTAAATGAGCAAAGAAATAGAGGAAAACAATAGAATGGGAAAGACTAGAGATCTTTTCAAGAAAATTGGAGATGTCAAAGGACAATTTCATGCTAAGGTAAGCACAATAAAGGACAAGAATGGCAAGGATCTAACCGAAGCAGATGAGATTAAGAAGAGGTGGCAAGAATACACAGAGGAACTCTATAAGGCCGATCTAAATCTTCCTGATAACCACAATGGTGAGGTCACTGAGCTCGAACCTGACATCCTGGAGAGTGAAGTCAAGTGGGCTTTAGAAAGCATCACTAACAACAAAGCTAGAGGAGGTGACAGCATTCCAGCTGAGTTACTCAAAATCTTAAAAGATGATGCTGTCAAAGTGCTGCACTCCATATGCCAGCAAATTTGGAAAACCCAACAGTGGCCACAAGACTGGAAAAGATCAGTTTACATTCCAATCCCAAAGAAGGGCAATGCCAAAGATTGTTCGAACTACCACACCATTGCACACATTTCACATGCTAGCAAGGTGATGCTCAAAATCCTACAAGCTAGGCTTCAGCAATATGTGAACTACCAGATGTACAAGCTGGTTTCCGAAGAGGCAGAGGAACTAGAGATCAAATTGCCAAATTCAGAAAAACATCTACTTCTGCTTAGGCCTAATCCACCAGGGCTCTTCTTATGTTCTTATGTTAAGCCCTCAGACCCCAAATAGAAGATGCAAACAGTGGGAACTCTCACCAATAACAGGCTGCAGACACAACCACCTGGTTCCCCAGGTATCGGTCAGGCTTATGTGAGCTGAAACTCACTGCTCAGAACACCTGGAATGAATCGCGAGTTGGGAATCCACTTGGGATGGTGAAAAGCAGCATGTGGCTTTAATCCACCTCGCAGCTCATGAAAAGCAAACCTCAACCAGCGAGCCTAAAATTCCTCTTTCCCTTCTCCTTCCAACAAGTCTTCCAATTTTTCCAAACAAGGGAAGGTATCAAGATCTGGGCGTGAAGGAAAACGATGAGAAGGATGGCTCCTGTTGGGGTTCCTTTGCTTGGTTCCATTGCCAAGGGCACAAGTTCCAGCCCCACACTCCCCATTTCAGTGGGGCAAGCCCAACAGTGAGAAACGAGAAGTGGGGCAACTCCAGCCTTTGGCTCCCACACGCAGAGAGGAAGGGCGTCCTTACCCAGAGAGGCCACCATCCCATAATTCTCCAGCATGACGTCCCTGTACAGGGCCTTCTGGCCCGGATCCAGCAGAGCCCACTCCTCCGCCGTGAAGCGCACAACCACCTCCTCAAAGGACACCGGACCCTGCAAGGGGGAAACAGTCATTACTAATAATGTTCCTCTAACTCATCCCTTTTGACTTAAAGCTCCGTGCTCTTTTCTCACAGGCTCAAAAGAGAAATTAAGTTGGCAGCCACGGAGTGTTTTCCTCCAGTATATTTTGCACATATAATCGGTTGCCTGAGTTCCTTCTAGCTGTCCCGTGCTAAATGGGCACTTTTTTCAGTTGGTGCTCCTCTTATATTTAGCAGGGGGAGAGTAACTGTCCCTCTTCACTCCAGCACGATGTCTTTTCTAGCGGCTGCTGCTGGGGGTGGTCTGCCTTTTTTTTAGATTGTGAGCCCTTTTGGGATAGGGAGCCAAATAACTTTATTTTTTTGCCTGTAAACTTTTTGTTGAAAAGCAGTATATAAATACTGTTTGCTTGCTTGCTTCTTTTTTCTGATGAAAAATGCCCTGTACAGTTCAGGATTGCGCTCTGGGAGGCAGGACGACATCCCCCTCCTTGCAAAGTGGTCTAGGAAACGCTGGCAGAGTCGCTGCATGTTCAGTCCCCTGTAAGCACCCAGAATGCCGTTTGACCTTCTTTTCAATTATTTGGTCATTTTATCCATCTATTCAGCTGCCACTCCCAAAATCCTTGAAATATGCTTATGGTCAAGGGAGGGGAGCGGAAGTTGCAGACGGAGCCAAGAGGGAGAATCTCTAGAGCCAGCAGGGGCAAGCAGCCCCCCCCCCCCCCGCCCCCCCCCAGACCTAATCCACAGACCGGAGGGCTGGATCAGGAGGCCCAGATGTGACCGCCTGGAAAGACAGGGGCCAACCTGGACCTCGCAAAGGAGCATCTCAAAAGCTGACCTTCCTTCCTAGGCCTGTCATGGTCTTGTCTCGGTGGCAACATTCGCTCTGCACATGCTCTATGCTTCCGTTTCCTGGATTTGTAGCTGTTTGTTGCTCTGGGCTCAGATGCAGCCAAGTCAGAACCACAGCAGGTCTTCAGCCACCTTCTCTTGCGCTCACACACACACACAAACACACACACACAAACTTCTTACAGCACCAGATAAAATGGATTCTTTCCGGGCCTGTGCGAAGGAATGAGGCATCCGTTCTGCTTCCATCACATTGCCCTGGTGATCCGCCCCTTACCTGAGCAGGCTGCAGAGTGCCGGATTCCGCTCCATGCCAAAGAGGAGACCACCTAGAACATGGGCCCAACGCCATCCCACTACCTGCGAGGAGACAAGCACGAGGGGAAGACTTTAACCCTTCACAACATTTTCCAACTTCACCTCCAGCTGCCATTTGACACTGTTTTCCTATTTCCTCCATTCTGCAACACTCCTTGAGTCAGCACAAGTAACTGGGGCCGGCCTAACTCCAGATTAGAATTGCACCCTCAGCAAACAGGTTGGACTGTGAATTTCATTGTCCGCAGTTTTCGGCCTCTGCAGAGGTTCCGGGAAGGGGACCCCTGCAGATGCCAAGGACTGATCTGACATTGCTGGCTCCTACTAACCAGTGCCAACGTATCCCAGAAAAGAGGGGAGTTTCCATTGGGTGAAGGGTCCCCATTCAGGCAACACCCTCTGGGCTGAAGCCACGGCTGTGTGAAGCAGGCCTGCACATGAGCAAATTACCTGCCAATTCCTCTTCTTCCTCCTGGAGATGCTGGGAAAACGCCCACTCCCCTTCTTCCAGCTGAGAAATGATGGCAGGTTTGGGAAACTCCTCTGCGAAAGAAAATGGAGATGAGTTACTTATTACTACAAACTATCCCAGATTTCCTAACTCAACAACTTATTCTAGCTCCCACCCCCAAGCCCTCAGACCACGAATAGAAGATGCAAACAGTGGGAACTCTCACCAATAACAGGCTGCAGACACCACCGCCTGGTTCCCCAGGTATCGGTCAGGTTTATGTGAGCTGAAACTCACTGCTCAGAACACCTGGAATGAATCACGAGTTGCAGAGACGTTCGCAGTGGGGATCACAGCACTACGTTTTGCAAGCAGCCGTTCCCCCTTCTCTTCGGAGCCATTCCCAGAGGCTACCACAAAGCAGAGGCTATACTGGCTAAGAATGGCTCCAGAGGGGGAGCCGGTGCTTGCAAAAGGTAGTGCTGTGACCCCCCCTCTATGTATGCCTCTGCTAGCTGGGGATCCACTTGTTGCTGCAATCCACCTCTCAGCACATGAGAAGCAAACCTTAGCCGGTAAGCCTAAAATTCCCCCTTTCTCTCCTCCTCCTACGGCAATTCCCTCTCAGCAAAGAGACTGGGAATTCCGGCAAGCAAGGAAAGGATGTGCCCCCCCTCCTGCCATTGCTGCTGTTTGGCAGGCGTAAATCCGAGTAGCACAGTGGGGAGGCTGGTGCCTCCCCTACGGTAAGGGCATGAACGTGCCTTTGCCACAGAGAGGCTCCAGTCTCCCCAATACCGGATTTGCTGCCAGCCCACCAGCCTCGCTAACCCAGCACAGTATAGGATTGTGCTCTCAGAGGCAGGGAGGATGACGCACGCACTTTACGTCACTTTACACCAAGACACCCATTGCAGCCCCTTCACTGACAAGGGTGTAAAATGTTTTCCTGAACAAACGAAAACAAGAGATGGCTAACTCATGTTGTGGTTCCTTTACTTGGCTGTGTAGCTGAGGAAACAAGTTCCAGCCCCATATGCCTCCCTTCTATGGTGCAAGCCTGACAGTGAGGCACAAGAAGTGGGGCAATTCCAGCCTTTGGCTCCCACCCACAGAGAGGAAGGGCGTCCTTACCCAGAGAGGCCGCCATCCCATAATTCTCCAGCATGACGTCCCTGTACAGGGTCTCTTGGCCTGGATCCAGCAGAGCCCACTCCTCCATTGTGAAGTGCACACACACCAGCTCCTGCGAGAAGGAAACAATCTCACTAATAGTGTCCCTCTAACCCCTCTCTTTTGACGTAAAGCCTCCTGTTGTTTTCTCACAGGCTGTAAAGAGAAACTAAGGAGGCAGCAAGGGAGCTGGACATGTGGGTTAAACTGCTGCTGCTGGGCTTTCTGACCGGAAGGTTGGCAGTTCGAGACCATGCGATGGAGTGAGCTCCTGTTGCTTGTCCCAGCTCCTGCCAACCTAGCAGTTCGAAAGCATGTAAAAATGCGAGTAGATAAATAGGGACCACTTCGGTGGGAAGGGAACGGCATTCCATGCACTACAGCGTATAGTCGTGCCGGTCACATGACCATGAAAGCTTGTCCTCGGACAAAACGCCGGCTCTACAGGCTTAGAAACGGAGATGAGCACCGCCCCCTACAGTCGGTCAGGACTAGACCATTCAGTCGTGGGGAAACCTTTACCTTTTTAATGGAGTTGGATCCAAGAGGGGGTTGCCCCAGGGGCCAGCAGGGGCAAGCAGCCACACTGGCATCCCCACAGACCTGGCAGTCCTTCCGCCCAAGTGAGGGCTGGCTTAGGAGGCTCAGGTGTGACTCCTTGGAAAGACGGGGGCCAACTTGGACCGTCCTTCCTGGCCCTCGTCTTCCCGGGCTTTTCATGGCCTTGCCTTGTTGGCAACGTTTGTTGTTCTACACATGCTGTGAGCTTGAAAGCAATTTGTATGTTGCTCTGGGCTGAGATGCTCTCAATAAAAGGTCTATCTGGAAATGGAGGGCAGCAGGCATTTTCTCAGAGCACAATTCTAACCTGGAGTTAGGCCAGCAAAGTTTGACCAGCACAAGGGACACTGTAAAGTATGTTTAGACCACTCTTGGAGTCAGAGAGGCCAGCACACAGACGTGCGCCATCCTCCCTGACTCAGAGAGTGCTCCAAATGTACTTTATGGTAGCCCTTGTGCCAGCCCAATTGCGCTCTGAGACGGTCAGAATTCAGTCACCCTCTCTCTCTCTCTTTCTTTCTCTCTCTCTCTCTCTCACAAGGACGTGCACACAAACATACTTCTAACAGCACCAGATAAAATTGATTCTTTCAAGGCCTGTGAGAAAGAATGAGGCATTTGTGCTGCCTCTTCAAAATCGCCCTGGGGATCTGCCCCCTTACTTGAGCAGGCTGAACAGTGGCCAATTCTGCTCCATGCCAAAGAGGAGACTACCTAGACCGTGGCCCCAACACCATCCCACTGCAGGTGAAGACAGAAGACTTTAACCCTTTGCTGCATTCTGCTGGTTCTGATCAAATACTCACATGGGGTGAGCCCCACACATCTTGGCCCCATTTCCTCCACTTCTTCCTTCTGCCACTTGGTCCTTGTTTCTTCCCTTCTCTGCAGATGCCGTCCCCCGCCTCCCCTCCTTGAAATCTCCTTGCAAGGAAGCATTTCCTTCAAAGCCTTTCCAGGCCCACAAAGACCCACCTTTCCTGGGGTATTTTCTGCCTCAGGGCGCAATCCTAACCAACCTGCCTGCACCCAGGTAAGGGCAGTGCAGCTTCAAGGGAAGGAAACGAACATTCCCTAAGCTTGAGGAGGCCTCTGTGATTCCCCCCCCCCCCAAAAAAAAACTGCAGGAAGCAGCACCTGCCCCATTGGCACAGCTACGTCAGTGCTGGAAAATGGGTTAGAACTGCGCCCTCAGTTGCATCCGCCTGCTGCTATTCTTGGACAAAGCCCAGGCCCTGAGCTTGCTGGGCGGGGGGGGGGAGCCTCAACCCACTTCCTCCTCCTTCTGCAGAGATCAGCCCTGGTTCTTCTGGATCAGGCTCAGCCTCTTGGCAGTGGCAAAATCCGGTCCTTTCCTTGCCATTTTTATTCCACCCGCCTCTCTTAAAACCCAGAGCAAAGAACTTTATGCAATGCAACTGTTAATCCAGGAAACAATACTGAAGATGACATCTCATTAACAACCCAGTTGAAAACCCCTCAGCCCAGGACAGTGAGATGCTTCCACATCTCCAACGTTCTTCTCCAGGGTCCCTCCGACATCCAGCTGTTGCCTGCATCGGCCTCAGTGACGACCGGCCCCTCCTGGCCCTCCTTGTTCCGGCTCTTACACTGTCCCGGTCAAAGCCCCCCCCCCGCCCCAATAGAAAAGAGCAGACCCAAATCTTAGCATGCAAAAAGGGGGGAGGATCGCTGCAATTCCTCTTCGCTTACAGCCTGCCCGTCTCCGCCCACCCGGGGGCTTCTCTCCCACCGCTACCTGTACTGTTCTTTGCCGTCCACCAGCACCCCGGGGACACACCCCCCCGGCCCCAGCAGGCCTCGGACTCACCAGAGCGGGCTGCTGACCCCAAACACGCTGGAGGAGGCAGAGGAAGGGGCGGAGCAGAAAATGAATGACCCCTCCTCGCTTCCCCCTTCGCTCCTCTAGGAAACCGGAGTCGCTTCTGTTAACCCTCAAAGAGCCTGCAGGCAAGAAGGGCGTCTCTTTGCAGGGGATCCGAGCCTCGAAGTGACGTCATCCCCTCCTCCTCCTCAGACCCTGCGAGCTTCTTCTCTCCCCCGGGCTGCAAGTGGCCTGCTCGGACCGCAGCTCTTCCCGGGGTCTCTTTCCCCCCCCCCCCAGCCAAACATCCTGTCTCGGAGTCCAGGGAGCGGGAGATGCTCTTTGCAGGACATCTCGTGGGCATCCCGAAGGGGTCACAGGCGCTGGTGGACCAGGACGAGGACCGGACTAGGACCAGAGCCAGCCTTAAGGGCTGCAGGACCCAATTGGGAACAGTTCTACACCCTCCCTACGCAAGTAACTAATTGTCACAACTATTATTAATAACGTTATTAAGAACTTATAAACATAGACATGAAACATAACGTACGAACTTATACACAGCAATGTCCCAACATACAGCAGGGGTTTTATCTCTGTTATCATCACCACCAGTTAGCTGCAATTAACTTGGGTGCCTCCCAGTCCAAAATGCACTGCAACAGGGAAGCCAAGAAAATAAAAGTCCCGGCATCCCCAGGTATCCACAGAGATTAATTTGTACCTCACCTTCCTGCCCCATATTAGGGGCAGCTTACAATAAACTAAAAGAATTCAGAATAAAATTAAAACAATAACAAATAATTAAAAGCAGCAGACTCCAATGGACTATGCCATTAAAATGACAGATGAAAAATGACAGATGAAAATGACATTAAACTGGCAGCCCAGCATGTCAGCAATTCAGTAGGCTACTTCAGAGTACCGGGTGCAAGGGAGTTGCAACAGGATCCAAGCGTCTTGTTGTCTCATGCCTCCCTGGGGCACCTGGTGGGCTGTTGTGAGATACAAGAAGCTGGACTAGATGGGCCCTTGGCCTGATCCAGCAGGGCTCTTCTTATGTTCTTGTGTTTTAGTGGTTAAAATATCTGAATAAAAGCAAAGAACTCTGCTTTTTGGTGTTTAAGATATTTTCCAGAACTAGAATAGGCTACTTTTCCAATTAGAAACATTGCTGTGGCTGGACCACCTGACACTGTATCACCTGTATATCATCTACCGAGTACACTTTTAAAGCATTCAAAATTAATAACAATGAGAATGTGGATTAAGAATGTAGAATAAAAACACATAACACCACCATTTGCTATGTTAACCAAGAAATTTTGGGGAAAATATCAGCCCCCCCAAACGCTGCATCCCTAATGCAAGGGTCAAATCAGAGGCATTAACCTGTTATTAGGCCTGACAAGCTTGCGCTTAACTGAGTTGAGGAGCCAAACTTCCCTCCCCACTTGGGAATTGAGTCAGCTATGAAGGGGCAGGAGCACTTTTGACCCTGCACCCCCCCCCGCCGCCGAACATGCCCCATTTAACCCATTGGTGCCACTGGAACTTGTCTGCATGGGGAGTTGCCTTGTGGGGGACTTGAAGCCCCCACCTCCCTGCTCTAAAGCCAATCAGTCACTTGCAAAGGAGCCCATTGGCCATAAAATGGGCTTATGCTCAAGGGCAGGTTGATCTGTGGGGCCACAATGCACAGGACGCCAGGAGATGGATTACTGGCTCCACAAGCAAGAGGGGAGAAGTTCCCTGTCAGCATCTCCAGTTAGCAGAGCTGGGAGAGTCCTCTGCAGGAGGCCTGGAGAACCAGAACAACCACCAGTGAGCTTGGATGACCAAGTGGTCAGAGACTCTGTCTAAGGTAGCTTTCTGTGATGATGGGTCTGTGTGTGTGTGTGTGAGAGAGAGAGAGAGAGAGAGAAAGAGAGAGAGAGAGAATGTGAGTGTACTCAATGCAAGCAGAAGGTTTTGTTTAGTTTTTTATTTCACTTATTTTATGGGAGAAGCAGTGCAGGGCTGAGGAGGTCTATATCCCTCCCTCCAGCTGCTGCTTGCTTTGCAGAGGACCAATGCAATGTCTGAATTCCGCTCCCCTGCCCTGTCTGATCGATCTGATGGCGGGAGATTGAGATCTGGAAAAACATGCCGAGCCAAAGAGGTAAATGTGCCATTCCCTGGGTTGAATCAGCAGTACCCCCAGCCCCCACCCCATAGTTGCACTCAGTGAAGCCAAGAACTGGGATTTCAGGGCTGGACCTCCCAGCGAAATGTGGAATTGGCCCTTAGATTTGCAGGCGTGAATCGCAGGGAGTTCAGTGGCACTTCCTGTTTCCAAACTCTGTTTGAAATTCCACCTGAATAAGGAAGGGAGGATGAGGAAAGGTTGCATTTTTGCACAGTGTTTCAAGTGAGTGGGGTGATGGTGCTGCAACTCCCACAGGCCTGGGTTTGGCACATGATGAGTAAGGAGGGAACCAAGCCACTTAAGAACATAAAAACATAAGAAGAGCCCTGCTGGATCAGGCCAAAGGCCCATCTAGTCCAGCTTCCTGTATCTCACAGCGGCCCACCAGGTGCCCCAGGGAGGCATGAGACAACAAGATGCTTGCATCCTGTTGCCACTCCCTTGCACCCAGTACTCTGAAGTAGCCTACTACTAATGTAAGGAGGTTACAACCCATCATTGCCTATATCCCACAATGGACTTTTCTTCCAGAAATCTGTCCAATCCCCACTTAAAGGCATCAAGACCAGATGCCATCACCACCTCCTGTGGCAAAGAGTTCCACAGATTAACTACCCGCTGGGTAAAAAAGTACTTCCTTTTATCTGTTTTAACTCTCCCAACCCTCAGTTTTAGCGGATGCCCCCTGGTTCTGGTGTTTTGAGAGAGGGAAAAGAACATCCCTCTATCGACTCCATACCTTCCGTGCATAATTTTGTGTGTCTCAATGATGTCCCCCCTCAGGCGCCTTTTTTCTAGGCTGAAGAGCCCCAAACGCTGCAGTCTTTCTTCATAAGGAGAGATGCCCCAGCCCCGTAATCATTTTCGTTGCTCTCTTCTGCACCTTTTCCAGCTCCACTATGTCCTTTTTGAGGTGCGGCGACCAGAACTGGACACAATATTCTCACTTCACGACTTCTCACGCATATTCACAACTTCTCACGCAAATGAACAGGAAGCAGATTATTGACGCTCACCTTGGCGATGGGTTGGAGGGAAACAGCAGTGGCCGACTCAAAGGAAGACACCCCGGATCCCCCACCCTCGGATATCTCACGCTTTGCTGCTGATGCAACACACCTCAGCTGACCTCATGAAGGGGCTGGCCTTGCAATGGACAGCAAAGGATAAAAGACTGAGCCACTTCAAGGAGGAGATATTTTGAGATTTTTACACATTGCAGCCTTTTCCACTGTGTAGGCAGGTCAGGCAGGCCCCTTTTCTCCACAATATTCCCTACGGTTGAAAGGGACGTGTGCAGGGAAAATATCATTTTCGAATTCTTTCCCCCTCAATTCAAGTTTGATTGGCCTTTGTATGATTACAACAAGTTCACAAGAAACAGCTTGGGATATTTATTTGCTATTTTTTTTATTTACTAAAATAGAATGAATATATAATACATAAACAGTAAAACTAATAAATTTATCCTAACAGGTAGACTGTAAATGCATGCATAGGACAGCTGCTGGGATCAGAGTCCCCAAGGTGTTTTGATATGGGTCTGTATGGAGGGAATATTCAATTTCTTTATAAAGGAGTTATATACTGATAGGAATCCTTCTCATATGAGTGTGGGAGGGCAGTTCTCCTGCGTCAAATACAAACAGATTGTCTTATCACTCTTAGTGCAGAGAGAGAGAGAGAGAGAGAGAGAGAGAGAGAGAG
>JAJKFI010000187.1:38592-49301 GCA_029204185.1 Lerista edwardsae | reverse complement strand
ATGGAGCTGCTGCTCAAGGAGGGTGTTCATTGGATCTCTGCCAGAGTTACTGGGCTGGGCTGGCCTCTTCAATCAGCTTCTGTTGGCGAAATAACAATTATTCAGCACATCTTTGTATGGGGGGGATTGGCTGCCATCCCCCAGAGAGAGAGAGAGAGAGAGAGAGAGAGAGAGCATGCAAGATGTTAAGGCTCCATCCTGAAAGTCAGACTGTTTGAATGGATGCAGCTCAGACAGTCGAGCGCAGGTGGCCAGGAGGAGCGAAACTGGACCCCATGAGACCGCTTTGCTCCTGGTCCCTGGTGCGCCCGCGCCCGTGTCCCCTTTACTTCGGGTTCCGGCAAGGATCTTCCACCCATTCCCTTCCATTGCAAAGAGACTCGCCTCTCGGCTGACAGGCGCTCGGAGGGTTAAAGGCAGAGACTCCGGATTCCTAGACGGGCGAAGTGAGGGAGGAGTGGAAGCGAGCGGAAAGCAACTTCCTGTTCCGCCCCTTCCGTTTGCTCCTGCACGCCAGTGTTTGTTTGGGGTGGGCAGCCCGTGCTGGTGAGTCCGAGTCCTGCCGGGGCTACGGGGAGTCCGAGGGTGGAGAGGAAGGGCTGGGAGAGGAGCCCAGGGCGGGCGGGGACGGCCAGGCTCAGAGTCCAGCCATGGAAGGGGCTTCCCAGAGCAGGGGCCCATTTTGGGAGGGTTGCACCAAGTTTTTGCAACATCAAAACAAAACCAACCATACCACCTTTGCAAGCTCCCTTGCCCGGTTTGCAGAAGGAAATCGTTAGCTGCAATGCCAGCCTGTGGTGGTGCGAGGTAACCTTCATACCCCTAAATTCAAATGTCCCACTTTCTGATTTTTTTTAGTAATTGGCCTGCTGTAGACCATCCATGTGTGAACCCTCAGCCTCTTGTCTGGTCTGGAAACAGTGGTGTCATCTAAATGATTTAAGAACAGGTACTCACTTTTGATTGGCATGTGTCAGGACCCGCCCACCGGAAGTAACGTCATAAGCTGGAAGTGATGTGGCAGGAAGTGACATGAAAAAAGCCCGTTTTGAGGCCTCAGGTGATTTTAAACTGACCCAACAGTTGCAACAGTATTCCACAGCACCCCCAGAACATGTTAAGGAGGCCAGGCATCATGTTAAAACCCCAGAGCAACTCATTTTTCAGTGGCAAGGAAAGGAAAGGCTCCGCTTGCTGCCTGCCTGGCTCTGAGAACATGCAGGCAACTCAAACATGCAGGAAATTCAAACGTTGCAGAGGGCGGAGTCGATGAGTGGGCGGGCGAATGGGCGGGGCCAGCTGTAATCCTAGAAACCGGTACTCGTGTACCCCCGTGTACCCCCTGCATGACATCACTGTCTGGAAGTCCCTAACTGCACACCTTGCTCTCCTGTTCAAGCTTCTGGAATGACCCTAAGGGTGCAATCGTAACCTGGAGTTAGGCCAGCAAAGTTTGGCTGGCACAAGGGCAACACTCCTGGAGTCAGGGAGGATGGTGCACATCTGAGTGTTGGCCTCTCTGACTCCGAGGGTGGTCCAAACATACTGTATGGTGTCCCTTGTGCTGGCAAAACTTGACTGGCCTAACTCCTGGTGAGAATTGTGCTCCAAAACAGCGGTTCTCAAACTTCTTTGCACTGGGATCCAGTTTTTTTGGGACCCACCGGAGGGGATGTCATTAACCTAGAAGTGATGTCATCATCAAGCAGGAAAAATTTTAACACCCCCCCCCATACAACAAAATCAATTAAGTAAATTAAAAGTTTTCAATAAGTAGAAGTTTAAATATTTGGTTTCTAGCCCATTTTTTTTTCTAACTGCTAACCCTCTCAAGCAGCTGCTGATCTGTTTCCAAAAAAAATTCTCCAAACTTTCTAAATGCTGCAATTCTATCCACACGTATCCCGGAATAAGCCCCATTGACTATCATTGATAAAAGCCTATACATAGTGGCCTGTTAAAAGTACAGCTCTGTAACACTTCCCCGAATGCATTTACATACCATGGTAGCATCAAGTCCGATACAGTATCAATAAAATGCACATTGAAATAAATGGAGACCAACCTGAAATTGGTTTCCGACCCACTTAGTGGGTCCTGACCCACAGTTTGAGAAACACCGCTTGGGGGAACAATCCTTGAATTCCATTTCTAGGGAAAATCTAGCCAATGTCCACACACACATATCCTGTATGTAAATCCTCCAGCATCAGGAACATAGGACCATGAATAGTATTAATAATTTAATTATGAGTGGCAGTATTAATAAATAAAAATATTGTTTTCTTGCCTTTTTTTGTCTAGTGGGTCAAGAGAGAGTGTCATTTTAAAAAAGATGGTCCTGGTGCTAAAATGCTTTGAAGCACTGTGCTACTGTGACTCTGGGGCCCCCGCAAGAAATATTTCCAGTTGCACCCTGGAGACCAAAGCAAAAAACAGCAGGATGTAGTTGGGACCCTGGAGAAGAGTAATGTAAACTGTTTCACTGCTACTTTATTCCTAGTTTTAAAAGAGGATAAAACTATAAGAAGATCCCTGCTGGGTCAGGCCAAAGGCCCATCTAGTCCCACAATGGACTTTTCCTCCAGAAATCTGTCCAATCCCTTTTTAAAGGCACCTAGGCCAGTTTCCATCATCACCTCCTGTGGCAAGGAGTTCCAGAGCTTAATTACCTGATATTTCCTTTTATTCAGTCTCCCAACACTAAATTTGAGTGGATGTCCCCTGGTTCTGGATGGAAGAATAAAAAGTGTAAGAGGGGTGGCTGTTCTTTAATTGAGTTGTATTTTGAATTACCTTTAATAGTCTTCCATTGTTTTTAACACTTGTAACCTTTTTTTGCTCTTTGTTCTGTTAAGAGGCAGGTGCAGTAAAGTTGTAAGAAAGAGAACTGGATCCTTCCAGCCTCCGAGCTTGATCCAGAAGAACCAGGGAATTTGTTAGAGGGCTGATCTGTGCAGAAGATGGAATGGAGGAGGACCAAGCTGGGTGAGCCCCCCCCCCCCTCCGCCCCCAGCAATCTCAGGGACTGGGTTCGGCAAAAGAATAGTGGGGGGAGTTGGAGTTGATGGAGGCAGAAAATTCTGCAGGAAAGATGGTTCTTTGCCAGCCTGGAAAGGCTTTGAAGGAAACATGTTAAGGTTTTGCATGGAGATTTCAAGGAGGGGAGGGAGGTAACTGTGTGGGTAGAGAAGGGAATAAACAAGGGCAGAGTGGCAGGAGGAGGAAAGTGGGGCCAAGATGTGTGGGGCTCACACTACTTGAGCACTTTTGGCCAGAACCAGCAGAATAAAGCAAGAAGGAAAATTGCACACCAAAATGAAGTTTGAAAAGGGCACGAAGGGTAAAAGTCTCCCCATCACGCTTGTCTCCTCGCAGGCAGTGGGATGGCGTCGGGGCCTCATCCCAGACCGTCTCCTCTTTGGCATGGAGCAGAACCAGCAACTCTGCAGCCTGCTCAGGTAAGGGCAGCTCACCTGGGCCAAGGGCAGAACCTGCCTGGGTGCCTCCTTCTTTCTCCCAGGCCTGGAAAGAAGAAGCATTTTGCCTGGTGCTGTACAAAGTGTGTGTGGACTCCCCTGAACACCAAGGTTTGGAAGGCTGGCTAATTGATCAGTCATCTCTTGCCATGTGTCCCCTGTTCTTAAACTGTCCTCACATTTTCTCAGGTGTTCCTTGAAGTTGAGAAGTTCTTTCTCTGAGCCAACTACAGGGGAGCTGGGAGCACTGTGAAGGGTGTGCAGGGGAGGGGCAATGGCGGTGATGCCACCCCCAGGATCATGGAGGGGGGGAAGGATTTTTTTTCCAACTTACCTGAGGGAGTCGTGGCCTCCAAAGGTGTGTGGGGAGCCCCACAAATGCCTCTGCAGGGCTCCCCGAGCCTCCAAAATGATTTAAAAATGATCAAAGAACCCTTGCTGTTTTCCATTGAAGCCTGGAAGTGGTTTTCAGTTGCTTTTTTAAAACTACATTGGAGATGTTGGGAGCCTTGTAGAGGTATTTGTGGGGCTCCCAGCACCCTGTGGTGACTGGCAGTCCCTCTGAGTTGAAAGAATCCCCTCCCCAGATCCTGAGGATCACCTTACTGCCTCCCTCGCCCAGCCCCTTAAAGGGGCAGGGACAAGCCCTTCCCTGGCTGGTGGGTGGTGATCCACCAATTTGGGGGACTCTGCTCTAAGCAGCATTCTCCCCTTTTGTGAGTGAGTAAATAATTTTATTTCTTTTTAGTTACGGGACAGGAACAAATGGTACATAGGTAAAGGGATACAAAGGTTTACACATAAGAAATTGGAAGGTTACATTTCTTAATCCTAAACAGCTATAATATATTTCAGCTGATTAACACTGTGTTACAACCTTAACATTCTTAATACCATAAAGATACAGTCTCCAACACATGTATGTCTATCCTTTATAGTCTAAAATATTCTATTCATTTCTATCAAAGTTTAACTAAATTATACTTTCCTATAAGCTAATATATCATATAGTGCCTATTCTATCTATTAAATACTAATATTTCTAATTAAAAATTATTCTAATCTAGGTAGGATTATATAGTTTCATTACTCGTTTAAAGTGTCAGCATTCTCCCCTTTTCACAGCATGAGGGGACCCTTCAGTTGTGGTGGCTGGAGTGAGGAGGGGCAGGGAGCCTTTTCTCCCCAGGCCACAGTTGTTCATGTTACGCACCCGAAAACAAGCCGGCTGGGACCCCATGTCTCAAGCCCCTGAAGCACATTGCCCGGCATGGTCAGCAGAGTAAACAGCTCTATTGCTTGCGTTTCTGCAGCTGCGGCGAAGGGAGTCACAGACACAGTTCTTTGGCATAGATAAAACTGTATTTGAAGATTGCGCATAGTCGGTTCCCAGTCAAGGCCACATTCCATCAAGGCACAAGTCAGCACAACAGCTTACAACAGATAGTTCTTACAGAATCACAATATCTGGCAGAATCGGGCAGCGTTTCCCCCTCCTCTGGTTAAGACCACAATCGGACTGAGGGACTGCGTCTGCTTAAATACAGATTCCTGCACTTCCCACCAATCAGGGCTCTGGGCTGAGTCGCCATAGAGAACGTGTGAAGGATCAAGTCTCCTTCCCACACAGGTGGACTCATTAGTCTCAGGGAAGTTGCACGCAGGCGCACTCAGCTTACTGGCCTGGTGCCATCAACATTGACCAGAGAGGGAAGAGAGATTCCAGGCCTCTTATGTGCCATTCTGACCAAATCGTAACAGTTCAGGCCACAGTGTCATGTTCTCTCCAGGCAGCAGTGTTATGCTGCCGGAACCCTGGGCGGGACATCCGGGTGATCGACAGCCCGCCTGTCGTATTCCGGAGCGTTACGCCGTTTGCGTAACCAATTACTCCGCTTGCATACGTTACGCAAACGCCGGAACGCGACGGGCGGGCTGTCAATTCTGGCTCCAAAGGGATGTGCTTGCCGAGGGACAAATCAACAAATTCCCGTAGTGAGTGTTATTTCTGTGGTGCTTCCTTGCAGGGTCCATGATGGCGCCAGTCTATGCAAGAGTCCTCATCTGAGCCTCCCTATCTGGCCCCTGCTTGGGCAGAGGGAGGGCTGGGGCTGTGTGTGCCTGCATGACTGTCGTTGTCCCCCCCCCCCCGCAAGCTGGGGTCTAGTTGCAACCTCTGCAATGAGCCACTGGGGTTTTTCTTCATGGACCTGCATATTGTTCATGCAGCCACTGGGCTGGCACTTTTCTTGTCAGAAAGAAGGAAAAAAAACAGGCAATGCACTGGTCTGATTTACCAAATACACTGGAGGAAATACTAAGGGGGCTGTCGCCTTAATCTCTCTTTTCAGCTTGTGAGACAAAGAGCAGGGGGTGAGTGGGACATTCTTAGTGAGGAGAGACTGTTTCCCCCTTGCAGGGTCCGGTGTCCTTTGAGGAGGTGGTTGTGCGCTTCACGGCGGAGGAGTGGGCTCTGCTGGATCCAGGCCAGAAGGCTCTGTACAGGGACGTCATGCTGGAGAATTATGGGATGGTGGCCTCTCTGGGTAAGGGCACCCTTCCTCTCTGTGGGTGGGAGCCAAAGGCTGGAATTGCCCCACTTCTTGTGCCTCACTGTCAGGAGTGGGGTGTGTGGGGCTGGAATGTGTGCCCGTAAGCCCGCTGAACCTTGCTGTAGCAGAGCTGGGCTCAGCCTGACTGCTGCTGTTTTGGGGTGATAATGAAAGGATAGAGATGCGCTCTCTGAGGCACCTGGTGGGCCACTGTGAGATACAGGAAGCTGGACTAAATGGGCCTTTGGCCTCCAGCAGGGCTCCTCTTAAGTTCTTAAGGCCCAGATTGGGTTGCAAGTTATTATTTACCTCAGAATTTTACCTCAGAATGGCAGATACAAGGGAGTGGCAACAAGGATACAAGTATCTGGTTGTCTTGCGTGCTCCCTGAGGCATCTGGTGGGCCACTGTGAGATACAGGAAGCTGGACTAAATGGGCCTTTGGCCTGATCCAGTGGGGCTGTTCTTATGCTCTTAAGGCCCAGGTTGGGTTGCAAGTTATTATAGCTCCCTCCCTACAGACAGGGTAGCAAAATCTGTTTTGTTTACTTCGTATTTACCTCAGAATTTCACCTCAGAAATTTACCTCGGAATGCCAGATGCAGGGGAGTGGCAGCAAAATATTTTGTATTTTGTTTTCTTGTGTGCTCCCTGAGGCATCTGGTGGGCCACTGATCCTGCAGGGCTCGTCTGATGTTCTTAGAAGTCTATAAAGAAAACAATGGTAAAAGTACCAAATTCCGGCTTGGGTCATGCCAGGTCTGTGACACGCACGATGTCAAGGGTGGGCCAAAACAGCTCACTACCTCAGCAACCCCCCTCCTCCAAATGTCCTGTGACCCAGACCCTTCTTACCTGTCCTCTCTGTGATTCCTGCAGGAGGGGGGGTGGCCTTGACCTTATTTCCTTCCCTTCTCCTCTTTTGTCCTCTGACCACCCACCTGATAGGCTATGCAGACCAAGGGCTCTGATGCCCCCCTCGCCATCTTAAGCACACCTCCATGCAGGGCGATGCAGCTGTAAGGCATTGCCTTCCAAGTGTTAGTTGTGCCTCTGATCCTAATCAGACGCTGTAGATGTGCACTGGATGGCACTGTGAGTAAGCCTTCCTTTCTGCATCTTTACCAAGCCTCTGTCTCATGTGTCTTTGTTAATCGCAGCCAGCCTGGGTGAGGGAGGTTCCCGTGAGGTGATGCCCTAAGAGGGAGGAATCTGCTGCTGACTTTACTCTGCTTTCCCCCATCACCAATAAGAAATCTCCAACGTGGCTTGGGGAGGTGAACCCTGTCAGACCCTGGGCCCGTCTAGCTCAGTAACATCTGCACTCTAAGAACTTAAGAACATAAGAAGAGCCCTGCTGGATCAGGCCAAAGGCCCATCTAGTCCAGCTTCCTGTATCTCACAGCGGCCCACCAGGTGCCCCAGGGAGGCACGAGACAACAAGATGCTTGCATCCTGTTGCCACTCCCTTGCACCCATACTCTGAAGTAGCCCACCACCAATGTAAGGAGGTTGCACAACCCATCATTGCCTATAGCCCACGATGGACTTTTCTTCCAGAAATCCGTCCAATCCCCTCTTAAAGGCATCTAGGCCAGATGCCATCATCACGTCCTGTGGCAAAGAGTTCCACAGATTAATTACCCACTGGGTAAAAAAGTATTTCCTTTTATCTGTTTTAACTCTCCCCACCCTCAGTTTTAGCGGATGCCCCCTGGTTCTGGTGTTTTGAGAGAGGGAAAAGAACATCCCTCTATCGACTCTATCTCCAGGGACTCAGGCAGGAATGCTTCCCAGCCCTCCCCTGGGTTGGTGCAGGGATGGATGCTGAGGTCTCTTGCATGCAAAGCAGGTTCTTGGCCCCTGCGCTATGGCTGTTCCAGACCTGAGAGCCCTGCTCAGGGGATGCAAAAGCAGGAGGCAAAGGCCATGTCTCTTGCCTGAATTCAAAGAATTCTCAATTCTTTGTACAGAGGGAATCGCCTTGGAAAGAGAAGAGAAAGAGGGACAGTCGGCTTCCTGGTTGAGGTGTCTTGTTCGTGCACTGAGAGGGGAAAGAAGGAAATGGGGCTGTTTCAGGTCCACAACTGGATTCCCAAGTCGTGGTTTTTTCCAGCTGTCATGAGCAGTGAGCTTCGGCTCGCTTAAATCAGATCGATACTTTAGGAGCCATGCGGTAGTTTCTGCAGCATTCAGGTGTGAGAGTTCCAGGAGTTTGCCTCTTCTCGTAGGGGTGGGGTGGAGACAGCTCAGGGATATGTCCTGGGACCAGTGCTTTTTAACTTGTTCACAAATGACCTGGAGACAGGCATGAGCAGCGAATGGCCAAGTTTGCAGATTGCAAAAAATATTTCCAGGTGGTGAAAACCAGAAGGGATTGCAAAGAGTTCCAGAAGGCTCTCTCCAAATTGGGAGAATGGGTAGCAAAATGGCAGATGCGTTTCAGTGTAAATAAGTGTAAAGTAATGCATATTGGGGCAAAATAAGAATCAAAACTTCACCTAGTGGTTCTGAGCTGTCAGAGAGATACCAAGAGAGAGATCTTGGGGTGCTGGAGGATAGCTCAATGAAAGTGTCGACCCAGTGGGTAGCAGTGGTGAAGAAGGGCAATTCCATGCTTGGGATAATTAAAAAGGAGATTGAGAATAAAACAACCAATATTGTATTGCCATTGTATGAATCAGTGCTAAGGCCGCATCTAGAATATTGTGTACTGTTCTGGTCACCACATCGCAAAAAAGACATAGTGGAACTAGAAAAAGTGCAGAAGAGGGTGACCAAAATGATTATGGGGCTGGGGCACCACCCTTATGAGGAAAGACTGCAGTGTGTGGGGCTCTTCAGCCTAGAAAAAGGGTGCCTGAGGGGGGACTTGATTGAGACATACAAAATTATGCATGGGATGGATAAAGTGGGTAGAGGGAGGTTCTTTTCCCTCTCTCAAAACACCAGAACCAGGGGGCATCCGCTGAAACTGAGGGTTGGGAGAGTTAAAACAGATAAAAGGAAGTACTTTTTTACCCAGCGGGTAGTTAATCTGTGGAACTCCTTGCCACAGGAGGTGGTGATGGCATCTGGTCTTGATGCCTTTAAAAGGGGACTGGACAGATTTCTGGAGGAAAATTCCATCACGGGCTACAGGCCATGATGGGTGGTGAAACCTCCTTACTTTAAAGATAGGCTACCTCGGAGTGCCAGATGCAGGGGAGTGGCAATGAGAGAGATAGATACCTTTATTGGCATAACAAACACAAACAAACATACACAAGGTGCAAAATACAATTTTAGGAACGTCCCCTAAAACACTAAAACTTTAAATTGGACTCTCGGGCTGTATTAATCTTAATTATATCCAACAAAAATTTGCCAAGAGCAGTCAAAGAAATCTCATCCGTCCACTGTAAAATAGAACTAAGATAGGCTTCATCGAAAAGCCAGGGCTTTTGTTGTGGGAGAGAGGCAAAAAATTTATCCCTCGCGGCCGAATGGAATGGGCAGTGGAAAAAGATATGGGGTAGCGTCTCTACAGCATTCATCGGGCAAGGACATAATCTGTCATTAAAGGGAATATTGTTGAATCGGCCCGTTAGCACCGCCGAGGGGATTGAATTACAGCGGGCCAAAGAAATCGCCCTTCTAACTTCAGGATTATACAATAGAGAAATGTAAACCGGTGGCCTGCCTACTACCAAAGGAAGATTCCAGAACAAAGGTGAGCAAGATCTATTAGCGGCTCTTAATAGGTCTTGTGAGTTGATGTCAGCCAGCCTTTGTCTAACAGTTCTTAGGGCAGCCTGGAACGGGAGAGTCCCTAGGATGTCCGGATCTAGGCCGATCTGTTTGATCTTCCTAAGCCAACCATCAGCAGGAGGGCAGCGATCTTTTTTTAGGTAATATAGTAGGCTTGTTTGAGAGGTATCGAAATACACTCTTAGCCAGTATTTACAAGTTCTGTACCAAGCAACATTCTCGACTGGGAGTTGTCCCGTCTCGAGACATAAAGCCTCATAGGGGACGCAGTTTGGCATGTAATGGCCATGATTCTTCTCAAAAAGACTGATTGAAAAATTTCTTATGATTTATGATATGCATTGATCCAGATAGGGATTCCGTAGAGGGCTTGGGAAATAGATTTGGAATTGAATATTTTGAGGGCAGCCGGAATTAGGCGGCCCCCTTTGTTATAGAAGAATCTGGAAATTGCCAATGAGGATATTTTGGCTGTCGTTTGTGCCATACGACGATGGCCAGCCCAAGAGCTATTGGCTGAGAATAGTAATCCCAAGTATTTGAAGGTCCTCACCTGTTCAATTAAACGTCCATTGAAGACCCAGTTATATGTTTTTCGGGACTTAGAAAAGACTAAAATTTTCGATTTCTGATAATTTAATTGAAGTTTATTGGTGGACAAGTAGTCCAGACATTTATTTATTAGTCTTTTTAAGCCCAGCCGAGACCGCGAAATAAGTACAGCGTCGTCGGCATATAAAAGAACCGGAATCTTACGATCTCCAAGCGTTGGAAAATGGCCATCAACAGTTAATAGTTCTGGAGCCAAGTCGTTTAAGAACAGGTTAAATAGAGTCGGGGCCAGTGGGCATCCTTGCTTGACTCCCTTGTTCGTAGGAATTTCTTCAGTAAGGAGGCCATCCCAAGAACATCTTATTCTGCATGAGGT